>CM076849.1:34919031-35420863 GCA_039519185.1 Astragalus membranaceus | reverse complement strand
ACCAATCAAGTCAACAACATCCATCCAATAGTCACTGCACATTGTACGATGACAATGAAGCTCGACGTAAGTCTTTTCATGTATAAGACATATAAATATGTGTAAAAAACATATACAAATATATATATATATATATATATATATATATATATATATATATATATATATATCTGTGTGTGTGTGTTCAATTCAATTAACTAGAGGGTACCGGTGTATATGGATTGGTTTACGTTCGAAATATATTATTTTCGACTATACTATTTGAATTATAACTAATTAGTAGTTTGTTTTTTCACCACCAGCCGCTCTTGATTTTGGTCTCCCAACACATGAATGTCGTGAGTGTCATGCATTATTTTGGTTTGAAGAAAGGGCAGTCAAGAGGAACCGTTCAAGTAGCTCTGATTTTTCAATGTGTTGCATGAAAGGCCAGGTAGACCTCCCATTGCTACAAGAGCCACCACAGTTGTTGCTGAATCTTATACGAGGTATTGATCGTAGAAGCAAACACTTCAGAGACAACATAAGGGTGTATAACAGCATGTTCGCTTTCACCTCAATGGGCGGTAAAGTTGTTTCACCACATAATGATGGTAATAGTCCTCCAAATTTCATTTTGCAAGGACAAAACTACCATCGTATAGGCAGCCTGTTGCCAACTGAGGGTGGTACCCCGAAATATGCGCAGTTATATATATGGGATACTAGAAACGAGGTCACACATCGAATGAGTCATTTCAGGTAACCTATCTTCTTTTTTATAAATTTATAACCGTACATATTGCGCTAAATTTATACTATTGGAAATTAAATGATCAAAGATATAATCGTAACACGATGTTGGTTTGCTATGAAACAATTGAGGTAGGTTGTGTTTGATTCATATGTTATAGTTAAGACATAATATATATTTATGTGTTACAATATTTGGAACACGTTTATAAACTTCAAATGTTATATCTTCCAGGTCGAGTAATAAGACCCGCCCACTTGATGAATCATTAGTCAGAGACTTGAAAGAAATGATTGACCAATACAATGTTATTGCACAGAAATACAGGGAAGTCCGTGACCTACAAGAACAGCACCCAACTCAAAAGATCAGCCTAAGATTGATTAGAGACCGATCAACCGATCCCAGGACCCACAATACTCCTACTTGCGATGAAGTTGCAGCCTTAATAATTGGGGATGATACCCACATTGAGCACGGTAGGGACATAATTGTGAAGCACAAGTCAGGTGAGCTTGAAAGGGTGCATGAAACACATACTGCTTTGCTTCCCTTACAATATCCACTAATTTTTGTTCGTGGTGAGGATGGTTTCCAAGAAAACATTCCACTCAGGCGTAGAAATGGGATTGAGAGATCTGCCAGCAGGCAAAAGGTCACTTTGAGAGAGTTCATAGCTTTCAGAATTCAGGAAAGGGAAGTGGAATTTGGTCAGATTGTTTTTTCACGTCGTTTGTTCCAGCAATTTGTGGTTGATTGTTATACCATGATTGAGACTACAAGGCTCAAATACATTCGCAACAACCAGCAAATAATACGGTCTGAAGTTTTGACTGGATTACAAGATGCCGTGACTAGAGGTGAAACTGATGCTGCAGCCATTGGAAGACGTGTTATTTTACCACCATCGTTTACAGGAGGTGCTCGATACATGTTCAATAATTGTCAGGATGCAGTTGCAATTTGCAAGAGGTTCGGGTACCCGGATTTATTCATTACTATAACATGTAATTCAAATTGGCCAGAAATTGTTGATTTCGTTAGACCACGAGGACTAACATCTTCTCATAGGCCAGATATCGTTTCCCGAGTCTTCAAAATGAAACTGGACCAACTTCTCACTGACTTAAAGACGGATGAGATGTTTGGCAAGGTTGATGCAGGTACTAACTTTGAAAATTATTTTATGTTTTCACTTACTACTTCCATTTGTTGCATACTTGGTACAATTTTTTAACTTTCAATATAATTTATTACGTTAGGATTATAAGCACTTATTTTGTGTTCTTCACAGTTATGTATACAGTTGAATGGCAGAAAAGGGGTCTGCCACATGCCCATTTATTGTTGTGGTTGTCGGCCGCAAATAAACTTACTACAACCACCGACATTGACAGGGTCATATCAGCCGAGTTGCCAGATCCTATATTGTACCCAAGACTATATGAGGCAGTGTCAGCGTACATGATACATGGACCATGTGGTCGTGCTAATCCTAAATCGGCTTGCACTAAGGGGACACAATGTACTAAATTCTATCCCAAGCCGTTTCTACAGTCAACGAAGATTGATGAGGATGGGTACCCATGCTACAAACGTCACGACACAGGCATAACAGTTGAAAAAAGTGGCACCATATTTGATAGTAGGTTTGTGGTGCCATACAATCCACAGTTGCTAATGAGGTATCGAGGGCATGTCAATGTAGAGTATTGTAACAAGTCTAACTCTATTAAATATCTCTTCAAATATGTCAATAAGGGACCAGATCGTGCAACACTTCAGGTGTTACGCAGTTCAGACAATCAACAGGAACCCATCGATGAAATTCGCAACTATTACGATTGCAGGTACGTGTCCCCCTCAGAGGCTGTTTGGCGAATTTTTGCATTTGATATCCATCAAAAATGGCCTCCAGTACAGAGACTGTCATTCCATCTCCCTAATGAACAGACAGTTTTTTTCGATGATGATGAAGATATTGAAAATGTTATCTGGAGGGCCCAACACTATGACACCATGTTTTTGGCGTGGTTTGCTGCTAACAGAACTTATTCAGAGGGGAGGTACCTGACCTACGCTGAGTTTCCCAGTAGGTTCGTATACAATTATAAAGACAAAATTTGGCTTCCAAGGAAAAAAGGTACAAGTGTTGGTAGAATAAGTTATGTTCCTCCTGGAGTTGGTGAGAAGTATTACCTGCGCATTTTACTCAACATTCAAAAGGGATGCACAAGCTATAAGTCTCTCCGGAAGGTCAATGGCAAAGTAGAGCCCACATTTGAAGAAGCATGTTTTCAACTCGGTTTGTTGGATGGAGATAGAGAATTCATAGATGCAATAACAGAGGCAAGTAAACTATCTTCTGGTAATCAATTGCGAAGGTTGTTTGTTACGTTACTAACTATGTACACTATGCACAAGCCTGAATTTGTCTGGCAATCAACATGGAAGCTACTAGCTGACGGCCTTATGTATAATACACGAAGACAGTTAGATACACCAGGTATTGATATATTATTGAATGCATCGATAACCATATCTAGAAATTTGTGTTCTAAATTAAGTTAGAAAAATATAATGCCTAATTACACATAAACTAACACGAATACTTTTTTTATTAATTATGCAGGTCTTCAGATAAGAGATGATGCATTGCAAAATTTGTGTCTAATAGAGATTGAAAAACTTCTTCATCAAAATGGCCGGTCTCTGGCTGATTTTTCTATGCCATTCCCCACTATTAGTGAAGGATTTGATTCCCAAAACAAGCTGATAGCTGATGAGCTGAGCTATGACCGGGATGAAATGGCACACATACATAGTGAGTTACACCGGAATTTAAATCATGAACAAAAGAAGGCGTATGATGAGATCAGGGACTCAGTTATATCTGGTCGAGGTGGCTTTTATTTCTTAAATGGTTATGGTGGTTGTGGAAAGACATATGTATGGAATACTGAGACTACCGGTTTACGTTCCTTGGGATACATTGTGTTGAACACTGCATCAAGCGGGATTGCAGCTCTATTGCTTCCCGGTGGTAAGACTGCACACTCAACGTTTTCAATCCCGTTGGTCCCACGTGATGAATCCACATGTAATGTAAGTCAAGGTAGCCCAAGAGCACAGTTGCTAAAAGAGGCCAGACTTATCATATGGGATGAGGCACCAATGTTACACAGGAATTGTTTTGAGGCACTTGACCGCACTTTAAGGGATATTATGTCCACGGTAGATCGAGCAAACATGGAGAAACCGTTCGGTGGAAAGACTGTGGTACTCGGCGGTGATTTCAGGCAGATACTACCAGTCATAAGGAAAGGATCCAGACAAGATGTACTTGCTGCTTCAATAAATTCATCGAGTATATGGTCAAACTGCAAAGTACTTAATCTCACTGTCAACATGAGACTTGGTAGTTCGATTATAGAATCTGAGAGGGATGAAATCAGAGAATTTGCAGACTGGTTGCTCAAAATTGGGGACGGTAATTCACCATCAAACCATTATGGAGAGATTGATGTTGATATCCCTGAGGACTTATTAATTTTGGATGCAACCAACCCACTACAGTCTCTGATCGACTTTGCTTATCCGCAGCTTTTAGAAAACATTAACACTAACCACTTCTTCGAGGAGAGGACTATTCTAGCTCCAACTCTAGAGTCGGTTGAGCAGGTTAATGATTATGTGTTGTCTCAAATTCCTGGTGAAGTTGTTGAGTACCTCAGCTCTGACACTGTTTGTCAATCTGATGAGGACAGTGAGTGTCAAAGTGAATGGTTTACCCCTGAATTTTTGAATGATGTCAAGTGTTCCGGCATTCCCAACCATAAGTTACTACTAAAAGTAGGTGTACCTATCATGCTTATGAGAAACATTGACCAATCTGCAGGTCTATGTAATGGCACAAGACTGATGGTAAACCATTTGGGGAAGAATATAATAACAGCTACAGTTCTTACAGGTAAAAACATTGGTGATAGAATTTTTATTCCCAGAATGAATCTTATCCCAAGTGATGCTGGCCTTCCCTTTAAATTCAGGCGCAGACAGTTTCCTGTTACAGTATGTTTTGCAATGACCATCAACAAGAGCCAGGGGCAGTCACTATCGCATGTTGGAATCTATTTACCTAAACCGGTGTTCACCCATGGACAACTGTATGTTGCTCTTTCCCGTGTTAAGTCAAGGAAGGGTCTGAAGCTGCTTATACTGGATGAGGACAGGAATCTGCTTCGATCCACTACGAATGTAGTGTATCGTGAGGTGTTTGTCAATGTGTAGATGTTTGGAGTCCATTGTATTTATATTTGTGCTTTTTAGATTATCGTTGAATGTTGTTGTTGGTGTAACTTTTACGAAATAATCTGATCTAATTTACCTGAATATCATCTTAATCTCCGTTTACAATGTTATGGTAAAAGCATATTCTAAAACACGACCAATGTCTCTATTTATATTTCAACAGATTTTCATTTCTAACATATAGAAAGAGTTCAAACATTACGAAATCGATGATAGATTTTTTCTATCATTATTTAGTCTCCATTGAGCTCAAATTTATTTATAAAGAGTTCAAATTTATTTCTAATTATAATCAATAATGTATATAATTTTAATACTTAGTGCAGGTCTGAGACAATAATATCTCTCTCTCTCTCTCTCTCTCTCTCTCTCTCTCTCTCTCTCTCTCTCTCTCTCTCTATATATATATATATATATATATATATATATATATATATATATAGAAATATATGTTTATATACCCAGATATATGTGTATTACTTATATTTTTTACCACACATCAATTGTATAAAGAGTATTGTAAAGAATAAGGTATAAAAGCCAGGGACAAACCTCAGTTTCGTATTGACAAAAATTGGGGTTAAACTTCTCTACTTTGATTTTCCACTTTCGACATCACTGAGCCACCTATTTCCATCCTTTGTGTTGATAATACCTATTGATCAATTAAAGAACCCGACCACTCTGTGAATTTACGAGGAAATCTCTGTTTCATTTATAATATAACAATGTAGATCCAATGAGCTTATGTAGCCGGTGCGAATCAATTTGATGAATGAATCAAACAACAAATGCCATTTTTTGGAATATGATAACGATACTTACGATTCTATCCCCATGACCATAAGCATAACAAACAATAAATCTGCCCAACTCATTGTCCTGCACAAGACAAATTGTACATATTATTTATATATGATCAATTATAACCTAAAGTTATAATTAAAACGCCCTGTTTGGTTAGCTAAAGTCAAAAGATACAATATACTTCTGTTGGCAGTCCTTTTTCGGTCAATTAGGTCTATAAAAGACACGCACACTCCTTTATTATATATACAAATAAAACAATTCTATTTTCAACATATATTGAAACACCAATTATTAGTAAACAAAATATTGGTTGAAATTACAACCAGAAGTATGCCAAACAAATTATTCTTAACCGTAGAATTAGTAAAAATTAGTAAAACTTCAAATACGATGTTTGTAATAGAAACTTCCATTTTTGGTCTTCAACATTCTGGCCAGTGGATATCTCTTACAGCCTGCCAACAACAATGACATTATTAGAGTTACCAACCAAATACAAGACTGCCTTAAATATTTCAATCATCTAAAATTTCGATTTTCCTATAACAGAATTTATACATTCAATTATATATAACCTCTATCCCATCATATTATTTATCGTACCAAAACTGATTCTGCAGAACCCTACCGAAATTTCAACCATCCAGAATGTCGTCTGTTTCCCCTAGCACCGCTGAACTCATGTAACACATAAACGGCACAATGGAGAACTGGAGTGTTCTGGTCCGTGTCGAGAGGCTGTGGCGTGTCGCTGATCATGACCCTATCAAACCTCCATGTTTTATTGAAATGTTGTTAAGCGATTCTCAGGTAATAATCATGTGAACTTTACTACCCACAATATTTCAAACTTAATGGCTTCCTAAAATTAGTAACTGAACTCAAACAACATTCAAGTTAAATTGTAAAGTTACAAACTAAAAACCGATAGACTTGGCAGAAATGAAGTCACTAATAGTTTTAACAGACATAAGAACTAATACTAAATTAGCTCTAAATGTACGGTATTACAAAATATTCTGCCTTCTGGTTCCTGACACAAAGGTGTAGTGGTCAACAAAGTCAAATATCTTACACTATCTCAACAATGAACTGATTTTCATTTCCTCTCCTACTGAACTTGACACGGTCTCCAGGCTGTAGATTATGCTCTATCTTGAATTCATACCAACCAGCTCCAAGATAGCATTCGTCGTTCCTACCCGGACTCCATTTAAGTTTCCACTCATGAACATCTCCTGAAGGTAGTACAACAGATACCATTTCCGGCTTATTTCCTAGGCATGACGAGGCCACACCCGCTGGGACATACTACACCAACAAAGTTTTCAACCAACATCATATACATAAATATCAAGCTTCAATGAATCAAAATGCTGAAGTTATAAAATTTATTGTGATATAACTCACCAAAGGTAGACGCCGTTTGAATGATGCAGCAGAAAGTGTTGCCGTCCATAGTTCCCTTACCTTAACATCAATGTCCATTGTATCATCAGGTCCAATACGTTCAATGTTTCCAATCATACCACTATTCCTCCTGACAAAACGTACCATCATGTTCGCTATATCGCGTACCTATGGAGACAAAGTACAAATAATCACATATCAATACAAATGTTTAACTGATTATAATGAATACAGAGATATTGTTATCTCCCTAGATGTTTTCTATTTTTTAAAAATCAATTTTAACCCATTTAATCTAACAAATAAACAGTAACGTGTACAATATTTCAACATGATTGAATATTAAGTTAAGATTAATTGGGCGCTAATACGAACCTTGAAAAATAAAAAGTCCCCAGCATTTATGTTGTAATTTTTGGCAAATTCCACCCAGCCTTCAGTAAACCATACAGAACCATCAATTAAAGCCCACTCCACTGTCCAATGCATACCATCAGAAACAACCAAAGTAATCGGGTTTTGTAGTTGTCTACCAAATGTCATGGTAAAAGCATCCGGAACAACCTGTATATTATATACGTAACAAATTAAGATTGTAGGATGAAATTACAATATAACAACGTCACGTAGTAATATCAAAAGTTCTTTTATAAAATGGACATACTAATTTTGTTGCGTAATCCCTTGAGACGATATGCTTGACAAATGATACCGGTAACTCATTTGGAGCATCCCGCTCCCATCCATATTGCATACCAGCTGCATTGTACATTACAACAGTAAAATGATCTTTGAATTTGTGCCTAAAATATAATGTATCCAATACTTGGATGTCGTATGCTTCTCTGAAACGATCGAACCCATCACCCAGCCAGATGTTACCATTGCGCCACTCCACCCTCAGAAACCACCTTTGAGCATCTTTGGTATCCAGAATCACTGTTTGATCTATTAGGTAACCAAACCTCTCCGTGAATCTAGGAGGAAATTTCTGTATGATTTATATTATAAGCATTACTTAGTCAGTTTACTATTATACTAAATATAAGAGAAGAATGAGATTTGCATATCAAGACTTACAATTCTGTCGCCACGACCACCATGATATCTGATAACAAAGCTGTTGAAATCAAAGTCCTGTATGGGACAGAATAAAAAGAAAAACTCTTTCAACGCATCCAATTTATTAATAATATCTAAGATGAATATATGTACAAATTAAATAAGGTTAATTACATAAGCAAAATCCTACATTTCTTATTGTCCATTAGGTTAACAAACATCAGTTACATATAAGTAGCTTTCATAGTATGTAGTATTATTTAGTGTATCAACCAATGCTGACCTTAGACTCTCATTATCATGACATAAAGTTAAACATATTCAATAAACATCAACGATAGTGAAAATCATATCTATATCACCAACATTACCCAAAACAGTTTCTTTGACACCTTTTTTCTAATTTTATTAGGAGGGATTTCGACGGTGGCCTTAAATGTAAGTACGAACCTGACCCTTATTTTGTGTTTTCTTTTCACTTTCAGATCCATCTACTGCTCATATGGTCTCACATCCAATTTTCTTTACACCTTTTCAGATTTGTGTTTTTTTAATTCTTGAATTCTAAAACTTATTTCTAGCTAACGTATTTGCCTAATTAGGAAAAACATGACTGGAACCGAACACTACAATAATCGCACAGAACACCACAACATTAACATCATTCACAATCTGTATATTTCTAACAAGGTTTTCTTCAAGATTATTTGGCTTAATCTGAAAACAGAGCAACTTAATAATACCTAAATTGCTTTACCCCTAAATTAAACCCAATAAGATTTGATTCGTTAACGCATACCTCGGTGAGTGTTTCCGGAGCAGTTCGTTGAGCATCCCTTCTCGATAGCGGCTTCGCATGACTTGAAGAAGATGCATAGTGTGTAGCCATTCCTGATCAAAAGCAACACCAGTAGATGATTCAGTCTAGAGGACTGTGTATCGAAACTGGATGTTTAGGATCTGGGACGGCGCCGGTGAGAATGATTGAGGGGAAACTCACGTTGGGAAATTCGAAAAGGGATTTTAGGGTTTTCTGAAAGGTGAATAAATGAATCGTAGTAGTATGGAGCCGTAAATGGTTCCCCTCCAGTCAGTTTTCCAACCAACGATTTCAACTCATCACCTCTCTCAAACCCTTAAAATTCGAAACCAAAAACGAAGAGGAAAAATGGAAGTAAATTTACCTAGCTATGAAGGATGGAAGTCGAAGCGAAGATGATGATGGTGATCACAATCTTAGGGTTTCGGTGAGTCCTCCTTCTCTTCTTCTTCTCCGTTTCTTCTCTTTAATCTTTTCTTCTTTTCTCTTCTCCTCTGTCTCGACTTCTCTTCTTTCTTTCCTTTCTCAATTTTCTTTCTTTTCTTTCTTATATAATTCTTATATAAGTTATTAATAATAACTTATGTGGCTGAATTCCCAAACTAACCCCACTCAAATCCTTAATTCCCTAATAAGTCCTATTTAACTCCACAACTCATTAACAATCAAACTAATTTCATAAACTCAATAATTTTAACATAATCATAAATAATTAAATAAATTGAACATCAAAATAATTCACTTAGTTATTTTGGAGATGTTACAATAGCCACGTGGCACTTACATGTAACGTGGTGGGCAAACACATGACTTCCATGTATGGCGTAATGTCACACGATACACTTAAATATACAACATCTATTTTGTTAATTCATAAAAAAAATTGTCACTTTCTAATTTACAAGTGAATGTCGACCCGTGCAGCGCACGGGTCATACATACTAGTTATAGTAAATAGTAAAAATTTTCTCTCTCTCCGCGCATTAGCGCCGCAGCTTTACATTTTTTTAACACCGTTCTCTCTCTCTCTCTCTCCTCACCTTTAAAAAACATTGTTTATTTTGTTTTGTCAGTTACGAAATTACGTCTTAGATGATGTTTTGCTAAACTTGTCAGTTACGAAATTCTCTCTCTACCTCATCATGGTATTTTAATGACATAGATAAGAAAAAAAAAACCAGAAACAAAGTTTTGTCGAAAATAAAACTTTAATTCAACGAGATAAAGTTATCACATACACAAACTTGCAAAAATTTAAAAAAAATGCACTAACTTTTAAGTAAAGAAAATAACCCAATTCCCGATGTCACAACAGTTTCAGAGCTAGCTCACCCTTGCAAAAAGTATATCGAAAAAATAAAATTCAATTACATAAACTAGCTAATTCTAACTAGGGATAACTCTGAGAGCATAATCACTCCTCGGCTCCATCGATATCAACACCTACAAGTACATCCTCTATACATACACAATGGTGTACGCATACACTACGCCAAATCTTAAGAAAAAAGGCGCCCTATTGGGCAGCGCTCTTGCTATAAGCGCTCTTTCTTGACTGGTTATTTATTTTATTGCAGGCCAGATGCCAGATCATAGTGGGCATGATAGTGGGCATGACAGCGGTCATGAGAGTGATGTTGGAGACTATATCAGGAAGCAGGCTCCCCGTGTAATGACTGTCAAAAAAAATATCATCGGTCGGATAAATAAAGGAAAAGGACCCTTATCAGTAAGTTACTAATTACTAATTAACTTAATTCAATACTTAGTTTTAATTGTTTGTTAACTAATTTACTAATGACATAATGCAGGTCGAGTAGAATGTTAAGGGTCAGCCAATTGGAAGAAATGGCACACAGTTGATTACCTTCGTTGGTAGTAAGGTAAAACAAATGATACCAATTACAATCACTAATTGAAATGACAGAAAAAATGTCGTTTTGAGGAAACAAAAAGAGGAGTTCTGGTTAACAATACAGGTATATACTTTTATATCTCTTTAGTTATCTTATTTAATAATTTTGTAACCATATATATTTATATCATTTTCATTGAATATGTGTAAGCAGAAATTTTTTGATGTGGATGAGTCTCAAAAGCCTGGTTAATGAAGGAAGCTGGAAAGTTACATCGAAATTTCAGGACTAGTCTAACAAATAAATGGCTGAGAGATCATAGTGGAAACATCAGATGGGAGCCTTCACCACTATATAGTGGATTTATTACAAAGGAGGATTGGGGTATATTTGTTAGGAAACGCACCGAAGATCCAGAATTCTTGGTTAGTACTATAATCTATTAAGTTATAACTTAAAATATATTTGACAATTATATATTGTGCATTAATGTATACTTATCTCTCTAAATAGAAAGCAAGCCAAGAGAATCAAGAGAGAGCTTCTGGTTGTGAGTACCCTTATAGAGGAGGTGCTAGTGGATATCAAATTATTGAAGAAAGATTGGTAAGACACAATAAGCTTGATTTCTTTTCGTTTAATGAATCTTTTGATTTATAATTTCTTAACATTTGGTAAATTTAAATATAGTTGGAGGAGAGTGGAAAGATCGTACTAAAGAAAGTATTGAGCGACATGTTTTGTGGGTGGAAGCCCGACAAAACAAGGATGGGGGGATTGTGGATCCCAAAACTAAGGAGGTGACTCATAGAATTGTAAGTATTTCCAAAACTTTTAAAACTTTTATGATCTTTGTAATGTATAATAATTTTATTATACTTTTGTTTGTGAATTAGGAAACCATATCACAGTCTGTGTCACAGGGAGAGATCACTGATTGCTCTGAAAAGGAAATCCTTTCTCGTGCCTTGGAAAGGGAAGAATACTCGGGTCGTACAAGGGGTTGTGGATTTGGCGTTAATCCAACCCACTACCTTGGACCAAAGAAGCAAACTCATGATGAGCATCATGATTGTCAACAAAGTAGAGAGTTGCGACTATTGTATGAAGGTCTAAGGGCTGAACTTAGTGATTTCAAACTGCAATATGGGTTGGTTTCGGCGCCTGCGGTACCATCTCCTGCCACAAATAGCGCACGAGATAGCTGCACCATTCCGTCAACTAAGGTATTGATTGTTTTTTTTACAATAAATAAGGAATTAATTATTAAACTCTCTTTCTTATTACATCAAATAATGTCTTTATTATTTTTTGTTTATAATTGATTTAGGACAATAATGAGTGTGAGTGTGAATTGTATATGTCAAACCCACATCAAATGGTTGCAATAGACTTCATATGTAACCAATTGGGTCCCTTGATGCACAATTTACCTCTACCTCCAGATCATCTTAGAGTCAGAGTTGATTGTGCAATTGTGGGGGATGCACCATTGCCTGTTCCAAATGTCAGTATAGATTTACTGATTGTGCAAGATGCAGTTGGTACATTTGTGGCATGACCAACACACCTTGTCGTTGTAAGTGACAATATATTTGTAACTAATTATTATTTTTTGTCATATATTGTGTGTTAACTAAGTAATTATTTTTTTAATATATAGGTACGCCAAAATGCAAAATCTTGGGGCAAAAGTGTTGGCAAGGCAAAATCTACTAGCAAGAAAGTGTCTCGGTCCGGCCCTTCTACACAAAATTCTCAGCCCGCCCCTCCTCCAAAAGTGACTCAACCCTCCCCTCCTCCAAAAGTGACTCAGCCCTCCCCTTCTCCAATTGTGTCTCAGTCTCAGCCCTCCGCCTCTTCCATTAATGATTATAAGATGATTGGTTATGCCGAAATGCACGCGGAATTCAGAATGACTGAGGCAACCCCGCTTCAATTAGAGATGGATGACCAAATTTTTGGGAATTTAGGTCAAACACTGACGATCACACGTGAGGATATCGATGATGTATGTAAATTGAAGTGGACAACCAGTACTTCTATTAGAACATATGTCAGGTACGTATGTAATTTATTATTTGACATCATTGAATTTTTTTTATTATATCGTTAATTTAATTTGTATATATTTCTAATTATAGGTACTTGTACGAGGACATTTTGGTCCCTTCGGAACAGACTCGGAGATTTGTGTTCTTGTGTCCGGATAATACACACCTGCGTGAAGTGTCCCCGAAGCTGCGTAATTATGACACGCTTGTGGAACAAAACAAGACAGGTTAAAAATTATATCACTCAATGCTTCTGGGAAGCTCAAAGTACAAGCTTTGATACCATGTTTTTGGCACCGTGTCTCTTACGGTGAGAGATTTAATCCATTCTTATATAACATGCATTTTTAAAATACTAGTCAATTACTTATTCAAAATTTTATTTTGTAGGCAACATTGGTTGCTGTTAGCAATAAATCCTAAGAAAGATACGGTGTACTTCATTGATTCATTACATGGTCATTTCAACAACTACCCCGAGTTGATCGCGATATTTAATATGTGTGTGTATTTCGATCCCTCTGCATATTTTTTAGTTTTACTTATATACGTATGTATTTCGAATAATATAGTTATATGACAATGTGTTCAGTTGTTTGAAAACATATTGGGGATTGGAACAATCAATGACCAAATGGATACCAATAGATGTAAGTTTGTAATCAATGTTCTTATATATTTAATTACTTTATTTTGTGAAAAAAATGTATTAAATTAAATTTAACAATTAACCAATCTTTTGTTTTGTAGTGTCCAAAACAACTCAATAGCAATGATTGTGGGTATTATGTATTGAATTTTTTGAAGGAAATTATTACCCACAACCGAACGACTATTTCCCGACAGGTATCTACTTAGGATTCTTTTTTATTTTGATATAATAGTTAATTCCATTTAACCATTTCAATTCTAGTTTTATTTATTTATATAATTTCAGTATTTTCCTTATTGTCGGGTGAGGACATACTCTGATGAGCAGCTACTTGAGCTTAGGGGAGAGTGTTGCCGTTATGTCTCCCGTTTTTTTTTATTTTGGATAGAATGTAATACTGTAAGTTGTTAGAGTTTGATTTGGATACATATAGCTAAGCTGTTTTGGTTCATATTGTAAGTTTAGCTAGCTAGTTTTGGATACATATGAATTGGATAATAACTTGTTAGCTAGTTTGTTTTGGTTTATCTTGTTGGGTATATTTGTGCATTTGGATATATATATATATATATATATATATATATATATATATATATATATATATATATATATATATATAGCTAGTTTGTTTTGATTCTGGTGTATTTGGATATAATTTGATTTGGATACATATAGCTAAGTTAGTTATGTGTGATTTTGCTGGTTTACTTGCTGAGAAATAAAATTGGAAGGAATTTGGAAACAAGGACAACAAACAAAAACAGAAAAGAAAAAAAAATTACACAATGGGCAGAAAAAAATAAATAAAAAAATAAAAAAAACTTCTCTCTAAGTGCGCTTCTCTACCTATCTGTGGAACACTAAGGTCTGGCTTTTTTGGGGGTGGTTCTTAATTTGATAATTGATAGTTGATTTTTGTTGTTGGTAAAGCTAATTTGGGGTTGATTTGTTTTTCTGTAGAAAAAAGTGGAGCAAATGGCAGATCTCGTTAAGCGACTTAAACTTTGTGATAGATGGTTTAAGAGAGTTGAAGAGGGATACATCCAGGAAAAGAAAAGCTTCAGGCTGATCTTGAATCTGCTGAGAAGAAATGCGTTGATACTGGTGACACTGTTGAAATTTGAAAACACTTTGTCAAGCATGTTTCCACCACAAGATGCTTGTTTTGCTTGATTTACTTTTTGAGAATCCTGGCAGTGGCAATCAGGAATATAGGAGTAGATTTGTCATAATAGGAAAGTCAGAAGTATATCTAGTGATTTTATTGATTTTGGGTAGTGGAAAAGCCTCCGAATGTTATGGAATGAAAAGAATGTTTGTTCACATCTGTTATGGTATGATGCTTTCTCTTTTGCTTAGTGCCTTCTCTATTTTGCAACATGTTTGGCATTCTTCCTCCCCTTTTTAGCCCAATTTTGTATTTTCATGATGAAAAATGAAGTTATTGAGATCAATTGTTAGAGATTACCTGTGTTGTTTATATATGTATCTATTATCTCAATTGTTGGAGATTCAAAAAACCCTAATTAGTTGTTAATATTCTCTCCCTTTCATAGATGGCTCTCACTTTGGCTTTATTGGATGTTTTCTTCTTTATTTTTGATTCTTGGTACTGATTTTCTTCTATTAATAGGTCTTAATGCTAATTTTTCTTCAGACCAAGATGTGATTCTGTTTATATACCGGCAGGCATTTTGTAAAACATCCTGCCTTTTGTTCTAAGTAAATTATGATCACAATTCCTTTTTGGTATTGATTTGTTTATTTGTTTACTAGGTAGTGACATTAGTGTTTGGTCAATGATATTGTTTATGAATTTGAAATTGGCTTTTATGCGGAGTTTAATCTATATTTGGTGGAGGTATATTTGAAGTACAGTTAATAGTTTGAAATCTTTTCAAATTATATTTTTGACCAATTACTATGCATTGATTTATCTGTTTTATGTTGGGAATTATGTTGTCTTCTATAACGGACTTCTAGCCACAAACAATTTTGGAGGGGCTTCCAGTTCTCTCAGAGTTAAACAGTACCATCCACAAACAACTTTGACCAAGTTTTATGCTTGGAGGCTAAATCCCCGTGGTCCTTCATATTTTCTGAGAAATACGGTTCCTAACCAAGGAAGAACTGGGTAGAAATAGATATTTCATAAAAAAATCGCGATTGTTTGTTCTTAGGATTCTGAACATTTTCTCATTTTATCCTGAATGTGTTTAGAAACCAAGAATTTAGTGTAGGCAGAACAGAAGATAGTGCATGTTTTTGATATATTGTGTTATTAATTGATTGTCATTAAATTTGAGTGATATCACACACAACTTTTATGTTGGGAAGGAATGGACCTCTCTAATCTTTTTTCTATTTTTTTTTTATTTTTTATTATCTATGGCAACATTTTTTTTTTATTATCTATGGCAACGTTTTTCGTGTGTTGTGATATCTGCAACGGTTTTTTAGTGTTGCCAAAACTGGCAACATTTTAAGACCGATGAGGCTGCGTGAAAATCAAAACTGTTGCGTTTAAGTTATCAATGGCAACAGTTTTAAGTTTGTGTTGCCTTTGGTCACCAAAAACTGTTGCCTATAGTTTAGGCAACGCTCGCAGAAACAACGGTTTCAAAACCGTTGACTAAAGATAAGCCAACAGTTTTTTCGCTTTACGCAACGGTTTTTAGGCGTTGCCTTTGGGTCAAAATGTTGTAGTGTTATTAGGTCTTTATTTTCTCTCAACAGGGTTGATTATTCCGTAAATTACCATAGGGGTTCCTTTTTCTATGAATTACGATTAAAATGCATATAAGTTTGTTGTATTTGGTGTCAACAGGGTTGATTGTTCCGTAAATTACCATAGGGGTTCCCTTTTTCTATGAATTACGCTTAAAATGCTTTGCAGAACTTGGATAACAGCATCTGGAGGTAACATGTGTTGGATTATTGGTAATCCACAACTTAGATCAACTTTAAATAACAGCCTTAGATTAAGGTAAATCTAACAGCCAGGAATTATTGGCTAAACAGTCCCTGTTTAGTTAATATTACAGCTGTATGAGAAACTGAATTAGTCCCTAACTAATTTGGTTAATAATCCTAACAAACTAAAGTTGGTTACAACAACTAAAAAACCTCCAGCTAACTGATCCCAGAGAAGCCTATAAATAAGCTATGTACATACAGATTTTTGAAATGTAGAAACACTATTGTAAATCAGAAATAAAATTACAGTTTTATAAGTTTTTACATTGCTGTGTGTTTAGTTCCTCTCTGTGTTTTTTTCTTCTCTTTCTTTGCTAGCCCTTTGAGTTCTTGGTGAGTTCCTCTTCAAAGGTGTTGAAGTACCTCACAAGTAAAAAAGAAAAGAAAAGTGTTAGTGAACCTGTTTCGGTGACTGAAACAGTAAGGAAAAGAAGAATAAGAGAGAAAGGAAATTATACCGTATTCTTTAGGCAGTACTGCAGACGTGAAAGGGGTGATTGTTCATCAAGAACAATCACAAGGTCACCTGCAAGACAGAATCAACACTTAGGGTTTCTGTGTAAAAATCAAATCAGAAACATCATTTCACTAAGAGAGTGAAACCATACCTTACGTTGTTATTCCTTTATCCAGTTTATGTGTTTCAACCCTCAATATTCCCAGCAAACCCAAACAGCAAGAAAAACAACACAAGGATTAGGGTTTCTTTGAATCAAACAGCTAAATAAAGATTTTAAAGAATCGGTTCAGAGATTTACCTTCACGGTGGTGACCGGTGGAAAACCTAAGGAGGAGAGAGCCATTGGATCAGAAACACGAAACTAGGGTTTCGTGAAAACAGCACAAACCCGTGTAGAGCAGCATCAGGTTGGTCAATACTCAACCAGATCGTAACAACCTTGAAGAATCTGAAGTTGTTGCAAGCTTCAAATCCTCAGCTCAGAACCAGAAAAACCAGAAGAAGGAGGAAGACGAAGGGAACCAGAGAGAGAGTAGAAAGAAACAGTGTGAGGGAATCTTGAAATTCTGATGAAAATTTAGGGTTTCGTCTTTTATACTTCGGGTAGTTGGAGCGGGTCAAGTGGATTCGCGTGTTTGAACAGTAACAACCCGTTGGCTTCCGCAAATTTTTGATTGGAACCGGTTGAAGTAGAATTGGGTTGGGCTGCCTTAGTTGTGATACTTGCACCCCAGTGTTTTATTCTTAGCAACCTGCATTCAACAACAAATCAATTGGTCAAATTCAAGTAAAATTAGATCAAAATTCAACAACATGAATTCACGCCAAGCAGCTATCCCCGACGCGCCAATTTTTGCTAAACAGTCCGCTGCAACATTTGATATGGTGCGACTATATTTTGTAGTTGGTTTGCGATGTAATATTTTATATTTGAAAATTTAAAGAAGAGAATGATATACATGTAATTGAGCGATAATCCCTAATGTTCTACTTTCTTATTCTCATTCTTCCAACCATATGTACTAAAGAAAGAAAACCCGTTTACTTATAGAGGTTTAATAATAGAAAAATTTAATCCCTAAAAAAAACTACGAGGATTTAATTCAAAGTTTTTGAATTATATATAGACACTTACGGTACGTTTAGTTGCATGGTAGGCTTCTCGCGGCAACTCAAAATTGCGGTGGATTTTTTTCAGCCAAACAGAAGTTTGGTTTTTCATATTTGAAGATGTCGTAGACTTACGTTTGGAGTGTGTTCTGTACCTTGCTGTCTTTTCGGGTTGATCCGAGACTGTAGTTGGTAGTGCTCCTGTGAGATCGGATCTCCGTGTGTTTTGAGCGAGAGAGGGGTACTTGCAAAGACACTCTGACGCTCAAGTCAGTAGAGAATCGTGGAGTATGCAGACTAGAGGGTATGCGTACCTTTTGTGGCTATGCGAGCCTGTATTTATAGAGATTCGTGCTAGTTCTGAGCCGTTGGATCGTTTGGGTGAATCTGAACCGTCCAGGTTTGATGGATTGGGCTTTGAATGTGGATCCAAGGAATTGGGTTTGTCTATGCTCAATTAGGCGCATGGACCTCATGGCCCAATATGAAATGCAGGGTCATGGATATGGATCATTGACATTGAGCTAGTTCGGATCCAGCTCGCTTAGTGGGCCTAGTGGCCCAATCCAGAACAAAATGCGAAACGCGTAACTAAAACTATGGTTAGAGATTAATCTAACCTTTCTAAGGATGAGCATAAATCCTAAAAGATAAGCTAGCCAATTTTTTTCCTTAATCAAGCATTATGACATCCACTTATTGTACTTGCAACACTCACCTGCCACAGTAATGAAAAATATTGCCATCCAATTCAAGTTAATAGCACCCTTAACTGCTGTTTCTTTTTCAAGTATAAAAAATCTACTGCTACTACCCCATCTTAAATCCTGAAGGCCATAAATCCAAAGATTCAACACTAGTGGTGGTTACAAAAAAGACATTTCTCAAAAAAGTAGGTGAATATTTAATTATACTAAAATCAAAAATAATAATAAAATCATTGAATAAAAAAAAGAGAGTTTTAATTAGTTAATTAGTTAAAACGTTAATGTAAGATGATGCAAAGAGAGAAGGAGGATGTAGAAACGGCAAGTTTCAGACCACAACAACATAAACGACAAATAGATCGCTGTGTCGCATATTATTCGCAATTTTGTTACCAATCTCAGCTCACTCCAAAGAAAACTGAAAGAAAAGAAAAGAAAAGAAAAAATCGATTTCAGAGTCATAGTTGAAAGTTGAAACGCACTTCAGAAATCTAATCTAATCCTCATGCGTCTACTTTTAGTGACGGTGTTTTGCTGCTGCTTTCTCTTCAACGACGCGAGTTTCCCATTTTGCCCTTGCCGGAAACCCCCACCTTTATGTGTTTCAAAGTGAGAATCTTTTGGATCCTTTGTTCGGAAACCCCTTCCTTTATGTGAAAGAGAGAGGGATAATGGTGTTGGAAGGGATTTTAGGGTTTCAAGGTGTGGTTTATTTGTTATTGTTATTTGGTTTTTTGGTGATTCGTCAAGTGTGGAAAAATGCGGAAGCGAAGAAAGAAGAGATAATGATGCTAAGGGAAGATACTGCCATGGCTGAAATGGAAATTGCTTCTGTTTCTGCTTCTGCTGTTGCTGCTGCTTCTGTTGATGATGATGTTTCTTTTTCTGCTGGTGTAAATTTGAATCCTGAATCTGCTTCTCAGTGGTATCAGTGTGCTTTGTGTTATTCTCCTACTACTATGCGATGCTCTCGTTGTAAAGCCGTTAGATACTGGTTTGTTTCTTTCTTTTCTTCGATGTTTTTTCTGATTGAAACCACTTTTTCTGGTTTCATTGTATGTGTAGCTTAAAAAGGATGTGGTGCCATTAATCTATGAGCTTTTGTTCTTACCTTTTTGCATGTAAATAGTGAAGTTATGAACCTTTTAGGAGGGGTGGGGGTACAAATTGAAACTTTTTTGGGGTGTTTTTTTGTGTTTGGTATTGAAATTTATCTGATTTTTTCGAGCTTGGTTTGTTACGTTTATTTAGTTTGAGATTGCTTCATTCCTGATTTTTTAGAGGTTGATTTGTTGGTATCTTTATTTAGTTTGAGATAGCTGCATTCCTGAACATCTTTAGTTTTTTTCTGCCAATGTCTCTTTCTCTCTTCAGTGACATGTCTCCAGACATCATTTGGGCCTCTTATTATGTTACAATGGTTGTTATTCATTTTCACAAGCATGCTTTCTTGTAGTTCGGGTAAGTGTCAAATTAGTCACTGGAGACAAGGTCACAAGGATGAGTGTTTCCCTCCAACTACCACTGCTAGGGAGCTCAATGACGAAAATATTACTTCCAGGACATCGGTATCGGAAACACAGCCCGGTCTTCACGGTAATGGATTTGATTACAAGTCTAGTTATGTTATTTCATGAATCATATGTCATATATGGTATATAATTTGGTTAGGTTCTCTGCAGAAATCAGAGGAAAACATGCTGATATTGCTTCTTACAATGACTCATTTTCTGCCCCTAATCCTTCTGGTGCTTCAAGAAAATCATTGGATGATAGCAGTCATGGCAGATTCACAAAACCAGTTAGTGATAAAACTGCTGATAATACATGTCTAGCTTCCTCTGATAGTGACAAAGCCGTGTTGCCCCCCTCATTTCCCTCGGAGTCTAAAAATCCCATCTTTAATGAAGTTAAGGATTCTAGTTCAAGCAGAAGAAGCAAAAAAAATGTTAGTAACACCGCTGATGAGACTGGATTTAAATCAAAACTTCCCAGAGCTAAATCTGAAAAATCTCATGATGTGGTGGCAAATTCTGGTGGGCATGAACACAGAAGAAAAGTTGCATCCGTTGAAAAATCAATACCGGATACCTCTAAGTCAAGGACATTGCCTTTGTTGAGTAGTTCAAGTCCACATGATGTAGCTGCTGATGTAGAAGAATCACATTTGTCCAAGTACAAAGAAGCACGGAGGTCATCATCTTGCTCTCGTGATCGAATATTCTCAACTACTACAAAAACTGACAATTATCGTACCTTGCCCTCAAAAGTTAGCGCTGTTCCAAATCTTCCACAAAATGTTCGTAATGGTCTGAAAACATCAATGCAGAAAGTTGTCCAGCAGTTTAAAAGCTCGAAAGATTTAAGATCCAGTCTGGCATCTGTTGAAAATGAGGTTATGACCATATTTGCCTTGTTTCTTTATCAGATAACTATTATTTTTATTAGTATTATTATTAAATATTAAATATTAAATTGTCTCTGTTGATTTGGCAGTTGGGCTTTCCTTATGAACTCTTTGTGGAACTTTATTGTTATGACAAGGTGAAGCTATTCCCCTTTGGCCTTGCAAACATTGGGAACAGGTATTTTAGAGTTGTTTTTGCATCACATTGATTGGTATAATTGTTATATTGGTATAATTGTTATATCCGATGTAACTGCTCTGGTCAGAGGGAATGAGATAATGTCGAGTCTTATACTATGTTTTTTGAAACTTTATATCTCTTGTGTGGTGATGTCCTAGAAATATAGATTAGGATATGATACTTATGGTGAAAAAAAATTATGCGAATAGAGTAACATTCAGGAAAGTTTTGAGAGATTGCGGGCTGTGAACTTTCTTATTTGTATTCAATGCTTGTTTCAGGATTGTGTTTTTGTAGTTTTAGTGAAACACACCGAGTGCTTGTTTCTGTACAATTTTTGTTTGTTCAAAATTACACACCTTGCTAATGAAATGCCTCTCCTGCAGTTGTTACGCTAATGCAGTACTCCAGTGCTTGGCATATACTCGGCCTCTAACTTCGTATCTTTTTCAAGGGTTCCATTCGAAACGATGCAAGTTCCTCTTAATACTATCTTCACATTTTAACTTGTTCATTTATTGGGGCATTTTAATTAATTAAATCTTCACAATATTCTCAATAGGTCAGAGGAAGAAGGGATGGTGTTTTATCTGTGAGTTTGAATATCTGATTCTTAAGGCAAATGAAGGGAATTCTCCACTTTCTCCAATTGGGATATTATCTAAGATACACAAAATTGGAAGCCATCTTGGACATGGGAGGGAAGAAGATGCGCACGAGTTTTTGAGGTTAGCCAACTAATTGCTCGATCTGATTCTTTGTCAATGCTATTGCTTCCTCTTTTCTCACTTCTCATATATTGTCTACATGATAAATTGGCAAACTGACAGGTGTGCGGTTGATACAATGCAATCTATTTGCCTCAAGGAAGCCGGTGTTTCGAGTCCTTTGGCAGAAGAAACAACTCTCGTTGGGTACACTTTTGGAGGTTATCTACGATCTAAGGTTGTTTTTCAATTGAAGACTATATTTATTGTGCTTCGTGTTTTTTACTTTTATTGAGTGGGAAAAGATGGAAAAGAATAGCTTCCTTACATATTGAAATTTATTTGCTACAAATTGTAGATAAAGTGCTTAAGGTGCATGGGGAAATCTGAAAGGTATGAGAGAATGATGGATCTTACTGTTGAGATTGATGGAGACATTGGAACTTTGGAGGAGGCTCTTGGACAATTTACAGCACCTGAAATATTGGATAAAGATAATAAGTATAATTGTAGCAGGTTTGTTGCTTTTTGTTCCCTTATCCATTTATTGGAGTCTTTCATGATAGAGTGACTTATATAGAGAAGATCTATAGAAAGAAACACCGGTAAAAGTGGGTTAGACACTCTAATAAGTAAGTTTAGAGGGAGACCAAAGAAAATCAGTGGCCATACCATTAAGAGAGATCTCAAGGTATATGGTCTATCTCTTGACCTAATACATGAGATGACTTTATGGCATTGATCAACCCATCTAGCCGACACAGCTAACTAGGGGAAAAAGCTTGGTTGATGTTGTTGTATTCAATATCTGTTTTTCAGTTTAAACGGAGCTTGAAAAATTACAAAATACTTGATAGTAACAATTGTCAATGTGGAGTTTTCAATTATCAAGTTTAAGTCTTAAACTGAATGAGAAATGACTGGTTTGGTCTCTCTCGCCTGAATCTTAATTAAATAATAAGAAAAGTTCATGAACCTCTTGGAAGGTTAAACTTCAAAGAATTATTGGGATGGGGTTAAACTAACCAAAACCATGAAAAACTGACCAAGTCTTAGTTTTTTATGTTACTTTTCCTTTCCTCCGGGAGACACTGTCTTTATGAAAATCATTTGTATTTTCTTGCTATCTAGATGTAAATCATACGAGAAAGCCAGGAAGAAGTTGACAGTATTGGAGGCACCAAATATACTTACAATTGTATTAAAACGATTTCAGGTACATGTCTAGTATTAACTTTGATGTTTTGATTATTTACTTTTTTCTTTGATTTCAATATTTGTTTTATATTGAGCATTCTAATTCATCTTTTGGTGTCTATTTTGGCAGTCTGGTAACTTTGAGAAGTTGAACAAGTCAGTTCAGTTTCCTGAAGTTCTGAATATGGCTCCATATATGAGTGGAACGAAAGATAAATCTCCAACATACAGCCTTTATGCGGTGGTTGTCCATTTGGATATCATGAATGCTGCATTTTCAGGCCATTATATCTGTTATGTGAAGAACATTCAAGGACAATGGTTCAGAACGGATGACAGCAGAGTAAAAATTTCTTCCAACATATATTTTCTGTTTCTGAATGCCTCTTCCCCAACAAAAATCACATTATACTATTGCTGCTACTATTTAATGACTCATTTGATTTTTAGCTTTGGTTTTCATACATTCCCGTGCTTCTCTTTAGGTAGAACCTGTTGAATTGTTGAGAGTCTTGTCAGAAAGGGCATACATGCTTCTTTATGCAAGGTAATAGCTCTGCAGAGGTTGCTGTATAATATCCGGTTGGATATGTTTATTAATTTTGCGGAGTGTCTCAGCAGCAATAACAGTACTGATTTATGCTTATTTTAAAAATCTCCAGGCACACTCCAAAGCCCCTCAGTTCGGTAAGCAGCAATCCAATCTTTTCAACTGGAAAGTTTAAAAGGAGGAGCTTGGAAGCCATTCCCGCTGCTTCTAAAACGAGATCAAATTCCATGGCTACAAATGCCGGTTCTCCCTCCCAACAGCAGAAGCAGAACAAGCACCCTCACTTGAATGCCGGTGATGATTCCTTCAAAAGTGAATTTGGATATACAGAAGAATGGAAATTCCACTATGGAGCAAGAAGTACTATGGTGGATTCTTCTAGTGAAAGTTCACTTTTCAGCTCTTCGGATGCAAGTTCTTGCAGTACTACAAGTACCAAGGACTCATCCAGTTCTGCTGACTTCTCAGATTATCTATTTGGTGAGGTGGGACCCGGTTGGTATGGAAACTATGGTCATTCATCTAACTCGGGAGCATCTTCTTCCTACGATAACTTGCCTACAGATTTCTTAGCTGATGGTGATGCTAATAGAAGGTTTCAGCAGGACTCGGAAGATAAAGCAATTTTGTATGCTAACAAGAACAAAAACCGTAGTGGTAGTAGGGGAGTTGACCATAAAAGATATGTAACTGGTAATCATTATGATAAAAATTCTGGTGTACATGTGAGAAGAACAAGTACAGATGCATCAGCTCAAACGTTTTATTGAGTTTGAGTTGAGGTAGAATCAATCATCTGTGATATTTTTGGTATAGTGAAAATCAATATTTTGCTAATACAAGTGGAATGAAGATTCCTGATTTGATATTCATTCTTTACTCAGGACAAAAGAACTAGTTGAGATGCAGCAGCTCAAACGTTTATGTTCATTCTTTGTTTAAATGAATTATTGATTCATAAAGTGCCCCGGAATGAGTAGTCCACTAGTATGGGTTGAGACACCGAACGAGTGCTCAATAGGAGATAAAGTTCGATCTCTGCCACTAATAATTTTCACTCACTCTAACTATTAATCACTAATATGTGCTTATAAAAAGGTAATCAATAGAGTAAAATAAAACCGCGTTATTATTCGTTATGCATAATCAAGTTTCTGAAGTTAATAAAATACTTCACTATAGTCTTAGTTAGAGTCTTTGTTCTACAAATCCCCTAGACTAAAGTTATTATCATGCATTCATGAAACCTAGAAAAACATTAAACATGTAATTAGCCCTAAGAGGTTAGAATTTAGGGATTCCTACAACACAAACAATCACTGAGAAGAGTATCGTCGCATCTTAAAGGTAGGCTTATGCATGACAACCTTCAAACTACTCTTGAGCATTCCCAAGCTTTCATTTCCAAGACCTTGTACCAACAATACACTTCTGGTTCTTCCACCAACAGTCACCATCTCAGCTTTCACAACTTTGGCTTTCATTGACCCTAATGCCCTTGCCATAGCTGACATCAATCCTGGTCTATCCTCACAACTCAATGTGGCCTTCACCAGACCTTGCTCATCATTACACTTTTCCAAACTCAATTTGTCTGCTCCACTTGGAAACTTCAAGGAACCAAAATGATCTTCTTCCAGTTTTGATACTTTTTTCTTTAACTCCTTCACCTGCTTGATAGTCTCTACCAGTACTGTTGCCTTGTCCTTCTGTTGGTTAACAACAACAAAATCTATATTTAGTAGGAGCTTCTCAAGAAAAATCAAAATGAGGACAAAATTACACTGCTAGAAAATGGCAAAAATTAGAGATAGAAAGAAAAATGAAAATCCTATTTATCTCATCAATAAATTTAATAACAGAATTAAATAAATCAATGTGGATTTCATATTTTTTCTATCTTTGACATAGGTTAATAATTCAATTTTTTGTAGTGTTTGTGACTAAATATATAAAAAATATGTATATGCAATTTCTCTTTCATGAGGTTAGTTTCTATGTAGCACCAATACTTTACATCGAAGATGTGCACGCATATCACACCCTCACTTCTTATTTCCATTTTTCAAATTATAACGATGTCTAGTGTGTGTGTCGGTGCTTCATAGGTTGGTTTTATTTTGAGAATGGAACTTACTTTGATTATGTTGGGAAGGACATTGCGGAGGGTATCATATTGACCATTGATTCGCATTCTACGTCTCCTTTCTGCTTCACTGTGTTTCTTAGCTACCAGTAATTTGTTCTCTACCTTTGATCTTTGCTTTGAGAAACTGCTTTGATATATGAATGGCCGTGTAAAGTTGCTACTTGTTATCGGAGCTTTTGAAGTACTGCCATTTAGAACATGCTGCATGCCCTGCTATGAGTATTTTAGTAAAACACAAGAAAGGAAACAAGTTTTTGTTTAACCTTAAACAAAGGAACTTGTAATAACCATACCTGTCCAAGTAAAATCATTGAACTCAACTGATTAGCTTCCTATAGAAGCTTTTGTGCTAAAAGAGGCAAGTAGAATGCAATTACAGCAGAAGCAAATAAGTTGGGAGATGCTTTTGCCTTTGGTGGCAAGTTGCAAGTATTTCATTTCATTCCTTTATAATCATGGAATAGATATTCCTTAATGACATGGGTATTGGCGCTTTAATGAAAGGGATATTGAAATGAAGTCTCAAATCATGCTTACTTAAATGTTGATCATGTTATTATTATATTCTGATTTGTCATTATTAGAAGACAAAAATTTGTTTTCCTTGTCAAAAAAAAAAAAAGACAAAATTTGCTTTGTAGTGTGAAATGCAATACTTTCCCCAAATCGTACTATTTGATGGCCGAAAGAAAATTGTCGCATTTAATCGTTTTACATTATCAATGAAATTAATAATTTTTTTTCCTATTATGTTCTTAAAGAATTAATATAATTTTCTTTTTTTAATACTTAATTGTTAAAAAAGTGAAGTAAGAAAAGACATATATCTCATCATGAATTATGATCTATTAATTGTTTTTAATATGAATGTCACAACCTTAAGCGTCAAAACTGTACCCAAAAAAAAACTTTAAACGTCGTCGTCAAATAATGTGGGGTGGATGGAGTTAGTTAATTGGTGCAGTGATATTTGTTACGGAGGAAGTTTCAAGGGATTTTTTTTACCCCCATTATATCACTATATACCCCCACAAGAAAATTTTAAAACGAAAATACGTCTGGCTAAATTGACTTAAATCGGATCTACATATAAGGTAGGTAGATCCGATTCACAAAACTAAATTGCGGACGGGGGTATGTCCACTTTGTTAATTGATGGGTATATCCGCTTTGTTAATTGCGGATATACCTATCAGTGGTGGTAAATCCGCTTTGTACTAAATTCGACGGGTAGAATTTGACTGCCAATGTTGATCAACGGTATAGATTGCACCGACAATATCAACGGTTGATAATCATTGACGAATTCTATAAATATTCATTGCCAACCTCATTCTTTTCACTCTCACTTGCTTATTTCACTCATCCAAAATGGAGATATGCCTCACTCAATGCTCAGATGACAATAGGTTTTGCGGTATACATCATCGGGGCCAAATCACGATGAGAGAAGATGGTGTCCACTTCTGGAGTCCTCAGTCGGTGTTATGCAGAATCCACCGCGGCATGGGGTTTGAAGGATAAAGGGTGGTCCAAAGTTCAAGTGACTGGTGACGACCGTGACATCACTAGTATCACGTATCACAAACTTGGAGACGATGGCCGCGTTTCCTTCTCTTCCATGACAATCAAGACTGATGAAGACGTGGCGAACATGTTAAACATCCATGACACGCTTTAGGGGTATAAGTCGTTGGAGTTGTGCGTGGAAACTCAACGGAGTGTGAATGAGATTTTACGCCGTGTTTAAGGACCAGAATTTTAGGAAAATGTATCTGCATATTGTTATGGTAGTTGATTATCTTTTATCTTTTATCGCATGAATGAAATCGAAATTTTAATGAAACTCCACAAATATAATAAACAATAAATAATAAGAATCGAGTCATACAAAAAATAGTTCAAACATACAATCCCACAAAACCCCCTAGTCATGCCTCGGTAGCATATCCAGTAACCACGTGAGGCGAGCGTATGTCTGACTACCCATCCTAATGTCTCTGCTCCGAAGCCCCCTCCGAATATCCTCCTCCACAATCTCGAGCAAATCTGGCTGTACTGGTGGTGCAGCTGGCTGTACTGGTGGTGGTGATGCAACTCGTAAGAGTCTAGGAATAGATGTTGTCACATACCAATGTAAGTAGTCCGGAGCAACCTGGCCCAACTCCTCAGCAGGATAAGTGGTACGCAAAACCTCCTCCACCACAGGCATATAATGTGCAATACGAAAAATGAAGTCTGCATGGCACGGACGACCAGTAGGAGGGTGACGTGGGATGACCTGCATGTACTCAAACTGTCTGAGGCACCTATCTAGCATGTAGGGAACAGTAATGTCTCCCCAGTTGATGTGTCCCCTGTATAATGACACATGCTCAAAGTCTCTATCCTCCCGGTGCTCCTCAAACGGTCGCCAACAGACATCATCCGAGGTCAGTGCATCAATCCTCTGCCTGTATACCCCCTAGCTTCACTCCATCTGTCTTCTTCTTCCTCGAACGCCCACAGAGTGCTCCAGCCTTCAATCCACTCCTCCTCTCCACTAGCTGAGGAAAATACCATAAAATCCAGCTTGAAAAAAAGAAGATAAACAACATGGTGAATTAAAAACTGTTTAACAGAAATTTAACCAAACTCGGAAAAAAAATTAACTTAAAATTATTACCTGTAAGAGGGTCGCATACGTAAATAAATTAAACTAAGAAGGCTACGTATATAAATTAAACTAAGAAGGCTACGTAAATAAATTAAACTAAGAAGGCTACGTAAATAAATTAAACTTATCGGGTCTCTCAGTATAACAGTACAAACATGAGATGCTAGCCCAGTGAATAGAGGGGGCTGCTCCTCATGCTGTTCCTGATGCCCCTGCTGAGGCTGATCCTCCTGGTACTGCTGCTGCTGATACTGCTGCTGCTGATAATACTGCTGCTGATAGTCCTCAGGCATAGAATGGTCCTCAGATCTAGGTAGATACGATGGGGATATCAGATATAGCTAGATCCGACTTACTATTTCTGCTGACTCTGAGGAAGATCGGATGCATGTAGATCCGATGGTAGATCCGATGGCAAAACGGAAATAGCTCTCTGAATGGTAAATCCAATTTTCTCAGGAAACTTTCTGGTCAAACAGATGCAAGTGAAAAATGGTAAATGTTTCGTAAATTTGTAAAAAATTTAAGGGTATTTTCGTCTTTTCGCCGGGTAATGGGGGTAAAAAAAAAAACCCAAGTTTCAAATCCCTATAGCTCCCGTTGGAAACAAAAAAGAAGACAAATTCACTAATATTATTAATTTGAAAAGATATATTTTGGATCTACAACTACATCCTTTATTAATATTCATTTGGGAATATTCGTCCCAATATTATTAATTTGAAAAAATATATTGGGAATGAATATTCCCAAATGAACAAGGGATCTGCAACTATGGATGGCAAAACGGGTTTGACCCGCCGGGCCGGCCCGCCAACCCGCCAAAAAAAAGCGGGTTGGGTTGGGATATTGCGATCGCTAACCCGTTGAGCCCACCCCGCCAAAAGGAAGAAAACTGCGGGCTTAAGACAAGAACGGGATGGGTCGGCCCGCAAACCCTTTTTTTTAAAAAAAAAAAACATCAGAGTCAGACAGACTAGTTCATTTTATAAAAAAAATTAGGGCCCAAAATTAGAATCCAGCGCACTGCGCACCCCAAGCCCAACCCGTTTTGTTCATTTTAGGTTTCACTTTTCACTTCTCAAATAATTGATATATAGTTAATCCTAGTAATTCCAATGCTATTATTGTTTTATATTTTTATTTCTTTTAAAAAAGGCTTTATAAAAAAACTGTTTTAAAAAAGAAGGTGAAAAATCTAATTGAAACTGAAATGTTAAAAATAAGTGAAAATTTTGTTCCAAAAAATTGCAAAAAAAAATTAGGCGGGCTAACCCGCCAATTGGGGCCCGGGCCAGTATGTTGAGCTCGCGGTTAGTTGGCGGGCCAACCCGCCCCACCCCTATTTTAGCGGACTTTAGGCAAAGTGGGCAACTAGCCAACTACATCCTTTATTAATATTCATTTGGGAGTTTTTATTTGCTTATTATAAAGTAGACTTGACATCCAATACAACAAACATTGTTGTCACAACCTGGCATGTACCAGACATTAGCGAATACAATTCACTGCAGATGCCACCCATACACCCTATACCATCCCACCACTACAACAAGACACTCTTATCATCATCATCGTCCCAAAATTGTCAGCCACCATACTCACCACTTATCAACCTCTCTATCTTCAAAACAAATTTATCAAGCACGCTTATTTATCTATTTTCAAATTAATATTACCAATTATCTTTCCTTTTGTTTTACAAAAAAGTTAGTTGTTTCTTTTTAGTTGCCTCGTTTTATAGGTAAATATTATTAGTTGTTAAAATTGTTAACAAGAAATATTCAAACCCACAATCCCTTATCTCTCCAACTCCTATTTCCTCTCTCAAACCATCTAATGACTCCCTTAAGTGCCTCTTTTTTTAGCACATACATTGATTTCCATCATATCCATGGTGGAACTTCCCACATTCATGTCCTCATGTATTTTAGACCCTAGCATCAATAACATAATTATTAACAATGCTCCCAAGAAGTGAAGAGAATTCAATCTTTGAAGAAGCACATACTCTTAATTATGTTCACAAGGAACACCTTAACAACCAAAGAGAAAAGAAATCTCGAGAAGTCATGGTTCAACAAAAGCTACCACACAGAAAAACCATTCACTCAGAGCATTCATGTAAAGTAAACTATAATCAATTGAATCACAAAATGTAGAAGGAGACCAAATATTTTCTTTTCAATTTCAGACAGATTCAGGAAAAGTGGCATTACAAAAATGTTAAGATATAAACAATGCAATGCCTCTTATCCAAAATGAGGAAAAACGTGTAATCATCAACAACTACATAATCAAGTTCTAGCTTTCAAGTATTTTCCTGCTCACAAAATCAATCTATGCAGAACATTTTCCAAGAACAACAAACACTACACACTGAATTCCTATACTGCTAGAACTAACTAAGCAAAGAAAAGAAAGAACCACAAAAGGCTTTCCTCTAACATTGCAATTACTCATCAAACCGAACCCCAACAAAGACATCATCATCTCCTTCAATGAACTCCAATTCTCCATCTTCCAAATCAAAATCACTATCGGTATTAGCCCTTCTAGTCCTTCTATTCCCTATAGCTCTCTTTGCCACAGTTTTTATCCTCATCTTGCGTTTCCCATTGTCTTGAAATTCCACTCCACCATTTTTCACACCCCCAATATTCACCCCATCACCCCCTTTTCCCAACCCTTTCTCTACCTCAAAATCATCATTATCAGAAACATAAACAAATTGGGTAGAATTGTTACCCATCAAGTTCTCCTTTTTCTCCTTCAGTTCATAAAACTTCAATGGCACACTTGAACGACACCAATAGTATTGCCGCCGCTCATCCCCTTCAACCACCGACCCACCATCTTTCACCGGCGACTTCACAGCCACGCCGTGAAAAGCTTTCTGGCAACTCTGACACATCAACGAACAACCCTCGTACTTCTTTTCATACTGATAAAGGTTCCAACAGTAAGGACACGCAGTCCAAAAAGTCGCCGGAGCCGGCGGATCGGCGATGCCCTCAAAGTCACGGTCGTAAAGTTCGCGTCTTTCTGGGTCGGAGAGCACGTGCCATGCTTCACGGACACGTGCGAGGGCTTCATCTGAAAAGGGAAACTTTTCGGTGCTAGTTGGGTCAAGAAGGATAGCTAGCTTAGCGTAATGCTGACGTGCGAGGTCACGGTTCACGGCGTCGTCGCGGCGGAGGCGGAGGACGGAGTAGAGGTCGGAGGCGGAGAGGACGTCGGCGATGGTGAGGATTCTGGCGATGGAGTCGGAGAGTGGATAACGGCGGGCGAAGTCGCTGCAAGCGGAGAATTGACGGAGAGAGAGCATGGAAGTGCACGTGGCAATTGGGTTTTCAGGGTTGGAGTTGGATCCTTTGGCAGGATCCATTGAATTTGGTTTTGCAGCTGTGAGATTTTGTGATGTGAAGGAGAAGAAGAGAGAAGGGTTAGAGATTAATGGGGGAATTGGGGAGTCAAGAGGTGAGGAGTGAGACTGAGGGTGGTTTGGTCATTTTCGGGGTTTGCTTTCTTGGGCAGCAATCTGTTTTGATATGATTCTCTTTGGATTTTACCATTTACGGATCAGGATTGGGTGCAGTCATGCAGTCACCTAATCCCATGATTCTAGTGTCGAAATCGACCGCAGCTTCTTGCGACCGAGAGTTGGTTCAAGTGGTAATTCGACTTGGATCTCACTGGCCAGCAAAGCCGGAAACTCGTGGCCAGTCAGATTTCTCCGCGTAGATTAGTCACCGACAAAGTCAGTGAAAACTACGCACTAATGACATGATAACAAAAAATAACGTAGATTTCATTCATTTGTTATCTTGTCTTTATTATAAGAAACAAACATTTGCAGTAAAAAAAAAAAGAAACAAAGATTTAAATCATTCAAGATATTTTGTTTAAATGTTTCGGTCCTTTCGGATACCATGTAAAGTTTACGAAATCATGAATTATTTTCTCTTTAAATTTGTATTCCAAGTGACTTATTTGTAGCGTCTTGCATTTAGTGCAAATATAAGTGAGAGAGAGAGAGAATAAAGATATTCAAGGAGATGAAAAGATGAAAAACACCTGCATAATAGTCCAAATACAGCGAAAACAGAAATATTTTGAATATAGTGGATTTTATTGGGAGCGGATTCCATGCCTTGAGGGCGCTAATACCTTTGTACCTTTTCTTATTTTTTTATCCGTTTGATAAATCGTATGTTTCGCCTCCATCTCGCTCCTGCTGCAACAACACTCTTCCCTTCCTTTTTCTGCTGCGATGCTACTCCGCCTTCCACCTTCGACGTTCGCCGCACCTTCGCGTTCCACCTTGAAAGAAGCAGACAAAGAAGCCGATAACAACAAACAACGCAACGTCTAAAGTTGGTTTCTTCCACGATTTTCATCCTCATCATCCCTTAAATTCATCTATGTTGGTAGGTTTCGCTTGGAACCAATTGCAAAAGGACCAAATTTAAAAACACCCAAACTCCAGAAGAGAAACCTGCATTCGGGTTCCGGTATAAAATTCAAATTGTTCCAAAATTTCATCAATCAAGACATGCAAAACTATTATTGATGAATTTGAAATATGAACAAAATATAAATAGATATTATCGACGGTGGCAACGAAGTGTCGCAGCTGCATTGAGACTGGTGTGGCGTTGCAACAGAAGATGTGATCTCGTGTTTTAATTTTTTTTTAAATATTGCCACGTGGCATAATCCAGTGCATTGGATTAATCAGACGGATAAAAATCCAGGAAAGGCACCAAGGCTTCCCGCGCGCAAGGCACACAATCCGCTCCCGATTTTATTCATGTATTATCTTGTCTTTATTATAAGAAACAAATAAACTTTATGGAATCATGAATTATTTTCTCTAAAACTGTGTTACGAGTGAATGCTCGATGACTACGGTATCTTGCGTTTAGTGCAAATATAGGTAAGAGAGATAATCAATTAAGGATACGATACGGGATACGGTACGACACGATACGTGGATACAGAAAAATTTTGAAAATCAAGATACGATGCGGTAGGAATACTTCAATAAAAAATTAAATAAAAATTTAAAAATATAAAACATAACTAAATATACTTCACTTTACCAATTGACAATTGCTCATAATATTTAATAGATATAATCAGATTTACAAAAAAAATACTTGTAATCAAAATAAGTAAGCATAGTTAAATGTCTTTTCCCCCACCCATTTTAAAATATGTTCTTCCTAAAATAAGCCACACACTACTATAATACCTAAAATAAATTAAAATAAAAAACATTGCATTAGAATTCAAAGTAGGACTATTCTAGTTCAAAGACAAATAGTAATACAAAAATATCAAATAAATATAAATATAAATTTCAGGATACTCCCAGGATACGTATCCGATAAGTATCTGATCTTTTTTTGATTTAAAAATAAATATAAATTTCAGGATACTCCCAAGATACGTATCCGGACGTATCCGACAAGTATCGTTATCAGATACGTATCAGATACGGGTACGTGGCCTATTTTGGAGTATGGGGCTTCATAGGAGATAATGAATACACATATTTAAGGAGATGAATGCATAATAGTACAAATACACTGACGGCAGAAAACTTTGAATGCAGTGGATTTCATTCATTTACTATCTTGTCTTTATTATAAGAAACAAAGATTTAAATCATTCATGATATTTTGTTTAAGTGTTTTGGATACTGTATAAACTTTATGAAATCATGGATTATTTTCTCTCTAAAACTGTTACGAGTGAATGCTTGATGACTGCGGTGTCTTGCATTTAGTGCAAATATAGGTAAGAGAGAAAACGAATAAAAGATTTAAATTTGAATGCAATGGTTTTCATTCATTTACAATCTTGTCTCTATTATAAGAAACAAAGATTAAATCATTTGTGATATCTTCTTTAAGTGTTTTGGATATTTTTTTTATCGTGTTATTGGTGCGCAGTATCCACCGACTCCGTCGGTGACTCCAAAAAAGCTCACCTCTCACCATTGCTCCAAGCCCCCTAATCAAGTTGCTCACCCCTACCTCTCACCGCGCAAGTCTATTCTCCTTCATCTCACCACTCAATTCTCTTCTCCTTTAACACGATCTATATATCTTACCTCTCAACTATCAAGATCTCGCTCTCATCTTCTCATCTCGCCCACTTTTTCTCAGGTCCCTCAAATCTCGCCTTCTACAGTCAAGGAAGCAAGTCAGGCATTTTTTTTTATCAGAGGCACCACCAGGAATTTTTTTTTTTTTTACAAAAAAGTATACCACTAGTTCTATTTTTTCATGTTCTTCTTTTCAATGTGTAATTATTGATCCAGAAATGAAAAGTCAGTTATTTTCTCTCTTGATTCAACAATAATTTCAATTTTCTGTGTTGGTGAGAGAGAAATAATTATTTTTTATTGTTAGTTGACATATGCTATTTGTTGACACTCCATCAACTATAGCGCTGATAAAGTAGAAAATGCATGAACTAACTATAAGAGACTCCGGTAGTTCATTGGGTTAAAGATGCTCTAAGGCCTCTCAATTTGTACCAACTAGTAAACACGTGATTGATGTTCAATGTGAAAGTTATCTACGAAAATTTCCCGCAAACCATATCACATAATCAATAAACAAGTCTCTCGACGTGAAGAGGGATCATTAGAGACCATATGAGGAGGTTTGTCTTTGCTTATCGTTGCAATCTGGGTTCTTTTACGACCGTGGTTGCAGAATTGTGGGGACTTGTACATGACCTTAGACTTGAAAGAGGGCTATATTTTTCTTTAGTTAAAATAGAGTTGGATTTGGAGGTGGTGTAAACACTGTCAAAATGAGGCATCCTGATTATTTACTACTCAAACCATTTTTTGATGAAGTAGTTTATTTGTTACGGTTGGATTGTACAGTTTCTCATATCTTTAGGGAAGCTAAAAGGGGGAGCAGTCTGCCATTCTAACTTGGGGCATTTTCTCTCTCATCTTTTTCCGCCATATTTTCCCACACTATCTCTCCTCTTTAAGCCTATTAGGGGATCCATATTCATTTAAGGGATGGTGTCCCTCTAATTGTTGTTTTTGTATTTACTCCTTTTGTGTATAAAAAAGACCAAAATCATAAAGATTTAAAAAAGGCACTGAAATGAATTAATTTTAATTGATGATGGTATAACTTCTTTATTTTTCCAAAACTACCCACCGTGTTAGATGGCTAAAAGTGTTCTTTCACATCCTTGCATGGAATGAATTTCTTCTCACAAGGAGTATTGCTGAAAAGAGTCAGAGGCTTAAGTGTGCTGGGAGCAGAAATGTTCCTGAATCGTCCACCTCCTCTAATGGATCTCTTTGGAAAGCTGTTTGGAAATCTGATGTGCCCAACTGTGTAAAGAACTTCTTGTGGAGATTAGCAAAGGACATCTTACCAACTAGAGGGAGACTTGAAAGGAAAGGTCTTCAAATTGACACTACTTGCCCCATTTGCAATATTGAGAAGGAGACTTCTAGGCACCTCTTCATGCAATGTCACTCAGTAAAACAACTCTGGTTTTCCTCTCCTCTAGGCATCAGGGTCTGAGCAAATTGATTTGTTGGATTGGGTTTTGCATTGGTTATCAATGGACAATTCTCTAGCTAAACAGATCTTTTGCATCACCATGTGGAAGATTTGGAAAGCAAGAAATGATCTCATATTCAACAACATCATTTTCAATCCTATTGTTATAGCTACAAAGAGTGTTGAGTTTGTGGATGACTTCAATGAAGCTAATCATAAGAGCCAAGGACCCATTCAAGATAGAACTCGCAGCCTTTGGATTCCTCCTGGTGAAGGCTCAACTAAAACCAATTCTGATGCTGGGTGTTTTCCTGATGGCAGGCACGAGCTGGGGATTTGTTGATAGAGACCACAATGATATTGTTTTGTTTGCTGGCACCAATTTATTGAACATTTCTGTGTCGCCTAAGGTTGCTGAAGCAATGTGCTTGAGGTGGGCTATTAACTGGGCAGGGGATATTGTTGTCAAATGCTTTGATGGATTGATTGTAGACACTTCCATTTCACCCATTGTCTTGGATTGTAAACTATTGCTGAGTTCCTTGTCTAATTCTAGAATTTCTTATGCTAGTAGAACTTGTAATCGTGCAGCTCATGCACTTGTAGGTATGGCCAAACTGTTGGGCCCTATGTTATGGCAGGGGTATGTCCCTGAACCTTGTAATTCTGTAACCTGTAAGGATGATTCTGGCTCCTTTTCTTCTCAATTAAAAAAATGAGAATGTTTCCGCGTCAAAAAAAAGATGATAGTTCAAGGTGGTTGACGCTAGTCTCAAGATGGAGTAAATAAGCAATTTTGAAATGATTAATTTGAATTTGGTTTGTTGCTGTGAGGTTTTATGATGTGAGGGAGAAAAAAAACGGGTTAGAGATTATTGGGAATTGGGAAGCCAGGAGACGAGGAGTGAGAGTATGGGTGGTTTGGTCATTTTGATGATTTGCTTTCATGGTCAACAATCTGTTTGTTTATGATAAGATAAGATTGTGTTTTATTATCCTTCTGTTTGTTTCTGTGTTTTGAACAGTGCATAAACTTCATAAATTAGAGATTTTTACTCTAAAACTGTGTTACAAACGAATGATGCATGACTGATAATCTTGAGTAGTATTTGGGTTTTCCTGCTTTTTCTAAAACTACTCGTCGTGTTAGATGGCTGAAAAAGTGTTCTTTCATATCCTTCATGCATGGAATGGGTTTCTTCTCACAATGAAAAAGGATATAAAAGGAATCGAGCAGTTAAGTGTTGAAAATAGGACTATATTTCTAATATTCAGGAACAACAAAATATACCATTTTGTTTCTTATAAAAAGACCAGAGGTAGTATTATGAATAGTTCAGGGTGGTATGGGCTAGTCTCAAGATAAAAAAATGCAAGTAAATACCCAATTTTGTTCCTAAAATTTTAGGATCACATCAAGCTAATACCGCACCTTATCAAAAATTTAAAAATGATCTACAAAATTGTAAAATTTTAATTAGATTTGTCCTTCTGTATGTATTTGTAGGGCATGAAATGAGATCAAGCTGCCAATGTTAGGGAAAGATTTACAACGAAGTGAATAATGTCAGGGGATGTATTTGCTAACAAATCTAAATGAAAGGGCAATCCTTTTTAGCATTTTGTAATTCTGAGAATCATTTTGGAATATTGATATTGTGAGACCAAGTTAATCAGATTTAGAATTTTCCCCTAAAGCATCTCCATATTTTCACTGTCATGCACCCGAAAAAAGGGAATCAAAAACAGTATTTCACTAAAGAGTCAAAATTGTTTTTTGACACTAATAATAAAATCTTGTTAGCATGGATGACCACGTACCGTTTTCCTGGCTAGGTATGGAGAAACTCTTTCTCAGCCAAAAAAGCACTACATATGTATAAATCACAGTAGCAAGGACAATGAAGACCCCAATATAGACACATGCAGTTGCAGCACAAACATAAAGGTACCTACAGAACAAATTGATAATGTAAGTTTTACCGGGTTAAATAATATCCATAAATATAATGTCATTAAATCATAATTAATCCTTATTACTTCAATATTAAACTCAATAAATCACAAAGGATAATTTTGTTTCAATCATTCATCAATATCTAAACACCATATACTCACTTGGGAGAAAAGACGCTCCAAATAAATAAATGGTTCCTCATCAACAGCAAGACAATCGTGTATGCAGTCAAGAGAATGGAATTCATGCTCAATGGTACTAGGCAAGGAAATCCAAGAAGAGACTTAAGGATTTCTCCAGAATTTCCATCCTGGACAACTGGTGGACAGATTCTGATCTTGACAGAGACGTACATCACCAAACATAAAAAGAATAACATTGGGGATGAATAAGTAATGATGAACATTAGAACACCTGAAAGGAAGGTTGAGTGACTTGAAATTCCCTGCCAACAAAAGGTAAATAATATTGTCATGAATATACATATCTATGGACAATTTAAATTCAAATGCAGTGCAGAAAATAGTGTTCTTTTGAAAATAAATATAAAAGAATAATAGGACATGTTACATTAAAAGCTCCAGCCACATCGATGGTAGCTAGCATATTACTGTTCCCAAGAGAAAAATGGCCCGCCATTCCTAGATTGTACAGTGCAGTAATCTACGAAATGCACAGTATCAGTACTTAGACTTGCATTTTGAGCTCATTCACATACTCATTATGCATCAAAAGAAATTGCATGATGTAAAGAAACAAGTACAGGTAACATGGTAATAGTGCAGTTTGCTACATCATCAACTAAAGAAAATTGTGCAGTTTTCTGCATTATCAACTAAGAAAATTTATAATATTACAAATTTACATCTTGAGTTTTGTAGAAAGAGAAATACAACAGCACAGGTACTCAACTATAACTTCCACCGGATCCTAATTTTCATAATGTGCATGCCTTGTGCTTTATTGACCAATTGCCCCCCCCCTCCCTTTTTTCTTTTAGCCTCCGATAGGTAGTGGGAGACAAACAACCTAAGCATGTTTCGAAGCAAGACTTATTTGAAGCTGGCATCAGGCAACATATGTGAACAAAGTACAATGTGCTTGCTAGCACAAATCTCTGAGTATTTAAATTTAGAAACCTATGCACCCCATTCTAATAGACAAAGGACATACTCATCAACTACTGCTATCTGAGATGTTGTAAGAATTCTGAGCAAAAAGAGGCTCGAGCATTGTAAAAAATATATGCAAGTACATGAATTAGCAAACAGGAAGTCATATGTCCAAAAGAATCCTAGGATAATACTACAATTTAAACAGAGACTGTTTGGGCTGTAGGATGTACTAAAATGAACGCAATAATAATAATTTAGACTCTAGGACACAAGTAGGAAATTTATCTGTGTAAATGGAGCTTGAAATTAAGATATATGCAGATAGGCCGTAAGGAGCATGTTATTCTGTGTATCTACATAAATTTCCTTTATTTTCTGGAAGTGGAATATTACTCATTAGTCCAGTAATGCGACCTAAAAATAGATATAAATCAAATATGCATAGCTTTATAGGTTATAAGTTATAACCAACTATTATATGGATGTAATTTACTCATTACTCTACAAAATAAACTTGCATACAATAGCTGGCAGAAAAATGCTAAAATGACATGATTTAAAATCTAGAGATATTTCAAACTACCATATTAAATTATTCAATCACGTTGCTATCATTCCCATGTAAAGTCCTATGGAAACCACTTATGCCAGATATCTCTTCATCCTATGCCAGAAATTCTCAATATATGGGTCCTGGAAATTCCAATGCTAAAAAGGGAAATAACACTTGAAAATTGCAATTCTAACTAGTAACTACCAACACTAAACCATTATAGTTAATAAAATGCATCCACAGTAAAACTCCATAGATAGAACTAAAAGAACCCTCATCTAGTTAGATTCCAGTGCAATCACTTTCAGAATTAGCACTGCACACTAGAAACCAAAACCAATCTGCTATTAAAATATAAAATAAAAACCAACAAATATCCAGATAACTTGCAACTTACCTCAACCCATTGCTTATGATGTGACCCACCAGAAGAAAAAGCAAGCATGTAAGCCAATATTTGAACAAAGAGCAACAACAAAGGCATCGCATTAATGGATCGTTGAAGTAACAATTGCAGTAGACACCAGTAAGTCATGTACAGGCACCCCATTATGTACAAGGAATCTTTTAATACAAAAATTGGTCTCGTGCTCTGGATTTCCACAGGAACAGAAGCAGGCATGTAGAAGTTCCGTTTGGAGCGAACTTCAGGAGTTATCATGGGCATAACCCATGGCAAGACCAATACAACTGTAACAGTGATGATTCCCAGAATGGTATAGAATATTTGAACTGATAAGGTGGCATCTTTATCGTATGAGGCAGACATGTCCTGATGTTTCATAAAATGTTGCAATAGCAACAAACCAGGCATTAAAAGGCTAAACCCAATCACTTTCACAACTTTTGTTTTGGACTGCATTGGGAACAATACAAAAATGCTCAAAATGATGATCATGACACATGTTGCTATCTTAATCAGGTTTATAAATTGACTGCCAGCGTTCTCAAGCCAGGTAGATATGTCAGGAAGGTTCGTCCAATTCACACCACCTCGATGCCAGCCTTTCAAAATTCTTCCAGAAAGAAGTATAATGAATAACAAGCTAATTTGGCATCTTGATATGTTGTTTTCTTTCTTTGTTGAAGTGAGATCATCACGTGCTTTGTTCAGGTCAAAAGACTGTATTGCTTTTCGGATAAATAACAAGTTCAATGTGGATGTTAGAAAATGCCAAATATAATGCTCTTCCTCAATCATGGAACTTGATCCCATACTAATGACAAGGATCAGGATGCCAAACAAAATGAAGACCTCGTCCAACTTCCATGGCTTCATATAATTGTCAAGATCTTGAATATCTCTAGCAGGAACTTCTTTGTGGATGACAAATAAAAGTCTCAGCTGTATCAAGCATGATGTGATCAAAGCAGCAACTCCAAAAGCGAGTGAATTAAATGGTTTCTGAACAAATACAATTGTCACAACTCACGACAAAGAACAGAAAGAGAGATAAATCTCAAGAGAAACTTTTGACACAAAGGATCATACATACATCAGTTGCTTTGTGGGACAGCCACTCACTCGCTCTGCTCAGAAACTCATGATATGCTGTAACAGTGGTGTTGTAGCCTTCTGTATTACTATTATTAGACCTGAAACATAAATAGCAATTAAAAAAATATTCGCAAATATTTCCTGTAAAATTTACTAAACAAATGGTATAGAAAATAATTGCATACCTGATGACTGCATCAGTCTTCCAGGCATCATGAAGAGTAGCAGCATTTAAATACAAGCAACAAAACAACTTCTCCTTGCTACCTTTGCATTCATTAATTGTGGGTTCACTATTAGTAATGAAAGCATCACAGGGAAAGTTTCTACAAGACAAACCATGCAATTGTGCTTGAAGTAATCTGAATAACTGCCAGGAGCTCAACTGCAGTGCCCTCAACTTCTGGTCATCTACCTCACCAAAAAAGGAAAAAATACAATCACATAATTTTGCTGTTACAGCGTACAATGTGCTTAAAGAACATCAAATGCAGATGGCAAATAACGTCATATTAACTTCCGTATAGTTTGTCTGGTAATTAATTACACAGACACTGACAGAAAGAGAACTAACCTGTCAAGGAGTCAACCATTTGAGAGATTAAAACACCAATATTGTTTTTGGGAATTGGCACACCAAAAAGTAAAGCTAATGTTGGTGCAATATCAACCTGGCAATAGAATGTAAATTGAAACATATTGAATCACCTACTGCCCCAGTTCATTAGTAAAATGGGGTAGTGGAATTGCGTGTTTGGTTCAAGATTGACAAACAAGAAAATGGGGATGGTTACTAAGTCATGTAAAATATAAAAGGTTCACCAATAAGGATGCATACAAACAAAATTTGGTTAATACACTATATTAGAGTATAGTTTTACTCCTTTATTTTAAGCTTATGGGCCAGTGCGAATGGGATTTTCTATTTCCATTTAGCTATTCTGTTTTCAGATTTTGTACAGCTGTCACTAGCTGAAGGTTAGTTACCGCAATGATTGAGCCCATCAACCTATAAATAGACTGGGTATCACGGATATTGCAAATAATTCAAATACATTTCGAATAATGAATCAAATAGAGATTTCGCTCACAAATTCTTTCATGGTATATAGAGCTTAGGTTTTGATGGCCCACTGATAATTTTTCATCTCCTCCCCCACCTCCTCTATGCTTCAGCTACTATCACCAATTGCCCTCCTCCGATTCATGTGCAACCACTGAATCAACACTCACCTTCTCTGTCGTCCTCCACGGTTTTACCTAGTCTGGCACTATCATTTTTGTTTTCACATTCCATTGTTGAGAAGCTCAACAACAATTATCTGTTATGGCGTCAGCAGGTTGATCTGATCATCAAGGCAAATCATCTCTTTCGTTTCCTTGTCAATCTGGTAGTTCCTTCAAGGTTTCCCATGGCTGATGAACAAGCTGCCGGCCATATTTCTTCTAAGTTCAGTGTTTGGGAGCAACAGGATCAATTCCTTCTTGCCAGACTCCAATCCTTCATCTCCAGCTCCATACTCCTGCATTTATTGGTTTCCAAAGTGCTTGGCAGCTCTGGGACAAAATTCAAAGCTACTTTCATTCTCATACTTGTGCAGCGGCGCTCTAGCTCACCCTGAAGCTTCACGACATGTCTGATGAAAATCACTCCATCTAAGTATGTTTGTTCGCATTCGAGGTCTGGTTTATGCTCTTACTGCTATTGGTGATGCTCTTTCTCCCCACGAACACTTGGATGTTATACTTGAAGGCTTACCCCAGGAGTATGAATCTACTGTTTCCTTAATCAGTAGCAGATTTGATCCTCTTGTTATTGATGAAGTCCAAACCCTATTATTGGTACAAGAGGCATGATTAGAGAAACTTTTTACGAAGGCTTTTGCATCTGCGAATATGATAGAGAAATTGTTCCTGAATCTGCCTCCTCCACCACTTCTCATCCGCAAGCTCATCTCGCACAGCATCAGCCTTCTGATCTGTCTTCCTTGGATCCAAATGTGTCTCCTCAGTATTATGGTGGCCGTGCCACAAGTTTGGCCACAGTGGCTTCCATGTGCTATCATGGCTTCGACCAGAATTATGTTCCCTTTACTCCTATTGCTCCTCCTTCAGCTGCACCTCCGTCATCTTCTCAACCACCTCCATACATGCCTTGGTATGCAACAGTTTACCTGCATATATGCCTCATTTTGCACCTGCAAAGACTGCGCCACAATATACTGTCGCCTTATCCTTCTCCTTCTGCATCTCCATCGTTTAGGCCGCCAACAACTGCTCCTTCATCCAACTTTTTAGCATCAGCACCTCATGCCATCCTTGCTTCTAGTGTTGCAACCTCTGCAGCCAGCTGGTTCCCTGAACTTGAATGAAATGGTATGACAACATGAGAGACTATTGGGAAAAACCCAAGTCCCACATTGACTAGAGATATGGTCTCCAAAGAGTTTATAAGTGGGAGGCAACCCTCACCTTACAAGCCGGTTTTGTGGGGTTGAGTTAGGCCAAAACCAAATTCTAAGATGTTATCAGAGCCTATCAAAGATCCGTTGGGCCACCCATTGTTGGGTCATGCTCCAGATGTCTATTCCTAGGCCACTCGGATCACGCTCCAGATGTCTATTCCTGGGCGTGAGGGAGGTGTGTTAAGAGTCTCACATCGGATGTGATATGACCTGAAAAAGAATTTATAAGAGGGAAGCATCCCTCACCTTACAAGCCGGTTTTGTGGGGTTGAGTTAGGCCCAATCCACATTCTAAGATGGTATCAAAGCCTATCCTAGATCCTTCGGGTCACCCACCATTATTATCCACGCACCAAGCCCAATAGTGCTGGGCGTGAGGGGGTGTATTGGGAAAAACCCAAGTCCCACATTGACTAGAGATATGGTCTCAAAAGAGTTTATAAGTAGGAGGCAACCCTCACCTTACAAGCCGGTTTTGTGGGGTTGAGTTAGGCCAAAACAAAATTCTAAGATGGTCCCACTTATAAACTCTTTTGAGACCATATCTCTAGTCAATGTGGGACTTGAGTTTTTCCCAATAAAATGTAGAAAATTATACTGAATGTATTATTTCAATTGTGTATAATTACACTCACTAATCTTATTATATAGACAAGTAATTAAACCTAATGGGCCTAGTACATGGACTACTAATAATAGCAAAAAACTACTATTTACAACCGAGACTAACCCTCAATCTTATGTTACTTATAGCAGAGAATTATAATCAAATTATAATTAGGATGTCCCTATTTTATTGAGACTTTGGAGACTCGGTAGTAATGCTGCAAGCAGTAGAGGATGGTTACTGAAAGTAGTAAAGACCATGTAATTCATATCATGTGTTAATCGTCTGCTCCGATATTTGGTTCTGATTTAACCCCACAAAACCGACTTGTAAAATGAGGATTGCCTAGGTTTTTTTAGCTCTACTTTAGCCTAGGCCACCCTCACCTTACAAGCCGATTTTGTGTGGTTGAGTAAGGCCCAAAATTCTAAGATAGTATCAATGCCTATCAAGATCGATGGGTCACCTAACAAATTAACCACACAAAGCCCAGTAGAGTTGGGCGCAAAGTGGTGTAATAGGAAAACTTCATGTCCCAGGTAGACAAGAGATAAGGTCTAAAAGAGTTTATAATGAATGACACTCCTCACTTAGAAGCCAGTTTGTAAGGTTGGGTTAGGTCCCAAAACCTAAGAATTTTCCGCTTATGGGCCACTGCGAAAGGGCTTTCTTATTTCTGTTTAGCTATTCTGTTTCCAGATCTTGTACAGCTGTGACTAACTGAAGGTGTACAGCAATGCTTGAGCCCCTCTGTGACGATAAATAGAGTGGGTACCACTGATATTCTAAGTAATTGATATACATTCCAGATAATGAATCAGAGAGAGATTTCCCTCTCAAATTCTTTCACTCAAACAATGCAATAAGATTCTCTGATGGTTTGATAGTTTTTTTGGCAACCCATTCACGTTTAAGAGAAGATAAGAAAATTTTCAACATTCAGTACATGTGCTGCAACCTACAAGCATGAAGTGGTTTCATTACCTGAAATATTGTGTCCTGATTGGATGATGTACGGTCAGAGGCATGATTTTTTGGTCCAATGAATAGAGCTAGAGAGTCCGTTTCCTCATGAGATGAACCCCCGTGATTACCATTTTCTGTCATTCCATGGTCACTAACTACAACCTGTATATATATATATATGCGAGCAGAATTCAGATATTATTAAGACATTGAATGGACTTAGACTTGCAATAATTAATTAAAAAAATACCCACAGAAAGGAAATTAAGAAACAAATTACACTTCAAAGTAGATAACATCTTTACTGCAGATAAGTGCACAACTACAAGTAGAGATTTGGAAACTCATTACCATGGATGCATGAACATAATGATTAACACTAGTAACTCTGTACTCCCAGATATTTAAGAATGGATATATGACAGTAAATGCACAATGTAAGTTCACTCATGTCTTCCTCATATCACAATAGAATTGACGACTTCTCTCACAAAGCCAAGGGACGTTTGCCATTAACTTAAAAACAAGCGTTTAAGTAGACTTAAGTATCTGTTTTGTTTTCTTATACAAGCTTGTGTGCAGGCTCACACATGTAAATACATTCTAAATACAATTTAGGCTTAAATTCACTTTTGGTCCCTATTTCACTCAATGTGCAATTTTGATCCCCCTATTTTTTTGGGGGCAATTTTGGTCCCCCTATTTTACTGAATGCGCAATTTTGATCCCCCTATTTTTTTTTCGGGCAATTTTGGTCCCCCTATTTATAAAATTCTGCAATGTTGATCAAATTAGAATTTCAAATTCTAAGATTCTGATGTGTCAATATTTTAATTGACATGGCAATTGACTAAGCCTTGTAGGCATGCCATTTCATTTCTTTTATTAAAAAACATTTATTACTTTAATTTTATAAAACATTTGCAGTTTCTATTTTCAATTCAACCATGCACAGTCATCAATTCATCATCTATCCTCTAACCTAGAATCCCTTGCGTCGGACCCACACGCCCAACACTTCATTCTCAGATCTCTCCATCAACGCATCATGGTTACTGTTATAAAATAGGGGGATCAAAATTGGTCCAATTTGGTCAACATTGCAGAAATTTGTAAAATAAGGAGGACAAAATTGCCCAAAAAAAATAGGGGGATCAAAATTGCACATTTAGTAAAATAGGGGGACCAAAATTGCCTGAAAAAAATAAGGGGATCAAAATTGCACATTGAGTAAAATAGGGGGACCAAAAGTGCATTTATGCCTAAAATTTATGTAAGTCGTATATATTAAGAAGATAAATAGATAAAATTCAATAGGGGAACTCTTTTGTTCATATTAATGTCTAGAAATGCTCTCACCATAATATCTGAGCCATGAATTTTGTAGTACACAATTAAAAAAAAGTAACAAAAAAGATAGTCACAAACCAGAAGTGTCTTCCCCTGATCATTTTCAAGATTTTGCAAGATATTAATATGAATCATCTTCACTACTTCATCCATTTCAGAAAGTTTGGAAGCCATTAACACACTGAAACAGTAAATTCCCCAGTGAAGCTTAGAGAACAGAATGAAATTACATCATGTATAAAACAGAGATATGGTGATGATACCTGTTGCGTCCACCAATATGTCCAACATGATCCAATCCTAAATAATGAAGTATCTAAAATAAACTCAGTAAATGTTTATAAAGGAAATTAAATCTTCATTGAAAAGTATCATACAATTCTGAACTAGACTGAAAAATTCCAGATTTGACATTTATGGCGAAACCATGTAATGCGGGGATCTGTAATCTTAACATAACATTGCATGAAAAGTGAAAATAAAAAATTTAATGCAAAAGAATATTAATATCTTCCATGAGAATTCGTGAGTTGAACAAAATATGTTGGTAAGTGTAGCACAGTAAGCAATATGAAAACTAATGTATTACTTGACAATCAGAAAATTGGATAGTGTTTTGGAATATATATATATATATATATATTAAAAGGTAAAACAAAAACAATCATTTCTTTCTATTTGGTTCAATTATATAAGTAGAACCAATTCAACCTTAACTCAAATTTAATAGCCTAAAAAACCAATACTGCTTGTTTGATAAAAAGTTATCTCAATTTTAACACTTGGAATAGTGACAATTAGTAAGAAAATAGTAAACTTGAGATGGTGATCGGAGATCATGTCTTCCCTATGTGCATCTATATAAAAGGTCTAGTGATATATTGCAAGGATCAAAGAAAATGAAGGAAAACTAACTACAGATAGTCAAATTGTTAAAGTTCCAAACAGCAGCATAACACTCTAACTGTCTTATTTAATCTTCAACAAAACTCACTACAACATATTTCAACAAATTTATTGAAATCTCATTCAAGAAATCTACTAGTATGAAATTGTGCTTTTACATGAAAAACAAGAAATATAAATAAATTTTAGAATGCATAAAGAAACTCTGAAATACCCCAAAGCACACTTGCAAATTGTAAGGCTACTAACATGCACCATAGAAAGTGATTCTTATACCCAAAACCCATAAATATATCACAGAATAAATGGCAACAATGGTCATTGGTAATATGAGATCATTAAAACAACTGTCACCTCTTCGGCTGGAAAGAAAATGCATACAAGAGGGAGGAAAAAAAACAAAACCAACAGGTTCTTTAGGCTAAAATGGGAAAAAAAATAAAAAGAAAAGGCATGAGGTCCAAAGAGAATAGTTTCAACCAGAAAAACGATAGTGTAAAATTCTGCAAAGTGAAAATCATTACAAACCAGAAATTCATATAACATTAGGTAGGGAACCAAGTCTGAGGTGGCTGTGCAATTACTTACCAAAAAATTCCAGTCATCTCTGCTAAGTTCATCACCAAGATGTCGAGTCACATTACAATCTACTAGTACAGTATCTTTAACCTAGAGTAACAAGAAGCTTCAGAAAAACAACGTAAAACAATAGAGCAAACATAGTTTTTTTTATAAACTCGTGATAGAATAGAACATGCTATGTAAAGAAACAAACTGCCTTGTCGTTGTCCTCTAAGACATGGGAAATTATTAATGAGAAAAGCAAAGGAATCTGAGAGGTCAAATACAACTCTTTATTTTAAAACAATACACAATAATGTAAGTGATTACTGAAAACTAAATGAACACCCTGGCCTATATGGGGGGAACAAGAGCATGTCTATATGCTGACATGTACTTGGTTTGAAGACTTACAAAAAAACTGCTAACTCCATCATATCTTGCAAATAAACTAGGAAATAACTTGAGCCATGTATCATCACCATGCATAACCATTTTCCATCCAATCTTAAAGAACTGTGCTGCAACAGAGTGCAAGTAATGATGGCATCATTATTAGTCACAGAAAATTTATTACATGGCCAATTTTTTCAACATGATTGTGCAACTAACCTAGAAGATTGTCATCTGAATAAGCCTGGGAGTTAAAATTGAAAGCCACATCTAGGAAACCCCCAATTGCTCCAGAAACCATGGCCTAGAATGAAAAACACAAAAGATAAAATAAGAAGCTGGAAAAAGAAAAAGATTTCCATTGATCATATGCTCTCCTTTCATATTCAGACATTTGAAATGGGAAAGGACACTAACCTTCAAACGAGGCATGGTAACTGTTGGAGCTGCAGCTATTGAATGATATCCAAGGGCCATACCATTGGCCAACAATGACTGGGTGTATGGCATAGCTTCCATTAAAGGACTGTTTGGGGGCTGACCCTTCTTGCCAAGCACAAATTCTGCTGGAAGACCATCAATGACCTATAATAATTTGTTTGTGAGACAAATTAATATCTTCAATGATGCCTCAGGCCACAAACTACCAAAAACAAATGTGTGACAAAATCATAGACCTTCTCAAATATGGAATTGTGGTGATTATGCATACCATTAAGATGAGTCGATCATACGAAGGAGGGATCTCAGATAATTCCTACATAGAAGAACATTTTTTTCCAAAACTTTCAGTAACAACAAAACTAGAAGCAAAAATGAGAATAAGATTAAATCAATTATTCACCCTTTATTATCAGTAAACAAAGTCTCTAAGAATGCTTAATTCTTTCCATCCGAAAATTACTGCATAGAGTTTAATTGATATGCATTGTCGTTGAAAAACTTTTTTACACTATCAACCAATCAAATTTCATGATATGGGTGACTTTCGAGGTTGTTGAGATCGATTCAATCACTTTTTTATGATGTGTGGCTTCATGATTGAATGACATTGTAGAAACGCCATACATCATGTGTGTATATAAATTAAATCCTACTACATAACATATGATCCTACTATTCATGGAATCATGATTGCAGCCAAAACTAAACGTCGAATGAACATATGCCTTCCATTTTCAAATATATTGCTACTTCCAACAACAAACGCTACAATTTTCCAGTCTAGTCTACCTCCAATCATTAACAAGCAATATAACTTGAATTAAAGAAGGAAATGGGGAAAAATGGCGCCATTTCATTGTTGCAAAATGCATGTCAGTTCGCAAATTAGCATAGTTTAGGAACTAGAAATTCATTACGTTACTACACCTGAACGTAATCTGTTTACATACCGTGACTTACCAATCACCACAGATCTCCAATTCGCAACAGATACAAATACAATGAATATACCGGAAACTGTGATCTGATATCAAACAAATAACAAGAATCGAAAGATATATATTTATATATATATATATATAGAACCACACAAACCAATGGATAATTAGGTCATTAGAAGCACCACAACCTGATACAAAAACCTAAGGCGATCTGGAGGAAGAGACGCTTCGTTCGGATTTGGATTGCCATCGTCACTGCAGGTAGGGCGTCGGAAACTCTCCGGACCACTAACAACGAAAAGGAAGACAAATTATCAGTGCGTTGAAACGGTTTTGAAGAATAGAAGATGTAAAGTGTTATATAATGGAGGTTGAAGATGGTGTTGTTTAATTTTGTTACCTGGAGCCAGATAGAAGCGGTTTGACTGGGAAGAAGCCGTAGAGGAAGAGGGAGAGACCGATGAATTGGATGATAACTGCTGTTATGGTGAATAGTGTTAGCTTTGTGCATGAAATTGATGACATTTTAACTGTTTTGTGTCTGCCTAGAGGATCAAATGCTTGAGACTGCAAGAAGCATGCGATGTGGACGGGAAAGGAAAATTACTTGACTGCCACCATGGTGGCCAAGGTTCGTTTTGTCATTTCAAGTTTTTTCTAAGTGCTGATATACGTACTTGGATAGTATCACATCAGCATTAATATCAGCACTTCTACCTCTTTAGGCGCTATTTTTGGTTTGCTTGGTCACGTTACCGGCTTGTTGAGGTTACTTGCTGCTTTGAACGAAAGGGGTGGTGAAGTCGGGCTAAGTAGTCGCAGGTCACGTTCAGAGCTCCGGCGGGGTGTACCTGCGATGACACTCCGACGCCCAAGTCAGTGGGGTAATATTCGAGCAGAGTAACGTTATGTGGAATAAAGCGTACCTATCAGCTGAGGTCAGACCTCTATATATAGTGCCAGAGACTCGGCGGGAGACCGTCGGATCGCGTACGGCTTGATCTGAGCCTTTGATCTTGCGGATCTAGATCATGTCTCTCTGTTTCGCTTATTGGGCCGCTTGTGGCCGGTCTTGTAACAATATTGGGCTTCGGCCCAGTCAAGAACAGTTGCCCACAGGCCGAAGCCGTCCATAGGGACGGGTTCAGACCTGAGAACGATTGTTCCCAAAGGAGCGACTTTGCCTTCGTATGGTCGCCTGCGCTGAGGCGACTTGCATTCATGCCCGAGCAACGGGTTGCCCCTTGCCCTTTAATGACGTGGCGTTCTGAGTTTGATGGATGTGACGTCTCGCCTTTCGATGTGACAGTCGTGACATTTCGCGTTTCCCAATGGGGACGCGCAATGATGGTGGTTCAATTTTCGAGGGGTGTCATTAATGCTGGAAGTGAAGGGTCATGTCGCTTCGGTGCCTGGCCTGCTTTCTCTATATATGGGCCACTCTTCCTTCATTTCAGATGAGGGTGGAACAGATGCTCCTACTGTGGTCACCAATGATCTGTGCCCCATTGTGGGCGATCAGACTGATTTGGTTTGCTTGGTCACGTTACCGGCTCGTTGAGGTCGCTTGCTGCTTTGAACGAAAGTGGTGGTGAAGTCGGGCTAAGTAGTCGCAGGTCACGTTCAGAGCTCCGGTGGGGTGTACCTGCGATGACACTCCGACGCCCAAGTCAGTGGGGTAATATTCGAGCAGAGTAACGTTATGTGGAATAAAGCGTACCTGTCAGCTGAGGTCAGACCTCTATATATAGTGCCAGAGACTCGGCGGGCGACCGTCGGATCGCGTACGGCTTGATCTGAGTCGTTGTTCTTGCGGATCTAGGTCATGTCTCTCTGTTTCGCTTATTGGGCCGCTTGTGGCCGGTCTTGTGACAATATTGGGCTTCACCCCAGTCCAGAACAGTTGCCCCCCAGGCCGAAGCTGTCCATAGGGACGGGTTCAGACATGAGAACGGTTGTTCCCAAAGGAGCGACTTTGCCTTCGTATGGTCGCCTGCGCTGAGGCGGCGGCTTGCATTCATACCCGAGCAACGGGTTCCCCCTTGCCCTTTAATGACGTGGCGTTCTGAGTTTGATGGATGTCACGTTTCTCCTTTCGATGTGACAGTCATGACATTTCGCGTTTCCCAACGGGGGCGCGCAATGATAGTGGTTCAATTTTCGAGGGGCGTCATTAATGCTGGAAGTGAAGGGTCAGGTCGCTTCGGTGTCTGGCCTGCTTTCTCTATATATAGGCCACTCTTCCTTCATTTCAGATGAGGGTGGGACAGATGCTCCCACTGTGGTCGCCAATAATCCATGCCCCAATGTGGGCGATCAGACTGATTTGGTTTGCTTGATCACGTTACCGGCTCGTTGAGGTCGCTTGCTGCGTTGAACGAAAGTGGTGGTGAAGTCGGGCTAAGTAGTCGCAGGTCACGTTCAGAGCTCCGGCGGGGTGTACCTGCGATGACACTCCGACGCCCAAGTCAGTGGGGTAATATTCGAGCAGAGTAACGTTATGTGGAATAAAGCGTACCTGTCAGCTGAGGTCAGACCTCTATATATAGTGCCAGAGACTCGGCGGGCGACCGTCGGATCGCGTACGACTTGATCTGAGCCGTTGATCTTGCGGATCTAGGTCATGTCTCTCTATTTCCCTTATTGGGCCGCTTGTGGCCGGTCTTGTGACAATATTGGGCTTCGGCCCAATCCAGAACACTATCTATCTCTCTCGTATTGGAAAAATTATGTATTCAAGAGAATCTCAGTCCGAGTAAATTACATCAAATGACACTCTCACGCTCAACTTAAGGAGCATGATTTAAGATTATTAGTGTGAGTGTTATTTTTTTACAACAACCAGTAGTTTACACTGTATCAAATACAGTGAGGTTTAGTGTGTGAAATTTGGATTGTATACAAATGGGATATATGAATATGGAGCTTGAGAATGTACCTTCACTACAAGAAAAACATTCATTATCAAGAGCTGAAGGCTCTATAATGGCAAAGAGCTATGTGACCCTGGATTATTTGCTAATGGTAGGAGCAAATATATATATATATATATATATATATATATATATATATATATATATATATATATATATATAAACACAATTTTCACTTCTTGAAGAACAAGTGAGTAAAGGGAAGTTAGTGCTGGAACACTACAACATTTCGGAACAAATTGCAAATCTATTTACTAAGTCGTTAGGGATGAAAGGCTTAGATACTTGAGAGATAAGTGTTAGACTCACAATGTGTGGGTTGTCCAGTCATACGCAAATAGCACAAACAATTACTTAGTCAAATTGTACATTAACTACAAGGCTATGTTTTTCGTTTAGTTAAATTGAGAGTTTATTTTTTGTTTCTAAATCAAGGAAGTTATAATTGAGTGAAAGGGACATTGTTGGTGAAAAAACGTAGGCGTACGGGGTTCGAACCCTCCTCCCCCCTCCCCTCTAACAACTAACACATTAATTACTAACCAATTTGCCTATAAAAAAAAGGAAGTTATAATTGTTTCTAAAAATGAATGAAGTGTGCAATAAGAAATTGATGACTAAGCAATTGCTTGTGCAATTTGCCATTGGCCGGACAACCCACAAAAGGCCCTAAGGGATTTCCACAAAAGGCACTGTAGTAGATTATCGAGAAGAGTTTACACCAAAGGCTAGATTAGAGACTGTAGCGACCGAAAAATCTGAAGGAGAGATTCTTCGTCATTTTGAAATGAAGCCGCCATCAATATTTATTTAATAGGAAAAACATTGAAAAAACATTTATTTTTGGGTTCGGGGGTCGATTATGTGTGGGGAATGTATTAGCACCCCACAACATCATTTCAAAAAGGTTACATTTTAATTTAATGTGTAGAAAAAAAAAGCTAATTCGAAGAAGACACTCTAATTTACTCTTTTTATTATTTGCAAAATTGAAAAAAGGAAGACCTAATAAAAATTTTAATTTTTTTTGCGCTTGACAGGAGTGGGCCCCTGCTCTTACGTATCCCCAGGTGCTATGGAGAAATCAAAGCTACGTAGTTCTTGGGTAGAAAATATTTGTGTGTTTAGTGTTTTTAATCAAGTAAATAATAAAAGAAGGTTTTCATGAGTGATAGAAAATAAATAATGAGAAGCAAATTACAAAATCAGAGTAGGTTGTGAAAAAGAAATGAGTAGGGTGTAGTTAACAGCAGGGGTGTTGCATTATTAACAAAAGGCGCAAAAATGAATCTGATGTCTTTTGGGCTTTTAATAACATGGCCTGCGAATGGGCTTATGTGCAGAATGGGTGTATGAATTAAAAACATGGGTGCAAACAGTAATTCGTTTTTGATTTATTATTTAAAAAAAAAACAGATGAGAAAAGGGTTCGGCGTATAAAAGGAAACATAAGGGGTTCGCAAACCCTAATCCCTCACTTCTCACTCTGCGCCACAACCAGAGAAATGGAGAGAGAGAGAGTTAGTCTCGCGGAAATCTCGTCGGAGGGAGAGAGAGAGAGAGAGTTTGCAAGAATGGGGTGAAGTTTTCGGTTGGAGAGAAAGAGAGGTGGTGCGTGAAGAGAGAGGGCGACATCGCCGGAGGGAAAGCCATGGTGTGGCGCCGGCGACGGCAACGGTGAGGGAGAGAGAGGGATGTGACGTCGAGGCAGAGGAGAGAGAGAGAGAGCGGCGCACTGTGGTACGACTGTCAGAGGACAACAGAGAGGTACCCGGGAACGTCGCTGGTGGCGACGACTGTCGCAGGTCACGGTCTGACGTGACGTCATTTGATGGCGACGTGGAACGGTTCCTGGTGGTGTCGCTTGGTGGCGACGGTGAAGACTTCGTGGCGTGTTCGGTGGCCGGCGACGAAAGAGCCACGGCGGACGACCACCGTCTGTGGTGGTCGGGCTTCAGAGGTGAGTTCTAACCCTATTTTCTTTCATTTTTACGGTTCTGCTTCTATCTTCTCTAATCTTGCTTTCCTTCATATTTTAATTTTGACTTATAATCATCTCCTATTCTAAAAAACATTCAAATCTATTTTAACTTATGTTCATCTTCAAATCAACTTATGTTCCTGTTTCTGACTTCTAACATTTTTGAAAATTCTGAAAATGTGTTCCTTTTTTATTTTATTTTTGGTTCTGTTTATTTCTTCCTCTTCTCTATTCTGTTTCATTCTTCCTCTCATCACCCTCCTCTTCTATGCCTACTCTCATCTACTGATTCTTGTGCTATTATCCTTACTGTTGTTTTTTCGTTACTTGCTTATTTTCTAAAAAAAACCTAATTTTTCTAACTAGCAACCATCTCAAACTAACAATTATTTACTACTAATTAACTAACAAACACTTTAAAACAGTTTCTATTTTTTAGAATGGGATGCTAAAAACAACATGCCTCATGACAAATAAAACATTTTTTTAAAAAAACCTAAAGCATCTAAAAATCTACATGCTCTTGGATTGTCGGATTCTATTATAGAGAAAAAGAAAACAACCTACTCTCGTTGCTTGCTGCTAATCTTGTTTACTGCTGCCTCTTTGTTGCTACTTCAGCCGCTCCCACTTGTTTCAGAAATTTTTTGATGCTTTGAGATTAGGGTTTCAGTGTATGTCTTTTTGTGTATTTTTCAGTCACTCTCTCTGCCCCTTAGTGTGTGCTACTGTTTGGTATTTATAGGCAGATTGATGAGGTGCTGAGGAGTCAAAAGGACGGCCATTGAATCAGCAAAAGGACAGTGACAGTAGCTGGCAATGGGTGGTGAGGCGCTGGGAAGGACAACAAATTGAGAAGAAAAAATAGGACAAAGGACAGCCATTTGAACGAGCAAAAGGACAGTAGTTGGCAATGGGTGGTGAGGCGCTGGGAAGGACAACAAATTGAGAAGAAAAAAAAGGACAAATGACAGCCATTTGAAGTTTACAAACTCTAGAAAAGCTTTATTAATTAATATGAATTGAAAGATCTTGCAACATACTCAATGTGTATTTTTAGGCCACATTTTTACCAACTAGGAACTCTTTTTCTTTTTTTTTAAAAAAAACTGAGGTTATCGCATTATAAAGTCATCACTATCATAAGGCTAGCTTAGGCAAAATCACATGTTAATTTGTCGTGCAATTACACACTCCTTACCAAGAGTCAAATATTCTATTCATATCTCTTCTTATTAATCCTGGATCCATTTCCTCAAATTGAGCGACAATGTAGGCTTCAATTTGTTTGCCTATATTACTGTTTCTACCACATGTTCTCACTTGTTTTATAGGGTACTATTGTAGTGAATAGACATGCAAAAGGCTACTTTGACAAATGTGCATCTATAGATGATTTCATTTCAAAAATTTGGTTGTTCCCTCCACAATCCCTTTAGTTTCCTATAGGCTACCGTGCAACAAATGACATTCAAAAAGGCTAGTGTGAATTTTTAGGCCACATTTTTACCAATTAGGAACTCTTTTTCTTTTTTTTTTTTAAAAAAAACTAGGGCTATTGCATTACAAAGTCATCACTATCATAAAGCTGGCTTAGGCAAAATCACATGTTAATTTGTCACACAATTACACACTCCATATCAAGAGTCAAATACTCTATTCATATCTCTTTTTATTAATCCTGGATCCATTTCCTCAAATTGGGCGGCAATGTAGACTTCAATTTGTTTGCCTATATTACTATTTCTACCACATGCTCTCATTTGTTTTATAGGGTACTGTTGTAGTGAATCTCTTCTTATTAATCCTTGATCCATTTCCTCAAATTGGGCGGCAATGTAGGCTTCAATTTGTTTGCCTATATTACTGTTTCTACCACATGCAATCACTTATTTTATAGGGTACTGTTGTAGTGAATAGACGTGCAAAAGGCTACATTGACAAATGTGCATCTATAGATGCTTTCCATTTCAAAAATTTGATTGTTCCCTCCACAATTCCTTTACTTTCCTATCCTCAGAACTTCCAAAGGCATCTCTTCTCGGTCTCTCTCTTGCTCTTTTTATTTTCCTCTCCTCAGAACTTCCAAAGTTGCTTTCTTTCCCTACATTAAATCTAAAGATAACATGGTTCTAACATGGTTCAATAAATATTAATGGACAAGCTAACTTATAAAAGATGAGCTAATAGAATAGGTGATAGCGGGTAAGAGGATTAAATTTAAAGTATTTCGTAAAGTGACGGTTGAACTAGCTTATAATTATAAGATGACTTAAATGATATTTGTAATTGATACTTAAAAATGATTAAAAAAAATCATTTAATGAGAGATAAATAAAGAATTTAATCACTATAGTAAGGGTAAATTAAGATGCTTCAGTAATTAAGATGAATAAAGAATTTAATCACTATAGAACTTAAGATGAAAATCATTTAACGAGAGAGAAATAAAAAATTTAATCACTATAGTAATGACTCGCTTATGGATATGCTTCGGTTTAAGATGAAAATTCATTTCAAGTTTATCCAATTCGAGAATTTATGTGGGGCTTTATGCCCTTTGTCTTCACCAAAAAACAAAATAAGAGAATCTATGTTGGGAAAAGTGTTAAAAAATGCAAGCGATAAACTAACTGCTAGCAACATACTCTCTTAATACCCATTTTCCAATATGCTGTCTTATCTTATTAGTTAAATTTCATACTGTGTTTCTACTATCATGTGGATCTCATATAAATTCGGATCTCATGTAAATTCAATGAATTCATGTGAATTTAAATAAATATAAGATAGCGTATTAAAAAGAGTTTGAAAGGGTAATGCTAGTGTTGTAATAGTGTTTCGATGACATTTCTCGCGTAAAAAATTCAAAAGAGATTGAAGTTGAACGCATCGGGAAGTAGAGAAGAAATGTGGAAAAGAGAAACAAACCATACTGCAAATAAACCATACTAAAAAGATCAGTATTTTTGTCTAAAAAAATGTGTAGGTTAATAATGTAATCCTATTTTATTTTTTAATTTTTAGATATATATTCTAAAAATGAGATGTGCTGCTACAAGTAAAGTGATATCGATAGGCATCATCAGAAAAATGTGTACCGTCTTAAACGACAAAAAATCTGCATTTATCAAAGTGCAGACAATGATGATAAGATCTCTCTAAAATGCTTCAGTTCAAAGTAACCACTCATTACTTGGACAATATTTTTTAACCAACAATCAACAGTACGAAGTGATAGCTCAATTCGAAGTGCTTAAAAAAATATGGAATATCCAACTACAAAGTTTTATCATAAAACCCAACTTTAAGTTGTAAACTATTAGGCTTGACAGTTGACAGTGCATCTTATCACAGATCGTTCAAAATCAACTCACACGAAGTTCTAATAACATGATCCAGGTTCAAAAGATGATGAGATCGAAAGAAAATTTAAAAGTAGATAGTTGTTCTAAGAACTAACAATGTTCACATGTTTATTTCGGCTAATTCTGCGTTCAGTCTACAAAAGTCTAACTCTAAAGTGCAAAGGTCACCTCATAATAAGCCAGCCTTAGGATTCCATTTTGACCACATGAGATGGTTGGGACGGTATCTGCAAGAAGCCAGTTAAAGATTTAGGAGGTATAACAACATAGCAATTAACCATCCACAAGATTCCAACATCAAATAGGAAGAGAAATAAAAACTAGAAATAGTAGCCTACTGTCTTAGCGACGACGATTAATGCCATTATTAAGCTTAAATAACCGCGACAGAAGACCATGCAGTATACATCAGAGCCTTAAAAGAAGTACCTTGCATTTAAGATCAGTTATTGTAGCTCTCAAGAGAGCATCTCCAACAATCAACCTTAACTTCTTCACAAAATCATCACGAGTCACTTTTTTTGACTGGCGATTTCCAAAAAACAAGAACAAAATTATATATTAGAGATATCTCATCAATCAGGCTAGAAAGGGGCATCCAATGGAGCTACTCTACATTACATACCATGAATTGCTGATAATGCATATTGATAAGTTCCATATCCTTGGCAGGAACCTTATTTGTGATGGCAGCAAATAGCATGGGAAAAGGCATCCAAGGGGATTTTGGAGCTTTTGGCAAGCTTGTAATCATACCAGCAGCTATTCCCTGAGGTATCCCAATATCCAAAATCGGTTGAACATTTTTCTTTGTTGACAATAAATCTTAACAATAGAAGATTTCAAACCAAAAGCAAAGTCAAGAGCTAAAAGAACCTATAAGTTGTACATCACACAAACACGCAAAAAGAGGGAGGGAGGGAGGGGACAACTGAGATACTATAATGATTACGAGTTTGAAGGGGAGATTTCAATAGGGTAATGTGGAGAATTTAATTTTGAGACATTTTACTAAGACAAAATTTAGGGAATTTAAATATCACCTTACGAATTTGAAATTCTTTCCTTCCTCTATGAATTCATTATTCAAAAAAGTATTTCGATACATTTTTTTCCAAAAATTTAAAAGGAAATTTAATTCAGAAATATTTCTGAATTATAAATATTTTGCTGGTTTCCTGATGGTTGGTTGGTTAGGACTTTGTAGTTCAACTTCCTGACCCGTTCGAATCCAGCAGCAGAATGATCGGAATTCGGAAATATTTCTTCTAGGAATTTAGATTCAAAAAGAAGTGGGGAGAGTTTGAACTTTGAAGCATTTTTACCCAATTATTTTTCTTTTTCAATTTTTAAGAATACAATTATTTTTCTGAAAAAGAAAACAAAATATTTTGAACAAAAAATTAAAAATATACAGAAAAATAGTCAACAGGGCAACGTTGGATAAAAAAATATGGTTAGAAAAAAAGATTTTTTGACTTATTATAGCCAACCAAAGAATTTTTAAAATGAATAAATTCAATTCCTCACTCTATCCAAACAACAAATGAAGGAAATGAAAGAAATTCAATCAAAGCAATATAATCTTCTAAAAAAATTATATTACCTCATCCAAACGCATCCCAAGGGTAAGACAGTATCACATGACCGTGGTTTCAAAAAGACCACATACTACAAGTAAATAAGCCATATGCAAATAGCACATTTTAATGGATGTTATAAGTGTTTCATGTATAAAATAGATAAAATAAGTGTCAAATGAGTCATTAAGAAAACAACTCCAAAGAAATGAGTCATTAAGAAAACAACTCCAAAGAAATGAATGAAAGAAACAAATCCAACAGATGATATGTCCTATGTGTGATCATTACCAAAACAGACATCCACTGGAAACACCAGATTCAATCTCTTCCTCGAAAAGAAATTTTTTTTCTAATTACCACCTAACCTACATCATGTTCCAAAAATCTTTCAAAGTATAACCTATCCTTGGGGTAATAAATGACAAAAAAGTAAGAACAATTTCAATAAGGTTAAAATTCAGTCTCAATTGTCAATGGCATACAGTAATACCAAATTCTAATTAGATTTATTTAGATACAGTCATATAGAGCAAGAGTTGAGACTAATGACTTAAAGTATTTAGCCTTGATACTGAAACTAATTACAATATATTCCATAGGCTTCATACAATAAACATTGCTGAAAGTTTTGTACTTATTACGAGTCAGTTATAGTAGAGTATCAATAGACTTAATACGATGCTTTTATTCCATAGGCTTCTTGTTTTATTCCTTTTTTGGTCAGAGTAATCAAATCACTTCTTCAGCCCTTTTCTTTCCACTATTTCCAAATCGGATTATTAATAGATAGTATTTAAATTGGTCTTGACTACAAATTGCTTCCTATGGCTGCAGTATAGTTAGTCCACGGCGATGAAACTCAGTTTTGAACCCTTACATTTTATTTTATTTTGCAAGTGCCGCCAGAGTAGTTTTACCCAGTATGCCATTCCATGCATAGCCATCACATCCTCATCACCAACATTCCATTTACCAATCTAGCTCTAAGGAAATTAAATCAATCTGCTTACTCACAAATAAGAGTTTCCCTTCCAATCCCTAATTTACACACGCAGCTCTAGAACTGACCTAAGCACCAAAACCAATTTTGCAGGAACTTTCATATCACTAAAGCAACATGCTTTCACCCTTAATCACTATTCTATAACTTGTGGACTGTCTTAGACTGGGAAAACCTTCAAGGAATGTTCAGTTTCTCTAATTTCTGGCTTTAAATATCCTCTTTTTCACCCTTAATCACTATTCTATAACTTGTGGACTGTCTTAGACTGGGAAAACCTTCAAGGAATGTTCAGTTTCTCTAATTTCTGGCTTTAAATATCCTCTTTAGATAGGCAGCCCATTTTAGATTCCACAAAATAAAGGCATCAAATGCAGGCTAAAAGTCTTTGCTTCATTTAGGATCGATCAGCCACATCAATTATATATCAAAAACAAGTAAAAAATATGAAAAGGTAAAATGGCAAGCAGAGAAAGCATCCTTAGATAAAAAAAATAGCATTGCCTTCCACAAAGAAAACTTAGCATAAGATGTAATACTTGAAATACCAAGCAACTTACGGAATCTACTGTAGAAGACTCTGAATGTGACAAGCTTTTGGGAACTTGGCTAGCCGAATTAACCCCAGTATCATTATTCTTACTCTCCTTCCCACAAATAAGTCCTGTGAAATGTATAATGTATTGGTGATCAAGAAGAAAAAAGTTTCCGAAAGGAATGACATTCAGCAGAAACAGAAGGCAATGTCATTGGCCACATTCAAAGTGAGTTGTCGAATGAGAGGGAGCCCAAGTCCCCAAGAAAAAGGAGGTACCAGCAATTTGTGGATGAAACTCTCCATCCAAATGGAATGAATCGAATGACAAATCAACTAGTTAGCCTCTGATCAGCTCATTTTGTACCGCATACCAATAATATATACGAAAAGGTAAGGGTTCTTGTTTTCGTTACAAAAATGTAAATAAATAGAAAACATAAAAAACTAAATGAACAATGTTTCACCTTCAGCATCAGAAGAGACCTTGAAACTAACAACGAATTCTGGATAGATGTGGGTGTTCATATTCATATTCCATACTATATAGTATCTTGGACTGTGGATGTCATCCACCCCACTATCATAGTCACTACTACTAGGACGAAACTGTCTGGCGCCAGGATGGAGAGGCTCCATATTCCCCACTATTACACGACAAAAGATCAAGTGCCGAACCCCATTTTCGTCAACATCACAATAACTAGCACTGTAAATAAGCCAAAATTGAATCCTTCTCTATCCATTACAACAGAATAATCTAAAGTAATACGGAAATGATAAAATAAAAATGAAAACAGCAACAACATTGAGATATAAATAAACACAGAAAAAATGTCCTTACTACAAAAATACTAAAATCATAACATAATAGAATATTGTCAAAGAAAAAATATATTAACAGTTGACTCGAATAACAGTAGAGATGAAAATAAATAAATATATCATGAAGAAATATATTCTTAGCAATGTTGTCAATAGCAGATTGCGGCACATAGCACATCGCCAAAATCCCGCCATAATTGGCCACCTCAAAAAGCCATTTAAGGATGGTGTCGCCATACAGGACAAAAATGAAATATTAGATTGCTGAAAAACCACCATGACGGATTTCAACAACACCAATTCTTAGAATTCCAGCATTAAACAAAATACTTAGTTTAAAAGTCAAAAAAAGGAAACCTCTACATTTCTATTCATCTTGAATAAACCAGACAAATTAAAACCAAGAATAAGTTCATCATTATGATAAGTAATATTGAATGTATAGTTTAAACTTTAAAGTTAAAAGATTGTATTGTTTAAAGTTGATGTTTAGAAAACCCAACCTGGCATCGGGACAGGTAGCAGCTGCAAGATGAAGACCAGCACCATATGGGCATCTAGATGCAGATAATCTACAATGACCAATTCCATACTTAATCATAGTAGATAGTTCTCCTTTAGAAGAAGCAAGCCAAGCATATCGAACATTAGCATCCCCATGACAACTTTTCGTAATTTCAGCTTGTCTCTCAAAGATCTCCAACTTCGCTTGCATCAATGTACTTGAGCAGGGGTAAATATCAACTATGTCAGCACTACCGAAACTACTCATTCCCTTTAAAAACATATTCTGTACAGTATCTAAATCCAACTTCCCATATACAATTTCATTATAAGCATTAAAACCTATACTTGGGTTTTCCTCAATGGCTTCACCAACATTTCCATTGCCCATTTTATTACTGCTATCTTCAATTTCTACATCATGTTGATTGCAGGATGGTTTAGCTTTAGCATCAACTTGAATATGCTTAACTATAGCATTGGACTCCCCACTACTCTCCCTCAACTTGGATGTGTCCACTCCATTTATTTCAATTTCTAAATGTAATTTTATTTCATTAGGATCTTGAAATAATGACTCATGACTTTTCCCATTGTCCTGATCGCAGAAATCATATGGTTCTTCATCAGAGGCAGCAAAAATTTCAGGGAAAAAGCAGCATCCCATCTCATCAATCCAAGCAATAGAATGCTGCAGACCAGTTTTCAAATCCATCTGATACATGTGCAAAAAATTCAGCACAAAATGATGGCCATTTAACTCTACCTCCACAGCTGCCTTCTTTTCTTCAAAATCTTTCCTAACCAAGTCAACAACATCCTTAGGAAAGTCCCTCCATGCACCATTTTGATAGACCATCAAGCGTTCTGGCCTTCCACTCTTCTTATAGTTCATATAATACCTAACTAAGGACTGCCCAGTGTGAGTTCCAGAGTTCATCAGCTCGCTTTTGTATCTGTTGAATCTCATCCGTTTGACACCCTTGTTTGTTGGTGATATTAGTGATGTCCATTTAGGTAACACTGATCGCATAGCTCCATTCGGACATGCAGCATATCGAGAAGCCCGCTTCCTCTTTAGATTGAGCGCAACCCTATCCAATGCCTTTACGGTGTTTGCTTCCATTTCTATCTACTAGATCGATATCTATGAACACGTTGAAATATAAAAGCTCAAACACAGCAGTCAAATAGAACGCTCGTCCTTGGCAGCTTTAAATAAACTGTGCCGGTGCGGGTGAAGACCGTGACACCAAGAATATTTGGCAGTCCCTAGATATTTGAAAATTTTGAGAACATGGAACTAATGCATCATCATGAACTTGTCATCATAAAGCTGGCATAATAAACAATGATTTATTTGATAGAAATATTCCATGCGACAAAACAAGTAATCTAAAACACTTTGGTGTTAGAGTGAAATTTGCAAAATTACTATCCCCCAATAGGATAAGAAAAACATTTTAAAAAACTTATCAATTTCTTTCTACCTTCATCCACAGAATAACAGAAATAGCATCAAAGTCATCATTCAGTCAACTAATTGGTACTGCCTATACAGTAAGGAGAAAGACCCATGTTTTCTCAGGTTACAAGCACCATGTGCTGCTATAAATGGTGATACACGGCAGCCAAGAGATAGTTCAGTACAAAACCCTAGGAAAATTCATTCTAGGTTACAAATATACCAAGCCCACCCCACTCTTTAAAATCCCAAAAATAACCTTCTACGGAAAAGATGATATAGACCATGCATATACGATGTATGCAATAAACAGAAAATAGGAGCAAAGAGAAAGGAAAAAGGAAATTAACTAAATTATCAAATTCTATTTATCCAATAAAATTAAAATTAACCCTTTAAAGAGCATGTGTGATCAACTCAAAACATAACTGAAGTCACCACCATCCATGAAATGTTCCATATAGCATAGCAATCAAAGTAATACTAGTGATTAAAATTTAAAGAGTAAAGCATAAATCCTATCAAGCACTGCACTCATACGATACCCTGAAGACATGTACCGGACACTCCATTCCAGTGTTGGAATAATAAAATATATATATTTGTCTCTGATACATTGAAGACACAGTTTCAACACCCAGCAAACACTTACATTCGCCTGAACACGAGGGCTAGTTCCAAAATTTCCATTTTCTGTCAACAATGGTGATCATAAATAGGGGGTGAGAGCTCTTCGATTGATTAGATTCTTTTTAGCTTTTTGTAGTAGATAGATGAACTGAGGGTGAGAGATAGTTCAATAATTTATCATCTTTTTTCTGTAAAGGAAAAAGGTGTTCAAATTGTGTAATGATGTCTCATCCTATTTTTTTATGGTGAGACTCATATGTGTACACACACACACAGGTGTCTTAGATTTTTTACAAGGCGTTAAGCGTTTTATAGCATAAAATCAAACTCAGAAACCTCAACAAATTCAGATATAATTAAGAAATACAACATAATTAACTAAATGCATATAAAAATTATGAATACCAAGCGCTGCAATTAGCCTTCATATTGTTCATTCTTTCCTCTGAAACAGCTAAACTCCTGAATATGGAATTAGAAAGAGGAAAACAAGACAAATCAGACACAGCTAAAGGTTTACTCCAACAAAAGTAAAACAACAAAACAATCTCTATCAACAACCAAAGTCTAATAGACCAACGAATCAACGGATCAAAACACATAACAAAAAAATTAAAAAGAAAAAAACTCCATGAATTCAATTTCAGCAACAAATTTGGCCTTCAAAAAACGATGAAAAAGAGAAAACTCAACACGAAAACACAGAACAATCGAAACCAACCCCGATCTACCGAAATCAAAGTCCAAAGCAAGAAGTCAACACAACAGACACGAAAATTCCCAAAAACGAGGAACTCATAATAACCATTATTTAAATTCAAAACCTAAAAGAATGAAAATAAAATTGAACAACGAAAAGAAGATTGAAGATTACCTGATTGTGCAAACACACAAAACAAAAAGAGTTACTTTTTTTTTCAATTTTTATTGTTTTTGCTTTTTTTTTTCTAATTTGAATTTCTACGGGTTATTGGCTTCCAAATAAGTGGTTTATCAAGAGGAACGAGAAACCCTAGATGGAAGAGGCGGCGGATGGAAAGGTTGTTATTGTTAACCGACGACGCCTGAGAAGGAAGGAGAATAGGTCGGTGGGGTTTTAAGGGTAACGATTTCTCAGCACACCGTGCGAACTCGTTCACACTGTTTTCCTCCTTTCCAAGTAAACCATTGAAGAAGATTCGTCTTTGGGTTTGATAAAATTACCCACTACTTGAAATACTTACCTCACAGCCACCTCTCATTGGACTGTGCTTTTGATGACGTGTTATTTTTTCCCTTCATCTTCTAGAATGTTTCTTAATTTTTTACATAAGTTAGTGCGATACATCTGACTTTCGCTATCGCAAGTGTGAGGGATTGTTTTTTTTACGGGCAATGCTATTGTTTTTTTTTACGGGCAATGCTATTGGCGGGGAAAATGTTAGTTTCTGGGGTCGAATTCCGGGATTTCCTTCTTATACTTTTTTTGGTGTATTTTTTCGGTATCTTTTAGCGCAGCCAATTTGAGATAGTGAGGGATTGTTATTTTAAAGTCCATAAATTAAGTGAAATTACTAATAAATTCTTCAATTTTTAATTGTTTAGTCAATTTAGTTTTTGATCTTAACGGAGGTAAACCCGTGCCTACGCATAGGTTGTACGAAATTATACGGTATCAAATATTATAAAAACAAATTGAATAGTAAAAATAATTTAAATGTTTGTAGTAAAATATATTTATAGAATTTGTAAAAGAAATCAGAGATTTTATAACATATTTTATTAGTATTGAAATTAAATCAACAATTTGTAATATTTTCTTTTAGAGCTCAAAAGAAAAATATAAAAAAATAATTATTTTGACATATCTAATATTTTTTCGTGTTGACTTAAAATTGAAATAATCATTTATAAAAATTAAAAACATTTATGAAAATAAAATATAAAAAATAATTATTCCGAGAACGAATCAATTTTTGGCGTAGAGAAACAAAAGTAATAAAATATACCGACAACAAATAATGTTTACATGTTAAAACTCAAAAGCAAAATACTACATTCATCTCATTTTATTTAACGTTTAAGGTTGTGGTACATAGACATAGAAAAATAATTAATAGCAAAGAATTCATGATAATTATCTTATATTTTATTAATAGACCTCTTGTTATTTCATCTCTCTTTTAATAATTAAGTATGGAAAAAAGAAATCTATATTAATGCTCCAAGCATGGGTGGATCTACATATAAGTGAGGGGGTGCAACTGCACACTCTCAAATAATTTAAAAATTTGCACCAACACCCTTATGAAAAATATATTTTCACAATCCTAGTTTTATTTTTTGCACATCCTACTATTATTTTTCTCTGTCCATTCCTAGCTGCTCTTTCCTATTGCAGCTTCAGGAGCAGTTGGTAGTGTAACTATGGGGTAGTTTTGGTTATTAAAAAATAATATATGTATTTAGATAATTAGGTATATTTTAAATTGAGCTACCCCAATAATATGTTATTTAGCTACTCCAACTAACTTTATTTGTCTAATGAGATAAAAAAATAAGGCTAAAGTGCTCCCGGGGTCCCTTATCTTTATTTAAAGTAACGATTTGGTCCTTTATCTTTTTTTTGTCACAAATCAGTCCTTTATGTTTTAAATTTTTGACACATAAATCCTTTTCTGTCCCAAATCAGTCCTTTATGTTTCAAATTTTTAACACATAAATCCTTTTTTTTGACACATAAATCAGCACTGTTAACGGAAAAGGATTTATGTGTCAAAAATTTGAAAGATAAAGGACTTATTTGGGACAAAAAAAACATAAAGGACTAATTCGTTACTTTAAATAAAGATAAGGGACCCCGAGAGCACTTTAGCCAAAAAATAATAACAAGTCCATTAGTCTAATTAGTCTCATTTGATCAAAAAAAGTCTATTATTATCACAAACAAGGTTAACTTGGTGATTATAGTCTTTTTATTTTACTTTGACAATTTTTGTCCCCAATTTTTTCCTCAAAATTATATATTATTTACCCTTTTGGTCCTAAAAAATATTGAATTTTGGAAAAATAAAGGAATAAAATTACACAATCCATGATTTTTAGCAACCAAAAATGCAATGAAAAATCACAAAGACCAAAATTACCAAATTAGAAGAACAAAATATGTTTATTTGGTATACACCATCGCGGTAAAAAAAATTTAAGGTAGGTGAGATAAAGCCAAACATTTTTTATGATGTGTTGTTTCGTGATTGACTGACGTTGTAAAAAAATTCTACACGACGATATATATTAATTGTTAAATTAAATCGTTTGACCACCTTAGACCAGAGTCCTAGATACGCCACTGGCTTCAAGGGTATAATAAGAAAAAAGTAACGTGGGACAAACTTTTTTGGTTAGAACATCAAGTAAAATGTGACAGCAGGAGCATAAAAAAACATTATCTTGATAACATCTAATGTTTTATCGTCGTGACTGTTATACCCCAAATTTTGTCCGATTTTTTTTCGCAATCATTTCTATCATTTATTTTGCGTGTCATAAGTCACAAGTCCTATTGCTACGAGATCAGTTTCTGACTCATTCGATGTTGTCTCGTTTAGTTAGGTCAGCGTTCAGTAATTTGTTCAATCGGGCCGAAATGCCTTTTGTCTAATTGAACCTATATTTGCGCAATCGGGCCTTAATGCAATTTATTTAATTGGGCCTATGTGAGTATTTTATTTAGTTTAGGGCCTGTTTTAGTTTCTTCATTATGGGGTTTGGCCCAATTGGGTCTTCTTTGTTTATTTAATCAAGAAATACTAAAATAAAACAAAAATGAATAAAAATAAAGAAAACATAGTTTATCAAATATAAAAATCAAAAAATATTAAAACTACAAAATTTATTAATAACCAAAAACGAAAATTACAAAAATTACAAAAAAAAAATGAGAAAAAAGCAGCAGCTGCGCCTCGCCGCCTCCCTTCCTTCTTGCTCTCCTCTGTGAGCAAGCCTTCTCAACCCTAATTTTGATCCTGAAATGGAAAAAAGATCAATCACCATAATTATTTGATTCTGATTTTTACCTATAAAAGCAAAATGAATTTCATTAGAAAAGGCACACAAAAAATCACAAAAAAAAAACTCACAAAAAAACAGCAAGCGATTAGGTTTTTACACCGTGACCCTAGTCAACAAAACAACTGAAAATTCTGAAACAAAGGAGAGGAGCAGCAGTAGCAGTGAAGGGAAAAGCAAAGCAAGGTAGCAAGGTTCAGCAGCAGAGCAAACAAAAGGGGATTTATCAGAAGCTGGAATTTAGGTAAGTTCCTGTAACAAATTTTATCAAGTTTCATTGATTTCAGTTGAAGACTTTTTTCCTCTCTTCTTTTTATCTATTAATAGTTCACATATGCATTATTGGATAGCCATAACAATAACTCTGTACATAGAATTAAGGCAATAGGAAATTTAAAAAAAAAAAGAAACTTGTTGTGATATCAAACAAGTAAATAGATAAAAAAAAGGGTAAGGGTGAATTCATATCGATGTGTGTGTGCAGGGTCAGTTCCTATTGTTGTTATTGTTAAACAAAAAAACAAGGTTTATTTTCAGATATAGGTTTATTTAGATAAACAAAAAAAAAATCAATCCAAGAGAATTAGTAGGAAAAACCTTAGGATCAAGCTAAGGAGATCATAGGAGTAGAAAAAGGTCGAAAACTAACCTCCGGCCACCGAACACGGTGTCGCCGTCGTTATACCGTCGAAAATATCGTCGGTTGTCTTCTCCGGTGTTCTCGCCACCGTCAGCCCTCGCCACCGGCCGTGGAACAGCCGGTCGTCATCATCTCCTTCACGACGCCACGAGTGACCATCTTACCGCCGTCATAACGTCACCAACAGCGCATCACCATATAATTCACGACGCAACTGCCACTGTCGCCCTCGCCGCCTAGCCATGGAACGGCCGGTCAGCAACATTTCCGAACGCCTCGCCGTGAACAAGCATCGCACCACCGTGACCCCCTTTCCCTCTCCTCACCGTCTTCTTCTCCCCTTTCTCACTCTGTTCTGTGTTTCCTTTCTCTCTCCCTCTCGTTCACGTTCTCTCTCTCTCATTCTGAAATCATTTTCTCTCTCTCCGCCATTTTCGCCTGAAATTGCGCAAACCACTCTCTCTTTCCAAGGGAGCAACGGCGCTGAGCTTGGGAAAATTAGGGTTCCCAAAATCACTTCTTTCCCTTTATACCCTCACCCACTTTCTTATCTATTTTATTTTAAGATTAAGATATCAGACCATTATTCGCACCTCCCCCGTTTTACAATACAACTCCCTTTGAAAGTCCTGTTTTGCAGGCCCCAAATCCAACAGCTTGAATTGGGCTGTTCGTTATTTACACCCCCTTTTCTAACAGTATGCGCCACCCCTGCAAGCCCACATTCTCGCAGGCCATATCCAAATAGCATGGACTGCATTTCCACCTTTTGCACCCCCTTTTTTCTAAATACAGCCCTCCTGTAATTTGCACCCCATTTTACTATTACAACCCTTTTTCGTTTTTTTACTTATTTCTTCTAAAAAAAACCAATTTCTTTCACGAAAAAACTAATAAAAATAATAAGTAACTATTTCATTTTCAAAAAATATAAATAGGGGACTAAGTCGACTGTACAGCCGGGTTAGTCTGCTTTTTAGGTCACTAATGAACCGTTACGGATCATGTCCTAAAATCCCTATTCAAAACAAACAATTTCTAACTTAAAATAAACACAAACACATTTCTTTCCACAAATCAAATTTTCAAAATAGGGGATTAAGTCGACTGTACAGTCGGGTTAGTCAGCGTTCTAGGACAAATAAATTGTACGGCTCAAGAGTCCTAAAATCCCTATTCCAATAAAATCAAACCACTCCACACATCAAACCATTTTCAAAACTACAAAAAACTCCATTTTCAGAAAATAGGGGACTAAGTCGACTGTACAGTCGGGTTAGTCATCGTTCTAGGACGAATGAGCTGTACAGCTCAATAATCCTAAAATCCCTATATTAAAAAACACCAACCAACAAACATTTTCTACCCAAGAACTACGTGTGATTTGATTCTCTACCAAGACATACGTAGGAGCAGAGGGCGGCCGACCTCTGTCATTTGCACTAATAAAAAACTTTTTTCAGTCTTTTCCTAAATAATCATTTTCTTAAATAAAATATCAATTTTCTTCTTTCTTTTTAATTCACAATAAAAGTGTAAAAATAATTAAACTTTGGTGGAGGCTTCATTTTCGAACCATCGAGGAATCCTCTCCCGGATTTTTCGGTCGCTACAGCTGGCGACTTCACTGGGGACAACCTTAGAGAGTCAAACCTAACCTAATTAAATGTAAAATTTGTTTGTTAACTTAATGTTTTATTTTACCCTTTCCTTTCATCTTTTATTCTTGTTGCATGTTATAGTTTATATGATATGTGAACCCTAGGATAGAAGACTATTTTTCTTTTGTATATGTGATGTTTGTTTTGCAGCTTGGGGTGTACCTTAAACTTTGCTCCTACACACACTTCATTATTACACATCATCACACACGTGAGAATAGTCCTATACCCGGACTGGAGAATAACCTAAGTTAGAACGAGACTGCGTAGCGATGGCCTACTGGATGTGCGTCCCGTTGGGTGGTCACGGAAGTCTCACCTAGAGTTTGGTCCCTCTTGAGAATGCTGGCACTCCTAATAGCTTGCCAATTGTTGTGATCAGTGTTCTTAACTGGGGTCGTTGGCTCTAGGAACCTTATGTAGGACTCTTTAGAGCGATCCTTTGAAAGGTTCACTCAACAGACCAGTCCTAGACCTATTCTCTAAGGAACCCTCGTAGGACACAAAGGAGCCTTATACCCCTGCATTCAAACAAACACTGATACATTTTTCCGGTCTTCTAAAAAGAAAAAATTCAAAAAAAATCATATTTTATTTTTGCAAGTTATTTTTTAGAAACATATCTCATGCATTTGCATTTTCATCATTCATATCCATCATCATGTGTTATTCATCCATTACATTTTATTTCATAATTTAAAAAAACATGAGCATACTTTTTGAAAAAATTTTGATGAGAGATGAGGCGTTCTTGCAAATACATTTCAATTGATTGTCCTTCCTTGAAAAAGTTTAACCTACTAAATTTCAAACAAGGTCGAACTTAGCTAAAAAAAACTCAAGGTGTTTCAAGACACTCAATTTTCAAAAAAAAAAATTAATGTTGCAGCTCATCCGCAATTTTTGTCAGCAAAACGATGCATCTCACCCATCCCATGATAAACGATCAAAATAGTCCATTTTGTTAACTAATGTGTTATCGAAAATTCTTATATCATGTCTGTAACTATGTTAACTCTCTGTGAAGCATTCGTATAGTGAACTTGTATGCGATGTGCATTTGCTCTTGTTTGAGTCAGTTAATGTCCACACCTTTCCATCCTATCATCATCCCTTGTTCATATCCAGTCTCACCTCGACCACTCCATAAAGTGCATATTCTCCACACAAGTTCTTAGTTGACTCTTTGGTTGTGTTCCCAATGATGAAATTTCATAAACTAACACTTGGATCCTCCAAACTGGAGCAAATTTGTGATCACTAGATATCTTGTCAACATTGTATTCTCTTGGTGCAAGTCCTTTACAAAAAATAATCAAAAAAAAGCCTATTAGGTTGAAAACTCGCGAGAGCAGCTTAAGCAAAAATTAGGGCATATAAAAAGAAATAAAGAAAAAGAGCAGATATATAAAAATAAATAATTTTTTGTCCTTGAGTTAGTCTTTGAGAAAACAAGCAATCATGATTTGAAATGAAGTTTGGTCATCTTCTCACATCCTCAAAAAGCATAAAAAAAATACCCTTTGCAACCCACTTTGAGCCAAAAAATCAAAAAATCTTTCAATCACCCTAGACAAGGATCAGTTCAATATCAAAAATGGTGTATCACTTTTATCAGCTCACTCGGCTCAAAAAAAAGAGAAAGAAAAATCACAAAAAAAAAGAAAGTGAAATCCATAAAAGAGGATTGAAAAATCCTGAATAGAAAAAAAAAACAAACAAAAGCAGTAAAAATTGTGAGCTGATAAATCATACTATGAAGCATATAAGAGATCCTTGTCTAAAGAAAACCTTCAAACACTTTTTGGCCTAATTATCCTTTTCTTTCATAAAACCTTAAAACCATTGGCCTCAAACACTTCTTTGGGCCTGCTTACCTTTTCTTTCATAAAAGATCATTGTCTAAACCCCCAAACACTTCTTTGGGCCCAATTATCATTTCTATCACAAACTCACAACCATTGGTCACGTTACAACCCTAAACAAGTCCATTCTGATCGATGACTGATTGTTTTCGTTTTCTTAAAGTTTTAATTTTAGGACAATTGAGTTTATTTATTTACAATATGTTTGCTCAAAAAAAAAATATGACAAAAAATAAAGCTAAAAAAAAAGAGAAAAAAAGGCTTGCGCTCCAAGATTATTCAAGTTGCACTGATATCAAGACAAAGGTTTAGTGATCACCAAGTGAAATTTTCATCATATCCAAAAATCAGGACTATCATAGTCTATGGGAGTCATCTTAAAAGAACCAAAAGTTTATACTAGGATCATCACCTAGATCCCAAAGTGGGGCAGTCCCTTCACCATTCATGCTTCTCGAACTTGGGGAAATTTTCCAGCGTCCATTCCATTCATATACCACATCCAATCCATATAGCCATACGACCAATTCCAAAAACCCACAACCTTAACTCAGTCACCTTTCACAACCCCACTAAAAGCAACCATTTGCAATACCATTCCAAAGTGGGGCAATCCCATCGCCATTCACTCCACCTAAAATCAGGGAAATCCGTCCTACACCCATCTCATCCCCCTTGTCATATTCGCATTCATAAAACCATACCGGGGAAATTTCTCAACCCACCATCCTAAATACAGCTTTTTGCAAACTCTAGTCAGGGCAACCCTGTCCTTGTCATAGTTGGGGCAACAGCAAACGCCATGGGTCGAGACAAAATCTTTTGCCTTCCACCTCTCATTCCAAAGTCACGGCATTACCAATTCACCCCTAGTTGTTGTCACCACTAGACAGGGGCAAGTTATGCATTCACCGTCATCAACTATGAATTAGGGCAGTCCCGCATTTCTAGAATTGGGGAGAACCTACCTTTCATGACTTTGGCAAAAACCTACCATTCATCCCCTCACGTGTCATATCTGTCCATACCCCGAGTCAACTGACTCATTCATCTGTATTTGCACTACTCTACATGTTCACTAACACAATGCTTCAAAGAGAGAGAACACAAGTTACTAATATGAAGTTGGAAACGCACTCAGTTAACTTTGTGGACCTAAAAATTGATGATGTATAAAAAATATAAGATGACTAGAATTGTAATTACACTGGCCCATTTTTTTCTTATATAGTTTTTGCTTATTGTTCTGTACCTAGCAGTATCTTGGTCGGCTGCTGTTGGTAGGTCTCCTTGCTGCCCTCGCAGGAGGTCAGTGAGCGCCCGTGGGGGTACCTGCAAGTCACTCCAACGCTCAAGTCAGTATATCGAATATATGAGTGAAGGTACTAAGGATTAGAGATTGAACCTTTCTTAGGGCAAAGTTTGCCTATATTTATAGGAAGTCGTGCCCTCTCGTGGATCGTTGGATGGGTAGAGTCGATCTTGACCGTCCAAACATGTTGGGCTCGCATGAGGTGGATATGGACTGAATCGATTGGGCTGATCCACATTATTTGCTAAGCGCACCTCCTGGTTTTGCTAATGAGATCCCTTGGTCCACTCCAGAACACTTATATAGATAGTAGATTAAGTTTGTTAGCTTTATTTCTTGCGCTTAAATGGTAAGTTTTTGCTACCATATATAGATGTTGATATTTCATCTTTGATTGAGAGGCACACACTAAGTAGGAAAGCCATGTGTTCAATGATCAAAACTAGTTTTTGCTACCACCCCATTTTTTTCCTGAAATTCTTTTTTCATTTATTTTTCAAAAAAATCATTTAACTATTTCTTTTTTTCCTGAAATTCTTTTTGCTACCACTCCCAAAGGTACATTTAACTATTTTTCCACTAAATTTGTTTTTTGTTAGTAGGGTCTCAATTTTGGTAAAACAAATATTTGTATGTTGACGGTTCTAAAATACTCTATAAAAGTTGTTACCTTATATATCCCTCGATATGAAGGTAATTTTTTGAGTTTAATTAGTATATACATTTTTTGTAAAATTTATTATGTAACATCCCTAATTTTTAAAGGCTTGTACTATGATACCTAAGACCGATTAATCATTTGTGGGAATGATTGGTCGTGTCTCGGGGATTAATAGTCGAGAAATTTGTCAAGAAATCCTATTCTCCAGCGAATAGTGGATTGTTCATATTTTTTTAAATAAGGAATTGGGGATGAAGGGTAAATCTGTCTTTTCATGTCCCTAGTTATTTAAAATATAATTATGAAAATTCCAATCAATTACGAAGCGAAAGAATTGAGGAATTTCGGATCAGAACTAGATTAATCGAGAAAGTTTTATACCGAAGAGAAATTTCGACACCTAACCTATGACTTAATGGGCCAGGGGTAGTTTGGTCATTTCTCAATCATGTAAACCCCCAGCCCATACACTCCTGCCCAGCCTCACTCTCTCACACTCAGCCTTTTAAAAACAACTTAGAAAGAAAGAAAGAAACTGAATAGAAGAAAGAAAGAAAGGAGGAGGGCGAGAAGGAGAGAGGAAGAAGAAGGTGAGGGAGATCACCAATCCAGCTGCATGTAAGTTATTCCTCCACCCTTCCATTCCATTTTCCATCCTCTTTCCTTTGATGTAAATTTCAGAAGCTAACCTCCATTCCTTCCCTAACTTCCATTTTCGGATTTGGTGCTCCAATGGTGTAGAAAGTGGAATCTTGAAACTTTCTATCTCCTTGCATGTCCTTCCTAACTCTTGGAGAAGAGGCTTTAACCTTGCATTTCGAGTTTGGGAGTAGATAAGTCACCTTGGGTTGCTGCCTCCACTGTTTCAGTAGTCAAGAGAGAGAGAGGGGTTGCTGTTTTGAAGTTTCAGTTGGTGCCCTTCGGTGTTCGTTTGTGAGTTCTCTCGTTCCGGTCATCGCGCGTTTCGTCGGGAATCCTAGAGCGATCGTCAACGGGTGAGTTCTACTCACGGATTAGGGAAATAAATTAAATGATTTGAACCTTTGGCATAATCTGATATTTTATTGAAAATGTGTCTTTGAAGCTAAATTCTGAGTTTTTGGAAAAATGGGGGTGTTACGGTTTTGAAATCCATAAACGAATTGAAATGATTTTGATGACAATTCTGAAATGAATGTGTATTCTAGAATGCCTGGACATTTTCTGAGTTTCAGGAGTGATTGACATTAGGAATCGAATTGGGCAAAAACGGAGAGCGAAAATGAAAAAAAACTGTGAAATCTGGGACTGTTGCAGGACGCACAGGTCGTGCCCCCCTGGGCACGGATCGTGCGCCTGCGTCTGATGCCTGAACGTGCGTGTAATACAGGATACAGGACGCACGGGTCGTGCGCCCCCTGGGCACGGACCGTGCGTACCTTTCTGATAGGAATGGATTAATGAAGTACTTCACGCACGAGTCGTGCGCCCCTGGGCACGGACCGTGCGTGAGGATCTGTCCCCGGTTTCCGTTTTCTCATTTCGTCGTTCCGTTTGATCCCGAACCTTTTCTAATCTCTTTCTCAATCATTTAAAAAGGAATTGCCTCATTGAAAACCGTATTTTGAACTTATTCAACTCATGATTTTGAAAAAGAGCTTCGAAAGCATATTTGATTGAAAAACCGAAACCCTAGTATACGTGTGGGTACACCGTCTGATGGACTGACTGAATATATATGTTTATATATGTTAATTGGATATGATTATAATGCTGGAGGTCTAATTTATGAATTCCTCTAAACGGATTATAGATCGATATGGATATTGTTTATCCGATTATTATGTGATAGATCTTTTGGTGATCGAAAAGATATAAATTATCTAACTCTCGAGAACTTGATGCGTATTGTCATACGTATTGCGTTGGATGACGATCCGACAAGTAGCATACTAGGAAGGGAAGTCATGAGCCCTCACCCTAGGCCCTGTATGTGTTTTGGCGTGGTCATCTCACGGGTTACCAGGATTAGCACTGGATTGCAGTCGGTTTATGCTAAGTGAAACACACGATTACCGGGATTAGCAGTGGATTGCAGTCGGTACGTGTTAAATAAATTCACGAAGTGCGTGGCATTTCGATTGATAAATAAGACATTGTTATGTCAGCTTTTAATAGCAGTTTAATAAATTGAACCGAGTGTCAGTGAGGGGGCACGGCAGGACTCACTGAGATAATGTTATCTCACCCTATCCATATTTGTTGTTTTTCAGAGAAGCAGGGAAAAAGGAAGACTATTGTGCACGAGTAGTTGATATACTCTCGGAGGTGCTGAAGACTTAGTCATATTTATCCTTTGTCCTTTTGTTGTTCTTTTTGGTTGTATAACTTGTATTGGTTATGAGTTTTACGAACCGCTTTATGTTTCTGTTTGGTTTTGGACTTGGATATTGTATTCCATTCGGTATGGAACCGATGTACTTCTAGTTTATGAAGTGATGTTATTTCCGATTATGTTCTTCTTTCGGAAAAAGTTTTTTGTAGGTCCAATACTTAAACAGGAACTGTGTCCTCTGAATTTCCGCATCTGTGCATCTTCGGTGTCTCTACACGTTAGAAATACCGGGGTGTTACAATTGGTATCAAAGCGGTTCGACCTAGTCGGACTTAGATGTTAAGAGTCTTTTACGTCTTCTAAGTCTGATTCTTCTTAGTATGCTATTAGACATTGAGCCTGATCAACTTAATACTTTGTGCATATTTCGCAGAATCATGGCTGGAAGAGGTAGGAGAAACCCACCTGTTGATCCTCATCAAGAATGGATGCAGAATGTCATCGAGACTCGGCAGAAGATGATGAATGACATGATGCTAATGCAACATCAACAGATGGCTCAGATGGCTCAAATGCAACAGATGCATCAGATGCCTCAACCACAACCAGCTGAGCCAGTCAATGTACCAACACCTGAGGATCACAACAGGGTGTACTTCCGGTTTCTTAAGATGAAACCCCCAACCTTCAAAGGAGGATCCGAGGCAATGAAGGCCCATTTCTGGGTAGATGCCATGGAGCGGATCTTTGATACTTTGCAATGCAATGAAGAAGAAAAGGTAACTTGTGCTGCTAACGCTTTGGACGAGGATGCTCACACCTGGTGGGTTAATGCTCGTAGAATGCTACACATTCAAGGAACTCCTCTTGAGTGGAATAATTTCAAGGAATTGTTTTTGAGTCATTATTTCCCTGACTCTCAAAGACTTGCCAAACAGATGAAATTTCTGAGTTTGAAATAGGGAGAGATGACAGTTGGGGAATATGCTGCAAAATTTGAGAGGTTGTCACAATTCTATGAATTGGGGACCACCGCTCCTGATGATAAGTGGAAAATGGTGATGTTCAGACAAGGTCTTAGAGGCGATGTGAATCAGGGTCTCAGTTCCTATTCCATGACCACTTATCCTACTTTGGTTCAACAAGCTCATTCAGCTGAGAGCGATCTTAAAAGAATGTATGCAGAGAGGAAAGGTTTCTGGAAAGATAAGAAGAAGGGTAATGAGTCAACTTCTTCAAACCCGAGGTATAAAGGGAATTCAGACAAGGGGAAGCAGATTCAGTCGGACAACACTTTTGGGTATCGAAATTGCAGAGTGTGTAAAAAGAGTCATCGTGGGAAATGTCAATCGGAGTCAAAGCCAAACCAGTGTTATTATTGCAATGAAGTGGGACACTATGCCAACAACTGCCCAACGAGAAAGGCTTTCTTGGAGTCTCCTGATGCTCCTAGACAGGCTCGAGTCAACACTTTAGATGCCAAAACCATCAAACCAGCTGATAATCTTATAAGGGGTACAGGTTCTCTCTTTAATCAAACTGTTAATATTCTGTATGACTCTGGTGCTACTCATTGCTTTATCTCAGAAGCATGTGCTGAAGGGTTAGGATTAACAATATCTCTTATATCCGAGCCAATAACCATCCTTACTGCTGCAAAGGGTCGTGTGCGAACCCAATCATTATGCCTTAACTGTCTGCTTACCATAGGAGGAAAGGATTTTGTTGTTGATTTTATCTGTTTGCCTATGAGGGGAATGGAGATCGTTTTGGGAATGAATTGGATGACTTCCAATCACATTACTATTGACTGTTTCAATCGTGCAATTAATTTTCCTTCTGAAGTAGCGGGACATTCACTACCTGCAGATGATGGTGTTATTTCGTTCGCTTTAGCCAGCCAGTCCCTATTCCAAGGTGCGGAAGCTTTTGTTGTTATTTTGTCTGCATCAACTGAAGCTGATTTGGATTTATCGTCTGTCCAATTTGTTAATGAATCTTAGATGTTTTTCCCGAGGAAGTCTCCTCTTTGCCTCCAGAACGAGATGTAGAATTCTCTATAGATTTGGCGCCTGGTGCAGGGCCAATATCCATAGCACCTTATAGGGTGTCTCCTCTCGAACTGAAGGAATTGAAGTCCCAACTTGAGGAATTAATTTCCAAGAAGTTTATTCGACCGAGTGCTTCTCCATGGGGTGATCCGGTATTGCTAGTCAAGAAGAAGGACGGAAGCATGAGATTATGCATAGACTACCGCCAGCTGAATAAAATTACTATCAAGAACAAGTATCCATTACCAAGGATAGATGATCTACTTGACCAACTTCGAGGTGCTAAAGTTTTCTCCAAGATTGATCTAAGGTCAGGGTACCATCAAATCAGGGTAAGAGCCTTAGACATTCCGAAGACTGCTTTTCGTACGAGGTACGGACACTACGAGTTTGTGGTGATGCCCTTCGGATTGACTAATGCTCCAGCCGTATTCATGGATTATATGAATAGAGTATTTCATTCTTACCTAGATCAGTTTGTGGTCTTCTTTGTTGATGATATCTTGGTTTACTCAAAGTCAGTTTAGGAGCATGCTCAGCATCTCCGCTTTGTCCTAGGAGTACTCCGATAAAATAAACTCTATGCTAAACCGTCGAAGTGTGACTTTTGGATGTCCGAAGTAAAGTTCTTGGGTCATGTGATTTCCCGGGAAGGGGTTGCAGTTGATCCTAGCAAGGTGGAAGCAGTGTTGAATTGGGAACGGCCGACGTCAGTGACTGAGATCAGAAGCTTTCTGGGCCTAGCTGGTTACTATAGAAGATTCATTGAAGGTTTTTCACAATTGGTACTTCCGCTTACTCGATTGACTCGCAAAGGTCAACCGTTTACTTGGGATGCCGATTGTGAAGAGTGTTTCCTTGGGTTGAAAGAAAAGTTAACTTCTGCTCCAATCCTAATTCTTCCGGATCCGTCATTGGGATTTCAGATTTAGAGTGATGCATCTGGGAAGGGTTTAGGATGTGTTCTCATGCAGAATCAACACGTTGTGGCCTATGCATCTAGGCAATTGAAGACACGTGAACGGAATTACCCAACTCATGACTCAGAGTTGGCGGCTATTGTGTTTGCACTGAAATTTTGGAGACATTACCTTTACGGTTCTCGTTTCGAAGGTTTTAGTGATCACAAGAGCTTGAAGTATCTGTTTGACCAAAAAGAGTTGAATAACAGACAAAGAAGGTGGACTGAATTTTTGAAGGACTACGACTTCGAATTGAAATATCACCCTGGGAAAGCCAATGTGGTAGCAGATGCTCTGAGCAGGAAGTCTATCCACACGGCAAAGTTAATGGTTCACGAGATGGCTTTGTTGGAGTCATTCAGAGACTTGAAGCTCAAGGTGGCAAGAAAGAGGGACCGCATAGTGTTACGGCATATACGGATAGCCAGTGTGCTAAGGGAACAAATCCGTGTAGCTCAAGGAGCTGATATGAAGTTACAGTCTCAGAGAGGATCGCCAGATTTTACTGAGGATAGTGATGGCATGATTTTCTATAATGGGAGGATTTGTATTCCCGATGATGATGATATCAAAAGGCAAGTATTGGAAGAAGCTCATAGGAGTCAGTACTCTGTACATCCGGGATCCACCAAGATGTACCGAGACTTGAAGTTAATGTATTGGTGGCCTGGGATGAAGGCCGAGGGTGCAGAATTTGTTTCTCGGTGCTTAACTTGTCAGAAGGTTAAGGCGGAACACCGGAGACCGGGCGGTCAGTTACAACCGCTAGATGTACCAGTTTGGAAGTGGGAAGATATCTCAATGGACTTTGTTATGGGTTTGCCGAGGTCACAGGCCGGCAATGATTCTATTTGGGTAGTAGTGGACCGATTGACTAAATCCGCTCACTTTATTCCCGTTCGCTCAACTTATAAGGTTTCCAAGTTAGCAGATGAATATGTGAAGAACATTATCAGACTGCATGGGGTTCCAACAAGTATCGTGTCAGACCGAGATCCCAAGTTTACTTTCAGATTCTGGAGAGCATTGAATGAAGCCTTGGGAACTAGGGTGCTGGTTAGCACTGCCTATCATCCTCAGACTGATGGTCAAACTGAGAGGACTATTCAGACTCTTGAGGACATGCTTCGGGCTTGTGTGCTCGATAGCGGGAGAAAATGGGAGGATCATCTTCCATTAGTAGAATTCTCCTACAACAACAGTTACCACTCCAGCATTGGAATGACACCGTTTGAAGCACTTTATGGTAGAAAGTGTAGAACTCCGTTGTGTTGGTGGGAGATTGGTGAAGATAAGTTTTTGGGACCCGATATGGTTCGTGAGACTACTGAGAAGATAAAGTTAATTCGAGAAAGGATGAAGGTTGCTCAGAGTCGGCAAAAGAGCCTGCGTCTGATGCCTGAACGTGCGTGTAATACAGGACGCACGGGTCGTGCGCCCCTGGGCACGGACCGTGCGTACCTTTCTGATAGGAATGGATTAATGAAGTACTTCACGCACGGGTCGTGCGCCCCTGGGCACGGACCGTGCGTGAGGATCTGTCCCCGGTTTCCGTTTTCTCATTTCGTCGTTCCGTTTGATCCCGAACCTTTTCTAATCTCTTTCTCAATCATTTAAAAAGGAATTGCCTCATTGAAAACCGTATTTTGAACTTATTCAACTCATGATTTTGAAAAAGAGCTTCGAAAGCATATTTGATTGAAAAACCGAAACCCTAGTATACGTGTGGGTACACCGTCTGATGGACTGACTGAATATATATGTTTATATATGTTAATTGGATATGATTATAATGCCGGAGGTCTAATTTATGAATTCCTCTAAACGGATTATAGATCGATATGGATATTGTTTATCCGATTATTATGTGATAGATCCTTTGGTGATCGAAAAGATATAAATTATCTAACTCTCGAGAACTTGATGCGTATTGTCATACGTATTGCGTTGGATGACGATCCGACAAGTAGCATACTAGGAAGGGAAGTCATGAGCCCTCACCCTAGGCCCTGTATGTGTTTTGGCGTGGTCAACTCACGGGTTACCGGGATTAGCACTGGATTGCAGTCGGTTTATGCTAAGTGAAACACACGATTACCGGGATTAGCACTGGATTGCAGTCGGTACGTGTTAAATAAATTCACGAAGTGCGTGGCATTTCGATTGATAAATAAGACATTGTTATGTCAGCTTTTAATAGCATGCAGTTTAATAAATTGAACCGAGTGTCAGTGAGGGGGCACGGTAGGACTCACTGAGATAATGTTATCTCACCCTATCCATATTTGTTGTTTTTCAGAGAAGCAGGGAAAAAGGAAGACTATTGTGCACGAGTAGTTGATATACTCTCGGAGGTGCTGAAGACTTAGTCATATTTATCATTTGTCCTTTTGTTGTTCTTTTTGGTTGTATAACTTGTATTGGTTATGAGTTTTACGAACCGCTTTATGTTTCTGTTTGGTTTTAGACTTGGATATCGTATTCCATTCGGTATGGAACCGATGTACTTCTAGTTTATGAAGTGATGTTATTTCCGATTATGTTCTTCTTTCGGAAAAAGTTTTTTGTAGGTCCAATACTTAAACAGGAACTGTGTCCTCTGAATTTCCGCATCTGTGCATCTTCGGTGTCTCTACAAGTTAGAAATACCGGGGTGTTACATATTACACTATCCACAAATCACAATACATGGTAGGGATGACACATCAAGTGGTTACTAATTGAGTAACTTCTTTTTAATGATGTGTCAATTTATAATTGGTAGATAGTGTAAAACATGTTTACACATATTGTATATATAATTGAGTAACATGTTACTAATTGAGTAACATGTATACTTTTTTTGTGATTTTTATTTGGCCGAGAATAGAGAATGTCATTTATAGCTCCAATGACATCTATCGAAACAAAATGAATGAGGTAACTCAATCAGATACACGTGATCGATGATCAACATTAGATACCGATTAGCAAAGATTTAAAGACTGGAATTATTAAACTCATGTGATGATCAACATTAGATATAGATTTGTAAAAAAAGTCTTTAATTAAATTTGATTTAGGATACTGAAATTATTTTATAGAAAATTATTAAACATTTATTTATAAATCCTAATTCCATCTAAGAGACCACCAAAAAATATTCGACACACACAAATCTTCCTTGCTACATATACATTGGCACACTAATGCCCAACTCAAAACACAATAAAACATATTCATGTTGAATTGAACAACAATAAAAATCATGAGACACATTACCTTTATGAAAAAAGTAGATACAAATAAGTTGGATAAACCTTACAAAATCAAACTTGTGTTTTAATCTCTATATAATCAAAACATATACCAGTCAAATGACTTTATTAGACATCTTTAAATTTTTCCATTTCTCCAAAATTAAGGGTAAAATCGTAAATTCGCCGTAAAAGACAAAACCAACCAGCTTTTCACAGCAGACAAAACTGATGTGCAGCAGCTGCCATTGACGCAAGCAGAAAAAAAAAATTAAAAACTGAGAAAAAAAAGAAAAAGCTGCAAAAAGCTAAAAGGCAAAAAAAAAGAAAAAGCTACAAAAGCAGCTTACGCGTCGGCATCAGAGTTTTTAAAAGAAAAATTCTTTTTTCTAAATCACTTTTCTTCTAAAATATTTTTAATTAATTTTTTTTTCTTTTTTTAAATGAATTTTTTCCATTTTTTTCCCTGAAATTGTTTTTTCATTTATTTTTCAAAAAAATCATTTTTTTTTTCAGTTTTTTACTAAAAAAATAATTTTTTTTTCATTACAAAAAATTACCAAATAATTATTTTATAATTACTAAAAAGTAGTAAAATGCCAATGGAAGTGGTAACTAGAGTGCCAACGGGAGAACCGACTTTTTTAAAACTTTTTCCAACACAGCTATTTAAAAAAAATTATTCATTTTTATAATTTACTCAAATTACTAAACTTGTACTTTTATAATTTACTCAAACTACTAAAATTAATCAATTTCACCACTATTAATTGTCAGAAAAACCTTTACTTTTAGCAAAATTTTCAAAGACTAAAATTTCCAAAAATCTAAATTATTAAATTGATATTATACTCAATAATTGAATAATCTAATTTTTTTTTATTTACTAGTATCTATCTACTAAAACTACTAATATCAATCAATTTTTTCATAAAAAATAAAATCAATCAATTTAACCACTACAAAAAATTACCAAATAACTATTTTATAATTACTAAAAAGGGGTAAAATACCAACGGGAGTGCCAACGGGAGTGGCAACGAGAGCGCCAACGGGAGTGGCAACGAGAGCGCCAATGGGAGAGGCAACGGGAGTGGTAACCATAGAGGTAACAAGCGCCAACTGGAGGGCCAACGAGAATGCAAACGGGAGGGTCAACGGGGATGCATATTTTACCTCTAATGTCCAAATACATTATTATGGATCAATGTAATTCTGATTGTCAATCTCCTTTAATTTCTTCGACTCAATGTCCAAATTACTATTATGACTTCATGGCAATACACCGACCATACAGTATCACATGTGTGTATGCACGGGTAAAAAAAACTAGTATTATATTATAAGAGAGAAAATTAAAATCTTAACATATATAATTTAATTTTCAAATGCTTTAAACGGGAAGTAATGTAAAATAAATAAATAAAATTTAATAAGAAAAAAAAACATTCATTTATGATAGTGAAGTTCAGTATCATCACCATGAAAAAAAAAAGAAATATACTCGAAGAAAAAAAGAAAGCACCAAAAAGCTATAACTAGGTAAAACCTCTTAAAATATAAGGATTGATTAGCCACCAATACTTTGGTTTTACCCGGAATATCCACCGCTGACAGCAGTGATTAGCCACCAATATATTCCTAGATTGAAACCGTCAACTATTATATATAATAAATTCCTTGGAAAAAAATTTGAGAACTGATTTGAAACAATTTGACTAGTTCATAGCCACTAGAAAAAAAAATCAACAAAAAACCCCCAAAAAGAAGCCGGCAAAGTATTCAATTAAACTTAACTTTATGTAACGATTTAGTCATTTATCTTTTTTTTCCTAAATAAGTTTTTTATGTTTGAAATTTTTGGCACCGTTACCCTTTCCTGTTACTCCCCGTCTAACTCCATTAAAAAAATGTCTATGTGGCCATTACGGTGTTGATGTGTCCATTACCCATTCTTATGTGGTTGTCTAAAATATTATCTAACTCGTTTTTTATTTAAATTTTACTAAATATTAAAAGCAAAAAAATAAAAAATGTTCATCTTCATCCTCTTCTTCACACCCAGAAACACAAACCCTAAACTATCAAAATCCCCAATTTTATACCCAATCTGCATCTTCAACCATTGGGGATTTTGGTAGCGTTTTTTTTTTTTGCATTTTGAAATGCTTCTTTAGCAACTGAATCATTCCAATCGAACACATTTATGCAGCAGTAGATCAAGTTCTTGGAATCAACAATCTTTTGCCATGGTACTCTTCCAATCAAACATATTGCAATATTTCTTTTCCCATAAAGGTATTCCATCCTTCTTTTTTTTTTGGTATTCCATCCTTCTGAAACTCAGATTCTACCGCCCTCGAAGATCTCCCGAACCTCCTTCAATATATTATGACATCAGGCACTACAAGAATTTTATGTTGTATAGCTGCCAACAATTAGTGTAGGCCGCGACACTGACACTATTAGCGTCGGCCTTTCCGTCGTTTGGCTCACGCTATACATTAAAAAGCTAGTATTTTATTTTAAACGTTAAAAAAAATTGAGTAGTGTCAGCCAACCCATGCAAAATAGAGAAACCCTCAGACTTCTTCACTAATTCTATGTAGTTGCTTTTTTTCTTCTCCATCCAGAATCCAAAATACTAGTGTTTTCTTCCCTCGTTTCTTAACCCTTGGCCAGCATCCAACTTTCTCAGCTTCACTACTAGTTCTCAACTATCCTCCGCCTTCCTCTGCCAGTTTGCCACTTTGTCGTCGCCACTTCGCCGCTTCGTCTCCTTCTGGTACGATTCCTCCTTGTTCGATTCCCCCTTTTCCTTTGGGCTCAATTTCTTTTATGTTACCAAGTGGCTTCAGTCTCAAGAGGGGGGGGGTGAATTGAGATTTAAAAACTTTTCAGATCTTTCGAAAATGTTTTTCCCCTTTTTCAATGACTTAGATCAATTTTCGCGCAGGTTAAGTGGAAGCGAAGAAATTAGAATATAAAGCAGTAAAGCGGTATAACAGTAAAGCAGGAAAGCAGTAAAGCACACAGAGATTTATCCTGGTTCGGTCACCTCCTAGTGACCTACGTCCAGTCCTCACACCCTTGTGAGATTTTCCACTAACCAAAACAACAAGACTTACAGGTGCCTTCGGAAACCTTTACAGACTCAGGCACTCTCCTCCTAGGATACCCCACCTATGGAGAGCCCTCAAATCTATTACAACAATAACAAGAGATACCCCACCCCTGTTACAATCAGCTGCCCCAGAAAGATACCCCACTTCCTAGTACAAACAGCTACCCTAGAGAGATACCCCACTCCCTAGTACAAACCACAAACAATTAAGTAATAAACAATTGTAAAGACAGAAATACCTCTAATGAAGGCAGATATTACAACTTGAAGAATGCAACCCCAACTAACTCTTAGCAACAGATCAGCTCAGACGGACCAACGGTGCGTGACGAGCAAAAGTAAAAGCGTGAAGAGTTTTTCTCAAAAGTTTTTCTGATTCGTGAAATGGGTTGTGTGTAAATGAACGTAATGCAGTGCCTATTTATAGGCTATGAAAAAATTAAGTTTACGTTAAAAATAGTGTAGGAATCGATTCTTTGTTGAAAGCATTTGATCTAGGAATCGATTCATTTAAGTGAGGAATCGATTTTGATTTGTTTGAAAAATAGGGACAATCGATTCTTGAGAACCATGGAGAGCTAGGAATCGATTCTGTACTTAGTGAAAAATTGTATGAATCGATTCTCAGCTTGCCTGAGACATGTAGGAATCGATTCTCAGTTAAGTGCAAAAGAGTGGGAATCGATTCTTCCTTTAAAAAGATTTGGCTCAGGAATCGATTTATGCACTGGAAATACATGAAGTGAAAATCGATTCTTCCTTTTCTGATTGACCTGAAAATCGATTTTGATGAGTGTATATGCAAGATGAAATCGATTTTTATGTTTTAAAGATGATAAGTATGTGTTTACGTAAGTATGCATGCATCTTTGAAAAACTTGTGAGTGTGTGAGACTTTGAGATACGAGTTGACCTTTGAAAGAGCTTACACTTTTTCCTAAGACACACCCAAACCCTAAGGACTACCCTTACATTTAAGGACTACCCTTAAATTTGAATCTTCAATTCTTGAGCTTGTTTGTCTTGGATTGTGACTTTGATGTTTAGTCACTTTTATTAACTTTGGCCATCAATTTTATCTTTGATTTTTTCATCATCAAAACATATTCTGCAATATTAGTTTACCTGCAATACAAGGTATCCACATTTTATTTATTTATTTATTTCGAAGTGTGTTTTTTTGTTGTTGCTGATTGTGATTTTGTTGCTGTTTTTTATTCCTCCTTCTATTGTTGATGTTAATTTTGATTGTGATTTTGACAAAAAAAAGAGATGGCCACTCATCATGTTTTCGACAGCCTTCTGTTGTTGTTGTTGTTGTTGTTGTTGTTGTTGTTGTTGTTGTTGTTGTTGTTGTTGTTGTTGTTGTTGTTGTTGTTGTTGTTGTTGTTGTTGTTGTTGTTGTTGTTGTTGTTGTTGTTGTTGTTGTTGTTGTTGTTGTTGTTGTTGTTGTTGTTGTTGTTGTTGTTGTTGTTGTTGTTGTTGTTGTTGTTGTTGTTGTTGTTGTTGTTGTTGTTGTTGTTGTTGTTGTTGTTGTTGTTGTTGTTGTTGTTGTTGTTGTTGTTGTTGTTGTTGTTGTTGTTGTTGTTGTTGTTGTTGTTGTTGTTGTTGTTGTTGTTGTTGTTGTTGTTGTTGTTGTTGTTGTTGTTGTTGTTGTTGTTGTTGTTGTTGTTGTTGTTGTTGTTGTTGTTGTTGTTGTTGTTGTTGTTGTTGTTGTTGTTGTTGTTGTTGTTGTTGTTGTTGTTGTTGTTGTTGTTGTTGTTGTTGTTGTTGTTGTTGTTGTTGTTGTTGTTGTTGTTGTTGTTGTTGTTGTTGTTGTTGTTGTTGTTGTTGTTGTTGTTGTTGTTGTTGTTGTTGTTGTTGTTGTTGTTGTTGTTGTTGTTGTTGTTGTTGTTGTTGTTGTTGTTGTTGTTGTTGTTGTTGTTGTTGTTGTTGTTGTTGTTGGCCGTGTTGGTGTATTATGTGAATTGTGGTGGTGTAGATAGCAAAAAAACAGGCTCAGAATTGAAAAAACAAACTGACCCAAATCTTTTCTTTACAGGTACTGTGCACTTAAGTGCTCAATGGGCCTTGACCCGGTCCAGCATGATAATATGCAGAGGAAGGTAAAAAACTTAACCCTAATCTTCTTTTGCTTCAGAATGTAACTCTTCTCTCTCTCTCTCTCTCTCTCTCTCTACCTTTGTTCTTTCTTTTTCTCTCTGCCTTCTCTCTACACTGATGAACCCTAATCTCTGTTCTTGATTCTGCAGGTAACAATCGCTCAATCAGTTGCACGTTAGTGAAGGGAACGAAGATGATGATCTGCTGGTGATCGTTGCGAGAACCAGCGTTGCTGTTTCGTAGATTGAGTAAGAAAAGGTTGAAGAATAAGAGATTTGTGATGGAGAAGACGAGCAAGACTGAGAACCGAATGGAAGATAACGCACAAGGGAACTGAATGTAAAATCTATTTTCAGTATTATAGCTTCTGATTTGGTTGTTAATCTGGGTTAGTTACACTAACAACCCATTAATCTTCTAAAACAGTTTTTCTAACTAACCTAGAAATAGATTCTGTTTTATCTTTCAAATGGTCATTTTGACCTAGTGTTTACGAAAACCCTAATTTTACAACAGGTACTATTACAAAAAATTAAAGTCTAAGCTTTTAGGGTTTCTGTCACACCAACTCAGAATTAGTAAAATAACACTCTTCCTTAATTCTGAGTCTCGAAGGAAACCAGTCCCAGGTCCCTTCGCGGCTTCATAAATTGTTCTGCTTTGACTGCCTTAGTGAGTATGTCTGCTTGTTGCTCCTTTGTAGGGAAGTAGTCTAGTTGTAGCTTCTATTTGTTCACCTGGTCTCTTAGGTAGTGAAAACGAGTCTCAATGTGTTTGCTTTTCCCATGAGATATGGGATTTTTAGCTAAGTTGATTGCTGACTTGTTATCAATCAGTAGCCTGATTGGTTGTTTTTCCCTTAGCAGTAGTTCTTCCATTAGAGAATCAAGCCAGTTAGCTTGGCAAGCAGCAGCTGACTTGTTATCAGTCAGTAGCCTGTTGCTTGCATTTTTAAGCCTTTTGAACATGTGATGTAGGGACTTATGTACAAGATTCGAGAAATAATGACTAAAGCTGTTTCAGAAGGATGGAATACCTTTAAGGGAAAAGAAATACTCCACTTTGATTGGAAGAGTACCATAGCAAAAGATTGTTGATTCTAAGAACTTAATCTACTGCCACAAGAATGTATTCGATTGGAATGATTCAGCTACTGAAGAAGCATTTCAACATGCAAAAAAACGTTACCGAAATCCCTATTGGTTGAAGATGAATATTGGGTATAAAATTGGGGATTTTTATAGTTTAGGGTCTGTGTTTGAGTTTGAACTTTGAAGTAGAGAGGATGAATATGGACATTTTAGTTTTGTTTTTAGTTTTTAATGAAATCTATAATCTATAATCTATAATCTATAATCTATAATCTATAATCTATACAATTGAGAATGTTTTTCAATGTTATTTTTCTGATGTGTCACTCAGTGAGATTGTCCACATAGGAAACATTAAATACAGCTGATATGGAATAAAATATTACAATGTGGATGATGACATGCCACACCATTAATATAATGATATAAATGGCAATAAATAATTATATATTCAAATAGGGATTTAATTACTAATCAATTGCATTAATAGAAAATAAATTTAATACAAATAATTAATATATATTTAAGATGATTGCCATTTAATTTCCAACTAAACAAATATATAATATATAATTCCATATATACTAGAATAACAAATGCGCTTAGAAATATTTTGCAGAAAGAATAGTCAAACTGTTTTTCAATCACTTATCAAGAAATAATGCTAGAAATATTCATAACCAAATATACATATTTATTATTTACTTATCTATTAATCTATATATAAACATACAAAGTAATTAAAATGCCTATACGGGCTCATTTTCCTTTGTATCGATCACAAGTGAATTTCAGTAAAATCTATTTAATGCAAATCCTAATTGGCATAGCATATTGCTTACATGGACAGTCTTGATGACATATTTTATTTGATGATAAACACAGTCAGACACAAATTACTTACCATTAACCGACATTCTTCACCAATCAATAATCACTTATTTCGATTTAGAATTCAAATTAGATAAGGCATGACACTAATATGTTTCCATGTTTAAACAATAATTATGGAAATTTACTACACCAATTATTATTAGCAATTCTTTTGTGTTGACCATTATTTCCATTACCATAACAGTTCTTCATGCAATTATCACCAAAATTTGAATTTCGAAGTATATTCTCAATGACATTGAAATATGCTCAACACCTGATAGTTTGGTAAATGGAGTATTTTTTTTTTTTGCGATTATCACACAATTCAAAAATTCAAAAAAATTTCATTAAACGATTGATAAATTAAACAATTCAAATTTAATCTTCAAGGCATTTTTCTATTTCGTAACGTATACAAAGCCTGGGAATACCAAGTAAATATAATTTATAATTTTTTCTATATTTTATTATTATTTATCACCATGCAAAAAATACTAATGAAGACGGAAATGAGGTTTATCTCGAAAAAAACTTTTATTTTTATCATCATCTTTATTTAGGACCTATATATTTCATACTTGTAAAACCTAATTTGCTAAAATTACACACCATGCCTATTTTATTTTTATTTGCTTGGTATATATTAAATAAATTTTAAAAGTTCATATCATGCTTCAATAAATATTTAGAACAAATTTCATAAGTTAACAACTTAATATTAAATAAATCTTTAAAAAAATACTTAATATTAAATAAGTTTGTTGAAACATAATATTAATATTACAAGCTAATGCCATGAGGATGAGCATACTTGTCTTTTAGGAAAAGAGGTACCAATTATATATATTTGAAATAAATAATATTCTCAATAAGATTGGTAGCCTGATGGTAGTGCTCAACATTTGCTTTCAATAGGTCAGGGGTTCAAACCCCACTAATGACATTTTTGTTGAGGGTTTTGACCACATCGGATAGAATGAACAGAACATGGAGGCGGTCCGGTTTGAGCCGGGTCACCGGGTCGCCGGTTTTCCCCAAAACCGGCCGGTTTCCACCGGTTTGGTGCATAACCGATCCAAAGGCTTGACCGACTCGGTTACCCCCCCGGTTCCCGGTTCGACCGGTCCGACCGGCCGGGCCGAGCCGGTTTTTAAAACACTGGAAAAAAGGCTTGGGAGATATAGAAAGTAGGGACATTTCATATCGGTTCGTGAACCGTTATGAAAAGTTGTTTTTATATCGGTTCCCATAGAAAACCGATATGAAAAGTCTCTTTTTTAAAAAAAAAGAGACTTTTCATATCGGTTCCCATAGAAAACCGATATGAAAAGTCTTTTTTTTAAAAAAAAGAGACTTTTCATATCGGTTTTTTTGGGAACCGATATGAAAAGTCTTTTTTTTTTAAAAAAAAAGAGACTTTTCATATCGGTTTTCTTTGGGAACTGATATAAAAAGTCTCTTTTTTTTAAAAAAAAAAAAGTGAGGTTGTCTTCCTGTAGGGAAGACTTTATAGCTTTGTAGCTTTGTTTGGATTAATCGATTCATCCAAGGAGAAAACTTAGGATATACTTATGTGGATTAATCGATTCATCTAAGAAAAAACATGACAGTCATTAGCCATATACTTATGAATAGTAACAAACAATTACTATGACAGAAGTAATTACAGAGAGGAATCTAAGTAACAGAACAAGGTGTTATTACAGAGGAAAGAAAGTCAGTAATATGCTATCACACCTATACTCCACACATCAGCCTCTGTGGTGTAAGATCTATGGAGAACTTCAGGAGCAACATAATATGCACTTCCAACAATGTCATTAAGCCTTTCATCTGTATTAAAAAAAATTAAAGTTAGTATTTGACTATCTTAATATAAGATAAGCATCTGAGCTGAAGATCAAAACACTACAACATTTTGGCCCTACGACAACGCTTAAAATTGCTACTCTTAAAAAACCGTTTCCTTAGGTAGAAATGGCAACGGTTTTATGAAACCGTTGGTGTTTTAATTTTTTTTTTAATTTTTTTTTCGGCAACGGCTAGAAACCGTTGCTTAAAGGTCAATAGCAACGGTTTTTTGTTTTATCTTCAGCCAACGGTTGAAAACCGTTGCTTAAAGGTCAATAGCAACGGTTTGTTGTTTTATCATCAGCCAACGGTTTAAAACCGTTGCTGAAAGGAAAGGGCAACGGTTTTGTTTCATCTATATCCAACGGTTTAGAACCCTTCCCATAAGAACCGTTCCCACTAACTTAACCTTTCTTTTTTTTTTAAAAAAAAACACAAACCTTATTTGCCCAACCGTCACCGTATTCCTTCAACTCACCGTATTCACCGTATTCGCCTTCAACCCATTCGCCTTCAACCCTATTCGCCTTCAACCCATTCAGCGTTTCACCCATCAGAAAACCCGTTCACCTTCAACTCACCCAGCGTTTCACCCAGCGTGCAATGGAAAACTAGCGTTGATGCGAAGAAGCATGTTTCACCCAGCGTGAAATGGAAACCTAGCGTTGATGCGAAGAAGCACCGTTCACCTTCAACTCCACTGATTCTAACCAGCGAGTTCTTCATCGCAGATCTACGCATATTGAACCACCGTTCTTGTGAAGACTTCACCGAAACGAACCAGGATGCATCGTCGGAGAAGACAAAGATCGTGAGCATCAGAAAACCCAGCGTGAAGATCCGAAAACCCGAAAACCCAGCATATTCGCGTGAAGACAAAGATCGATTTCATCACTGCAAGGGTGTTTTTCTTCACGTCCGAACCTTCTTCTTCTTTTCTGCATACCAAACCGCTCCGACAACACCATTTTTCTTCATTTGCTGGTGAGTTCTCTTCTACTGGATTTCAATTTGAATAAACCTTAGTTAGGTTCAGATTTCAATTTCACATCATCTATTGGAATAGGGGTGCAGATATGAATGAAATTTGAATAAACCCTAGTTAGGTTCTCTTCTACTGGATTTCAATATGAATGAAATTTGCTTAATGTCTGAACAGTTTTTTTCATACATTTGAAAAAATTTGATGTCTTGAAGTGGCAAACCCAGTTAAATGCAATGAGCGAAATTTGTTGTTCAATATCTGAGAAATTGACACCTGTTTTTAAGTTCTTGAAATCAATTCAAGATGAATGAACTATTCAGTTTCTTATAGATACAGAAACTTAAATTTATCCATACTTTAAATATCAAAAAAGGTACAGGGGTGCAGATAGAATCATCAGATATTCTTCAACAACTCTAGAAAACAAACAATGGTTCAAGGATATATACTGCAATTCATAAGAAGAGAATAAGTTGTTACCTGGTTAGAAGTGGCAAACCCAGTTAAATGCAATGAGCGAAGCAGTGAAATGAAAAAAACTGTTCAGCCACAGAGTGAAATACCGTGAGGAGTGGGAAATGAAGAGGGGGAAAAGAGGGAAAGTCTACACTAATGTATAATGATATGAATTTGCTAACTCCTAGCATATCAATCTTGTTACGTTATTATTATAGAGAATGAAATTTGTATTATGCCGAATCAATTTTAGTTTTGCTATTGTAATATATTACACAAACAGATCACGCTAATTTTACTATTAAACTTTGGTTCTTAGGTTATATGTTGCTTTTGAGTTCTTGGAAGACAAACTAGTAGGTGACCTTCTAGCGACGAGATTTGAGGAAAGATTTTTGCTCATCAGGTATGCTTCAATTTAATGTCGAGTGTTTTACGGCGACAGCCTAATTCTATATGTCAAACTACAACTTTTGTCATGTTATGTTATTTATAGATCTCTGATCGGAAGAAAGGTTTTGTGAAATGCTTTTGCCTCTTAACAAGCATGACTTAAGATGCATCTATTTTCTGAATTTGTTTTGAATGTGTTATATTATAGTTATAATTGTAGTGTTGATAGTTCTGATTGTTTGAAAATATTCTGATTGTTTGAAAATATTCTGATTGGGTCTGAACATAGAATATTCTGTTTGAAAATATTCTGATTGTTTGAAAGTATGATGAGTGGGTCTACCTTTAAAATATTCTGATTGTTTGAAAATATTTTCATGGTCAAGTTGTTGCTTTGTATTATATAGCTTCATACAATATTCTGTTATCAAACTTTAACTAACTTCAAATGCAAATAGTTAGTCGATGTTTGCAATAAATCTGTTATGTCACCTAGCTTCTATGTTTGCAATATTCTGTTTGCAATAAATCTGTTATGTCACATAGCTTCTATGTTTGCAATATTCTGTTTGCAATATTCTGTTTGCAATAAATCTGTTATGTCAAACGTGAAACTAATGAAGGCAATGAATGTTCAAAAAGCCTTGAAATAGTGAATACCAACTCATGAGGACAAGCCAGACCGAGTTTATAAGCTGCTAGAACAAAATAATAGTCATATTATATGGCCCCTTAGCAAGATATTAACTCCAAATGTATGTGGGATTGATAAACTTCTGTTTGTGCCATGCCATTCTGTTTTTTAACTATTCTGCTTGCTGGTAAACTATTCTGCTTGCTGGTAAACTTCTCTTGGTGATTGCATATGTTATGTCCAATTGTATGTGGGATTGATAAGTAAGTCTTCTGTTAGAATAGAAGATAAGGAGAAGTTAGTGTTAGTTAGAGACTTAGAAGATATAGGGATGGTTTTGGTGTTTGTTAGAAGTTGTAATCTGGTCTAATCTAACTAACTTCAACTGAATTTCATTTCTGTTAATTGATACACTGTCACAGTTTGTGGGGATTGATCTCTTGTTCATTTCTGTTAAAAGTTAGTGTTAGTTATACTTGATTTATGAACTCATTCAGTTTCATCATCCAGTTCACTAATAAATCTGTTATGTCACATAGCTTCTATGTTTGCAATATTCTGTTTGCAATAAATCTGTTGTCACATAGCTTCTATGTCACATAGCTTCTATGTTTGCAATATTCTGTTTGCAATAAATCTGTTATGTCAAACGTGAAACTAATGAAGGCAATGAATGTTCAAAAAGCCTTGAAATAGTGAATACCAACTCATGAGGACAAGCCAGACCGAGTTTATAAGCTGCTAGAATGTAATATCCCCGATTTTCGCTATTTAAATTATTTGGCGTGAAATTATATTGATTGATTTATTTAGTTGGTTGAAAGCTAATTAAATAAAAAACGACTTGTTTGATTAGTTAAGTATAGAATTATATGTGATTGAGTGTTTAATTAAGTTAAGTTAGGATGATAAGGAGTGAAAGGAGTTATATGGAATAGGGTTAGTAAGTGAGGGGTGAATTAGTCATTGTACCTTATCCCTTTTAAAACCACCCCCAGCTGAACCATGTGCAAAACACTTCATTCCAAAGAAAAAGAAAACATCAAGCTGTAGGAGAAAAAGAGAGGGAGAGGGCGTGGGTTGTGAGGGAGGAAGAGAGGAGGAGCTTCTCAAAAATCCATTGCATGTTCAATCCAAGAGCACAACCATGATCAGCTCACCTTCCTCTTCCCATTGAACACCAACTCGAAATCATCCCCCTCCTCCTCCATAAATCACCATTGAAGGCATACCCAAGCTTCACCCAGCCATGCAAATTCGAGTTTGAGGGAGAAGAAGGGTTCAACAGAAAATTCTGGGCAAAACCCGTTTTACCTACCTTCAGTGTTTCGTTCGTATCTCCATGTACTGACCTCCGATCATCGTGCTTCTTGTTCCTTTGGAAACTAGACACAAAGCTCTTCATTTTGGGCACAAGAACCGCATGATTTCATTGAGAAATGAGAGAGATATCATGCTCACAACTTTCGGATTAAGAATCAGCCACTGTTCCGAAGCAGTCCTCTTGTTTTGTTGATATCTCCCAATCTACTGGTTGCATGCAAGTGAATCTTTCTCCATCAGGAAGTAAAGAAAATTCCCTTCACCGTAGACCCTCGTTTTGCTAAGATTGGTGGAGATTTGAGTGAGTTACGCTTGTTGCAAATTGGCGTTTAGTTGCTGGAAACAGCAGGAGCAGATTTCCGTTAGTTCGTGTTCGAGAAGTTTCGGCGTCGGGTGTATCGTCGTCACGAAAAGGTGAGTTCTAATACTCACTAGGATTGTTTTTAGCCTTTTCATTTTAATTGAGTCGCGAATTTGTGAAATTCCGGTGCGAAACCGTTTTGCGAAAATATCGTTTGAGTCATGAGATTGATGAATTGTTGGACTGAAACTTATAAATTGGCATATCATGATTTTTGATTGATGTGTGTTGATTGTTGAATGAATATTATTGATTGTACTGAACGTACTGGTTTCCATGTCTGTATTGATGTGTTATCGAGTTTGAATGTGAATCGGAATGGACACGGGAACGATCGGAATAGAAAAGAAAACGCGAAAACAGTTTTTCTGAAATACAGAGAGTCACGCACGGATCGTGTGTATGGGTGCACGGGTCGTGCGTGAGACTCTGAACCTCATGGTGCCGTTTTGAAAACGCGCACGGGTCGTGCGCCATAGCGCACGGACCGTGCGTATCCTTCTGATGCCAACTTTTAAAATATGTCCTAAGCTATTCCGAATGGTCCCAAGTCCCTTCTAATCCACTCTCCAAATCTCCCCAAGGATGGGAGCACTGAAATTCCATGTGTTTGACTGTGATTGAATCCAAGTTATATTAGTGCCATGTGATTAGTTATGTTTAGATTATGTTCAGGTGCAGTGAATGCTCATGTGATTGACCATTGATTTCATGTTATGAATTTGTGTTTGATGTATTGTGCTGGATTGACTGGTTTGGTAAGATTGATAAGATAAGTTAGCGAACCTTAGTAATCCATGAGAGATCACTTAATAATTAGACTTAGTTAGTAATTAGATCACGTTAGTAATAAGTTTATGTTAGGATCAGTTCATGTTAAGTTAAGTTCATGATTATGTTCAGTTTATCGTTATGTTAAGTTCTTTGTTCAGTTCAGTTCAGGTATATTAAAATATATACATCAGTTCAGTTAGGGTGACGACCCTATTTCAGTTTAGTGTGCTAGGGGAGGGGAAGTCATGAGCCCTATGAACCTAGGCCCCATCAGGGACCCAGCCGATTAGTGGGGACGGGTTCACCGGAAGCTTATTATGCCAAGTGACCGGTGACACGCTAAAATATCAGTTCAGTTTATGTGTTGTTTCTTGTAACCGGCTTAAGGGTTATGAGGACAACGTTTAGTTCAGTTTATGAGTTGCGTCTTGTAACCGGCTTAAGGGTTATAAGGACAACTTCAGTTAGTTAGCCACATAGTCAATTTAGAGGACTATGAGTTAGAATCAGAATAATGAATCAAGCATAATTGAACCGAGAGGATTAGTAAGGGGTCGCGATAGGACTCACTGAGACAAGTTGTCTCACCCAATCCATTGTTGTTGTTTTTCAGTTAAGCAGGGAAAGTTGAAGACTGTGAGGCATGGCTATGAAGACGCTTGAGGAGCTGCCGCTATCTTTATTTCATTATGTCTTGTTATTCAGTTTCATTTGTATTTCGGTATTATTATTCAGTTTCTTAAGATGTACGATGGTACGACTTATGTTTTTAAGTTGTAAATCGCTTCCGCAGACTTTCGGTTTTGAGTATTGAACACTAGTTGAGGGTGTAAGGACCGACTTTATTGTTATGCAGTTTAGTTATTTTAAGCACGTTTGATGAGTGATTCATCGAAGTTTAGTATGTGTTCAATATGTTAAAAGGAAAGTCACTCTGATGTATGCCAGTAGTGCGCTTCGGTAGTTTCTACAAGTTAGAAATTAACGGGGTGTTACATAGAACAAAATAATAGTCATATTATATGGCCCCTTAGCAAGATATTAACTCCAAATGTATGTGGGATTGATAAACTTCTGTTTGTGCCATGCCATTCTGTTTTTTAACTATTCTGCTTGCTGGTAAACTATTCTGCTTGCTGGTAAACTTCTCTTGGTGATTGCATATGTTATGTCCAATTGTATGTGGGATTGATAAGTAAGTCTTCTGTTAGAATAGAAGATAAGGAGAATTTAGTGTTAGTTATAGACTTAGAAGATATAGGGATGGTTTTGGTGTTTGTTAGAAGTTGTAATCTGATCTAATCTAACTAACTTCAACTGAATTTCATTTCTGTTATTTGATACACTATCACAGTTTGTGGGGATTGATCTCTTGTTCATTTCTGTTAGAAGTTAGTGTTAGTTATACTTGATTTATGAACTCATTCAGTTTCATCATCCAGTTCACTAATAAATCTGTTATGTCACATAGCTTCTATGTTTGCAATATTCTGTTTGCAATAAATCTGTTGTCACATAGCTTCTATGTCACATAGCTTCTATGTTTGCAATATTCTGTTTGCAATAAATCTGTTATGTCAAACGTGAAACTAATGAAGGCAATGAATGTTCAAAAAGCCTTGAAGTAGTGAATACCAACTCATGAGGACAAGCCAGACCGAGTTTATAAGCTGCTAGAACAAAATAATAGTCATATTATATCTCCCCTTAGCAAGATATTAACTCCAAATCCTAGTAAAGCTTCAACAACCAATTAAGTCACATAGCTTCAGCAATATATTAATCTTTGTTTTCCCCTTTTGGGTTGCTGAAATTACTATTAGTTTTTTCTGGTTTTGATGATATTGTTTAACTTTAGTACCTTAATATGTCTCTCTGGCGTAAAGCATGGATTTTTAGTTTCAGTTTAATAATAGTTATTATTTATTTGGGGTTTGTTTGTACAGACATAAAATCAGGACGTGCATTGGTGATTGGGGAAGAAGGGTATAGGCGAAGTGAACTTCAGAAAGCTAAGGTCTCAAGGGAAGCATTGACACAACTCTCAAAATTGGTGGAGTCTCGAGTTAGTACAAGGTTTGTATCTCTTTGAGGTTTTATTGGGATAACTTTGAAGTCATACAGTTGTCCCATTAATATGATTTCTTTTTCTGTTTGTGTTGTGCTTCTTGGTGTATATAATCTAAGATTTATATTTTATAATTCTGATGCTGATTTATGGATTTCTGTTAGATATATCTTATGATTAATCTGCTGTTAGTTGTTACTCTATTTGTGTACTGCTGTTTGCTTTCACTGCCATCTTCTCTATTATTTGTAAATCTAATATGTATCTTGGTGAAACAAATATAGAGTTAATTTATGTCATGTTAATTAAATATGAAATGAGAATGTTGTTACAAATTCTCTTCCATTTGATTTGTAGTTTCTTTAATAATTTCAATTTCACACAATGCCCGTTCCCTTCTGTGATGTTCACCTGTGTTATTTTACTATATCTGTGAGACTTTCTACACTTTGTGATTTTACTATATCTTGGCCATGCTTGTATCTTATGTGCTTTACATTTGCAATCCACATTGAAGTTATGCTTCTAAAGGAAACAAGTTTGTTTTCTACTCCAGCTTATTGTTGTTGTGAAATTAAACAGAGAAGAAGGTAGAAAACCCACAACCAGCCAAACTTATTAGATTGAAAAGTGTAACTGTACATTGACAGAAACAGTAAATTCTCCATCTAAATAATAAACAATGTTCAATCCTACTGCTTCACTTCACTCACTCATCATTCATCAACCTATTTAAATACATATTTGCTCCATTCATGCATTTGGTCATAAAAATGGCCTACTCTCTTGCTGCAACAACTGCTGCCCCTTCCACCTAATTAATATTTCACCCAACCAATTTCACAATTAGTCACAACCATTACAAGTCAACTTCATTAATTAATAGAGAGAAAAAGACACTATATTATATATATATTCGTTTAATTTTGTTACCTTAAAGGTTGCGCCCCAGATTTCCTCATCATTAGCAGGCACAGCAGTAATCTTATTTTTAGGATTCTCATAACACATCAATCCTCCAATCAATATGATTTTGAAGTCATACAGTTATCCCATTAATATGATTTCTTTTTCCGTTTGTGTTGTGCTTCTTGGTGTATATAATCTAAGATTTATATTTTATAATTCTGATGCTGATTTATGGATTTCTGTTAGATATATCTTATGATTAATCTGCTGTTAGTTGTTACTCTATTTGTGTACTGCTGTTTGCTTTCACTGCCATCTTCTCTATTATTTGTAAATCTAATCTGTATCTTGGTGAAACAAATGTAGAGTTAATTTATGTCATGTTAATTAAATATGAAATGAGAATGTTGTTACAAATTCTCTTCCATTTGATTTGTAGTTTCTTTAATAATTTCAATTTCACACAATGCCTGTTCCCTTCTGTGATGTTCACCTGTGTTATTTTACTATATCTGTGGGACTTTCTACACTTTGTGATTTTACTATATCTTGGCCATGCTTGTATCTTATGTGCTTTACATTTGCAATCCGCATTGAAGTTATGCTTCTAAAGGAAACAAGTTTGTTTTTCTACTCCAGCTTATTGTTGTTGTGATGTGCATTTCGATGCTACTGACTTATGTATCGTGGATGTATACTGAAACTTGTTTTGAATGTGTTATATTATAGTTATAATTGTAGTGTTGATAGTTCTTTTCATTATGTATTTGTTAACAATTAGATATTCTTCAACCTTCTCATTTGTTACTATATATTCTAGTAAACTCGATGGACAAAGAGTGGATGAAATCAGCAAGAGATAGCCCATAGTACATTATTGGTGTTGAGTTTTTCCTAAATTATGCATACACCATAGGAAAACCCCAAGGGAAAGAGATTCTATGCCCTTGTATTGATTGTCACAATGCTTTTTGGAAAACAACGGCAGTTGTATTTAATCATTTGGTATATTTCGGATTTGAAAGAGGATATGATGTCTGGATTCGTCATGGTGAAAAGCGTAAAGACCCCAATCGTCTCGACGGTGGCACAAATGAAGATGACGAAATTGATGATGTTGGTGGACTACTATATGAAAGATTCAGAGATGTCGCACACAGAGAATGTGGAGTTAATGAAGGCCTCAGTGAAGGTGCTAAAAAGTTCTATGGTCTTTTAGAAGAAGCAAAACAAGAGTTGTACCAGGGTTGCAAAAACTTCTCTAAATTATCGTTCACCATTCGACTATATTTGTTAAAGTATCTTTATGGTTGGAGCAATGCATCATTCAATGCCCTCTTAGAGCTTTTGAGAGAAGCTATGCCTCAGTTGAACATTCCTGAAACATTCAATAAAACCAGAGGCATGATAAGGGACCTAGGTCTTGATTATAAAAAGATCGATGCTTGTCCTAATGATTGCATGTTATATTGGAAAGATCATGAGAACGACACTTCTTGCTCTGTTTGCGGTTTTCCACGGTGGGTTGTTAATGCCGAAGGAGATTATCAAGTTGAGGAAAACAATAAAGCTCATAAAGTTCCTAATAAAGTTTTGAGACACTTTCCCTTGATTCCTTGACTTCAAAGGTTATTCATGTGCTCAAAGACAGCTGACTCATTAAGCTGGCATGAAGAAGAGCGTTCTAAAGATGGAAAGTTGAGGCATCCAGCTGATGGAGAGGCATGGAAAGACTTTGATAAGCGTCATTCTGACTTTGCTGCTGATTCACGCAACATAAGACTTGGGCTAGCTAGTGATGGATTTAATCCTTTTAAATCCATGAATCTGTCTCATAGTACTTGGCCTGTCGTATTGATACCATATAATTTCCCACCTTGGTGGTGCATGAAGGCTGAGTATTCTATGTTGTCTTTACTAATTCCTGGACCATTTTCACCAGGGAATAACATTGATGTGTACCTCCAACCACTGATTGAAGAGTTGAAGGTGTTGTGGGAGGTAGGAGTAGAAACATATGATGCCTCACTAAATCAATCTTTTCAAATGAGAGCAGCATTGTTGTGGACTATTAGCGACTTTCCTGGGCTCGCTATGTTGAGTGGGTGGAGTACTAAAGGGAAATTAGCATGTCCATGTTGTAATTATAATACTAATTCGACGTATTTGAAGCATAGTCGAAAGGTGTGTTACATGGGTCACCGTGTATTTTTGCCTGTGGATCATAAATATAGATCGAATACAAGGGATTTTAATGGGACTACAGAATATGGATCTCCACCAGCTTTGTTAGAAAGAGAAGATATCTTAGAGTTGTTGGTAAACTTTAAAAATGTCTTTGGTAAGACTCAAAAAAGGCAAAATGATGGTCCATGGAAGAAAAGATCCATTTTTTTTGAATTACCATATTGGAAGCACAATTTGTTACGACATAACCTTGATGTGATGCACATTGAGAAGAATATATTTGATAACATCATTGCACGGAGTTTTTCTGGCTATGTCATTAATGGTTATAGGTTTCACACCAAGACGTAAAACCCAAAGTAGTGGTGTGACGTTGATGTCCGTAACCCAAAGTTTTGCAAGCACTAAAGATAAAAATCCTACAACAAATTCAATAAATTACTATGGATCAATCATTGAAATAATTGAAGTAGACTATTATGGTCATTTCAAGTCTGTGTTATTTAGATGCGATTGGTTTGAAGTTGAAGACGACAAGTACGGGTTGACTTGTGTTCACTTCAACAAGAGATGTTCTATGGATGACCCTTTTGTGTTAGCTTCACAAGTCCATCAATGCTTCTACATTCAAGATCCTATTGATGTGAATAGGAGCTATGTTATGAAGACTTTTCCGAGAGACTTTTTTAATATGAAAGATGAGTCTTATTCAAATGCCCAACATTTGTATCAAAGAGAGTTGTCAGATCATGCATTAAATCTAGCTACGAGTGATGACAACTGTGAAGTTGAATTGGCTAGGAGTGACATACCACCAACCATTATTGAAAAGTCTCTGCTTGTGTCAAATGAAATGGATGTTGGAGATGATTCTGATTTTGATGACACTTTGTTTGACTACATGGATTAGTTTACTTTTCATTAAATAATTTATTATTGTTAATATAAGGTGATATTGGAATCTATGCACTGATTATTATAATTTCTCATAAATTTTTATCACTCACACATGTGTTTAGATATTAATATAGATTGTGTGTTTCAATGATGCAGGTAGTGTAGGAAAATGGACAAGGACAATGATTTTGCTCTTGAACAACTTAAAGCTAAATCAAGTGTGGACTTGATTCAAAAGTATAAAATCAAGGTGGAAAATGACAAAGCTTCAAAAAGAAGAAAGGGAAGCGATTCAAATCAAGGAACAAATCAACAACATATTGGAAGCACTCAACAGCAGCCTATTTGCATCGTAAGAAGTTATTTCCAAGTTTTCTAAATCTATTGGAAGCATAGTTAATATTATAGTTAATATTATAGTTAATTCCCACTGACCAAATCAATTCACAGAGTTTTCTAATAACAGAGTTTTCTTTTCCCACTGCATTGCATAGTTAATATATACTGCTTTACTCATCCAGAATCAGTAAAGGTATAATCAGAGAGAGTAAACTACTTCATTGCATAATCAGAATCAGAGAGTAAACTACTTCAACATTGACAGTATTAGTAAATAGGCAGTGCATTGCATAGTTAATATATACTGTATATTACTTCAACATTCAGGATTACACAGGATTGCATATTACAGAATTGCATATTAATATATACTGTATATATACAGAATTCGTAATATACAGTATTACACAGGATTGCATATTACAGAATTGCATATTAGTTGCATTCAATTGCATATTACAGAATTGCACAGAATTGCATATTATTTGCATTCAATACTGCCTATTTACTATATTCTGATAAAGCATTATCAGAATATTCTAATAAACAATATTCTGATAAAGCATTATTGATAAAGCAGAATTACTAGTATATACAGAATTATTAATATATATTCTGATAAAGCATGATTTGATCTATCCTATTTTCCAGTCCCAAACAATAGGCACTGATGAAGGAAGGATCCAAAAGGGCCTTCGTAAATCCACAAATAGGACCCAGTCATTGACTATTGGAGGAGTTCCAATCCCAGTAAGAGGATCAACAGGGTCAATAGAAGCTCAAAACAAAAAGGCAAGAGCAAATGAAATCTTCCTTGAACATTAAAGCGGCAACCCAAACAAGAAAGACCACTCAAGTTTCTCACCAAAAAGACCTTGCTAAATCCACAAGTAGGGCCCAACCATCGACCAATAGAGCTGCCACTAATGGAAATCAAAGTCAAAAAGAAAAGATTGAACTCCCTATTAAGAGGCAGCTAAGGTCTACCACAAATGGAAATCAAAGTCAAAAAGAAATGATTGAAGAACAATCATTGAAAAAGAAAAAGTACATCCCAAAGTGTCCATCAATGTCACTTGGTGAATTTAATGAAAAAAATCAGCAACCACACCAAGTGGAGGAATCAGAAGAAGAAAGTGATCAAGAAAGAGAAATTGAGGGGGATATCAACGGAAGTGAGGAAGTTGGGGAGCTTAATGAAAATACAAGTAAAGGTATATCATACTTATTCTTCTTAGATATTCTTGCTCATACTAATTTGTGTATTGACTCATTTGTGTTTTAATTAGAGGAAGCATCTAAAAGAAGTCGAGGGAAAACATTATGTGCGAAAATTCATACACGTTCAGCTAATGATCGAGAAGAGATTATCTTGAATGAAGTAGTACAACCCATTGGGCCAAATGCAAGGATAGTTTCCCAATTCAGTAACTTTTTGGGAACTATAGCAAGGAGTTCAGATTTTTGCCCTCTTATTTACACCAATTGGAAGTCTGTACCAGATAAAGATAAGAATATATGGGCTTACGTCAATGTAATAACTTATCTTGTTCAATTTGTGTGTTTAGTTGATTTTAATAAATTAGAGCTTTCTAATTAAGCTTCTTTTTTGTAGGAAAAATACAATGTACCTGAGAAAGGAAAGAGGGTCGTGTATACTATTATAGATGAAGCATGGAGGCGGCATAAGTGGGATATTAAAAAGAAACATTTTAGGCAATATAAAACCTTGCGCGAGCGGTTGAAGAATCATCCCGATGACATACCAGAGGAACAATTAAAGCATTGATGGAATATTGGAGCCTTAAACCCGTTGAAGTAAGAAATAGTGATATTTGTGTTTTGTCTTACATTCATTTCTCAAATTTAATAAATTGCAATGTCCATTAATCAACTCAGGAAACCAGTCAGCAAAATGCTCAAAATATAGCTCAACAAAAATGCATACATCGAGCTGGTCCTATAAGCTTTGCTCGCATAAGGGAGACAATGGTAAATTAGCTTATTTCATGTTTCCTCCTAGTAAATCAATAATTCAGATTTTGCTATTGTGTTAATGAGCTTATTATCTTGGTAGTGTGCAAGTAGTGAAGATGGAGAGCCTCCTTCTCAACTTGAGTTGTTCATCGAAACACGCCAAAGTAAGAAAAGAAAGCAATTGAACGAAGAAACAAATGATACAATTGTAAGTTTTATCAAATGAATTTATCATTTGATTCATTTCAAATATAATAATGTATATCTTTAATTAAGTGTGATTGTTTTTTAAATATGGTAGATAAAACTTCAAGACTTCGTGAGTTCTGGTCATTCTCCTTCGGAAGCTTTTCAAAAGGTGGTTGGTAAAGAAAAACATGGGAGAGTACGTACCCATGGAAGAGCGGTAACACCTACTATGTCGAAGAGAAATGAAGAAGTTGTAGAAATGAAGAGAGCACATGCAAATGAGATGGAACTACTAAGAAAAGAACATGCCAATAAGATGAATGAATTTGAAGAGAAACTACAAGAGAAACTACAAGAGAATCAGAAAGACATGGAGAAAAAGTTTCAGCTTCTACTAAAGACCGTATTAGATCAAAATAACTCAGGGTTGAATGTGGAGGCTTTAGCAGCTATGTTTTCGACTCCGCCAGATGCTACTAATGCTCCACGTTCTTCGACATCAACACATGCCCCGGAAGCTCATAGAGTAAGTATCTAACACCAGCTGTTTGTGCCATGCCATTCTGTTTTTTAACTATTGTGAGTCAGAATATGTTATGTCCAATTGTATGTGGGATTGATAAACTTCTGTTTGTGCCATGCCATTCTGTTTTTTAACTATTCTGCTTGCTGGTAAACTTCTCTTGCTGGTAAACTATTCTGCTTGCTGGTAAACTATTCTGCTTGCTGGTAAACTTCTCTTGGTGATTGCATATGTTATGTCCAATTGTATGTGGGATTGATAAGTAAGTCTTCTGTTAGAATAGAAGATAAGGAGAAGTTAGTGTTAGTTAGAGACTTAGAAGATATAGGGATGGTTTTGGTGTTTGTTAGAAGTTGTAATCTGATCTAATCTAACTAACTTCAAGTGAATTTCATTTCTGTTAATTGATACACTGTAACAGTTTATGGGGATTGATCTCTTGTTCTTTTGTTCCTACACCACTCTTCACTTGAATCTGCTCTAGTTGATGCAAAACTACTCATTGATATTGAAATGAACTTGTTTTGATGATGAGAAATTGCTTGCATTGCATTGCAACTGAAAGATGTTTACTTGTTCAGGAATTGACAAAATTGTCCCTTTCAACTTGGGTTTAAAAGTATGTCACTTGGTTATATTATAAAGTAGATTGTTTTTAATTGATAATAACATAATTGAATATAGCTGAAGGATTTTGGGGTTCATGAATCTAAATATTTGCTTTAGTTTCTCTAAGGCACACATATGTTTTGTTCTAGTTAGTGGTTGTTGGCTTGGCACTATTTTTCAGGCACACATACGAACCTAGGAGTAGTTGTATTTCTTAGGAGAGAAAAGTGGGAAACAATCCTATGCATTTTATTTGATTAAAAATGAGGGAAGTGTGATTCTGCAAGCAATTTCTGCAATGCAAGTAAACATCCAGCTCCTTTTTATACTTGATTTATGAACTCATTCAGTTTCATCATCCAGTTCACTAATTGATTTATGAACTCATTCAATTTTTATACTCATTTGGTTCCTTTTTATGCTTGATTTATGAACTCATTTAGTTTCATCATCCAGTTCACTAATTGATGATCCATATTCTTTTCCTTCAACACTTGTTTTGGTGATTTTATGGCATTAATCGAATTTTGTTATTTTTGTAGGAAAATAATGAAGGTATAAATCTTGGTCTTGATGGCTTGGATGATGAAGAGTTTGAAGACATGTGTTGAAGACTTGACAAGTTTTATTTTGGAAATGGAACATGTTTTTTGTAATATAACTTTTGCAATGTTTTTTTGTACTTATTGAAGCACAAATTATGCTGTTTAAGATACATTAATTATGTCTTTGAAGTAGCAATATAATGATACATTTTGTTTGTTAAATTGTCACATTTTAGGTACAACTTTAATTTTTCCTTGATTAGATTAAGAAGCTTGTGATGTGATTAAGAAGCTTGGATGATCAATAGCAATGTTTTTTAAACCGTTGTTGTTATTATAAACAGGGAATGGTCAATGTTTGGTATGTGATTGTATTATTTGGATTTATGGCAACGGTTTGTACGTGTTGCCATACATAGCAACGGTTCTAAAAGTGTTGCCATAGTTAGAGACGGTTTGAGACAAATGGCAATGGTTTCTATGTGTTGCCGTACATGGCAATGGTTTTGGTTTCCACTTTATGGCAACGGTTTCTATGTGTTGCCATACATGGCAACGGTTCTAAAGTGTTGTCATAGTGTGGCAACGGTTTTGGTTTCTACATGTTGCCATACATGGCAACGGTTTTGATTTCCACTTTATGGCAACGGTTTCAACGTGTTGCAATACCTGGCAACGGTTTAAAAGTGTTGCCATAACTGACAACGGTTTTCACCCGTTGCCATAGAGTGGAAACCAAAACCGTTGCGTTCCAACTGGAAGAGGCAACGGTTTTCAGCTTCCGTTGCCTTTGGGGACAAATAATCGTTGCTTAAACCTAAGACAACGCCCACAGGTACAACGGTTTGATAACCGTTGCCGTATCTTTTGGCAACGGTTTTGTGGCTTTATGCAACGTTTTTCGACCGTTGCCTTAGGGCCAAAATGTTGTAGTGAAAAGAATGAAAAGGAAATAGAAGTTTCAATCCCTCCCCAACAACACCATCAATGATCAAACCATCTCTCTGGAGGTGCCAGATACTACAGCTCACCATATTATCAGCGGAACAATCAATTTTACTTAATTAACTAACTCAACCAAGCTCATTTGCTATTGACAACCGAAAAAAGGATTACAACAGAATTGACTAACACAACTAACTACTAACTAACTTAGCCAACTACTGATTTGGAGCTTACTTTGAGGCTTTAGCAGGTATACTCAATACACCACCAACTTATCGAAGTGGCACTATCTTATTATTTAAAAAACTAAGTTTTCTGTTCAATGCACAACATAAATGACCTAAAAAGGGATTTCAAACATGCTCCCTAAGTGCAAAATCACACTTCTTTCTGATTAATGCCCATTATCACACTTCTTTCTGATTAATGCCTAAAAAGGGATTTCAAACATGCTCTTAATATCTCATTTTTCAGTTTTCATTTCAGTTTTATCAAGTTGTTTGCTGATTTTTTTTAGGTTATAAAATATACACCCATTATTTTCATTAAGCCTTTCAATGTTGCTACTAAGTAATGAAGTATACTAGATAACAAACCTTGTAAGACCATTTCTGCTTAGACAAGTCTCTTGTCCCCTCATTTAGACCCTTCAGTGTTACTGGACCTAACACCCCAACATTCCATGTCTCAAAGTGGGTGCCAACATTCTGTTATTAATTGACATTCAAGAGATTAACATTTCAATTATTTAAGGTTTTCAATAAGTTAGAAAAGTTGAAAGATTCTTACTCTGTCAGATACCACAAATAATCTGAAGAATCCCTGGTCACACTGACCTGCTCCCTAAGTGCATATGCTGTGTTGGAATCATCAGAACTCGACGAGGCAGGTTCTTCAGTATATGATTGCCAATCCAATGCGCTGTTCACAGGAGTAAAACTTCTCACGGAGCTCTTGGCACCAACCTGCATAAAATTGCTATATAGTTATGATTTTGAAAGTTCACACCCATGAAGCACAGACACAGTCACGGACACTGTACATGACACCGACACAGACACCAGTTTTAATTTGTAAATTGGAAGTAATTGAAGAATCAGTTTTCAACTAGAAATGTTGGTGCTTCAGAGATTCACACTTAAAAAAAACCCTATCATAGTAAATGTAAAGGGTTTGTGCTTAAAACCATATAATCTTTGTCTGTGTATGTCATTCAAGAACATTCAGACCAAAACTTTCAGTTTCTCAAAGAAATAATTAGTAACAAATTGATTTCACTATATATATACATATATATATATATATACACACACACTTTTATCAAACAAAAAAATTAATGCCAAATTTATTTAATATATTCAGCAGTCTTGTGTTACCTTTGCGGTGTTGAAAACAACTGTTTTGCAATCAGGAAGAATACTGATAGACCAAGGTGGAAGATCATATTTCCCATTTCCAAATGTAACTGTTGCTGCGGATTTGGTTCATAATTTGCAAGGAATGCAGCACAGGCACGAGAGTTTGTGTTGTACACATGTGCCTAGAATACATTAGTAAAAAAAGGAATCAAATGAATGAATTTTCAACACAGTAGTATTTTTGCAATTCTTATGATGAACTTTTCATGGACTTTACCTCAAGGTTATTCCCAATCAATTTCACTGTTGGATCCACAGCTACCAAAGCTGGCTCACATTGCTTTATTGCTTTATGTAGATCTGTCAAATGCCCCCATTTTGGTTCATTTAGAAGTCCTGATATAGTAACATAGTTGAAGAAACTTTAGGCTAATATGAAAATTTATCTAGCTTTAGCCATGTGATGCCTAAAGAACTATCCTTCCTTATGTTTTGAAAAGCTTAAAATATGTATAATTATCTTCATTCAAAGCATGTAAACAATTTAAACATTACTACTGCTACTGCATACCGAATTCGTCGATGGGAGCATCATAGTCATAGCTTGTGGCAATGAAGAGTCCACTAGAAGTACGACCAAAATTAGTTCCTCCATGGTACTGCACTCAAATATGAGATATCAGACTCAAATCGAAGTTTCTAGAACATGAATTTGTAATTTGTATAATACACAAGACAAGAACTAAGAAGCAGGGTTGTCAATCGTGGATTGCAGAAAATATCGGTTTGCTCAATAGCCGCTAAATGACAGTACTAATGAGCATATCGTCAATCACAGACTATAACACCGCTATTTGACAACACCGCCGAGAACTTATTCGCAATGGATAAATCATATATATGCAGAGTGTATCAACATTAAACATACCATATAGTAGTTAACAAATGAGCCACGATTCTGTATGAATCTGGCAACTGAGAATGCTATATCTTCTGCTGGTCTAAGTGGGATAGCACTACCAAAATCAGTGTACCTACAAACCAAGAAACACAGCAAAAAACATAAATATAGGAATAGTCAGCCCAATTCTCAGTCCACAGTTTAGGTTTGTAGTTCTTGTTGGGAGTGAAGTTTTCACAGTAGAATCCATTGCAGGTATCAATCTACACAACAACATAGTCAGCCAATCAGATCAATGATACAGAAAGATGCAAAGGAAAATAATCAATTTGCCAAAGAAAACAAACACAAGATTGAACTGAAACTAGATCTTGCCAGTTTCTCAAAATTTTATTTTTCTTAAAATAAAAAGAAAGTGAAGGAGAGAAGTGTAGAAGATAATAGAAGCTCTAAGGGAAAAGGGCCAAATGGGCAATGGAAGAACAACAAAATATCATGGTATAGTAAAAAAACAGCAACCTTGTTTATAAAAAAAAAAGAAAAACAACCTTAACCCAAACAACGTAAGCATAACACTGTTTCAAAACCTCACCACTATCAATAAAAAAAATATAACGGAACAGGATAAGAATTTTAGAAAAGGGAAAGGGAAGAAAAGAATAACTTACAACAAGATCAGGAGCATCTTCTTGCTTGCACATAACCCATGGTACACCAGTGTTTAAACCAACAGCCATTTGAGCTGCCCATTTAGTATAGGCCTTTCCAGGAGCACCAATTTCCCATTCCACTGGTCCATACTCATTCTCAATCTATCAATTCAAATAAAAATCTCATTTTTCAACCCTAAATTAACCATCACAGTTACGGTAATTGGATGCATAAACTTTATAGTAAAAAATTGTTATCCCAAATAAGAGAAAATATTTAAATACCCTTTATTTATTTACCTGAGACATGAATATTGGGCCACCTAGAGATTGAAATAATTTCTCTGCTTTCATCACACTGACAATCTTAGCAGTAAATTTTTGCATAGCCGCCTAACATACATGATGACAAAAAATATTGGTTGTTAGTAGAAAATTAATTAATTAATTAATTAATTAATTATTAGAAACCCAATAATGATTATCAACCAATAATAGATAAATAATTGGAATTATTGAAGCTTCAAATTGAAAAAACACCAACCTTGAACGGCTCATTGTCTGTTCTGAAAGCAATACCTGGCACATACTTGAGCCAAACAGGAAATCCTCTGCACACACACAAAAAAAAAACAGAACATGTGACTAAGCTTTGAGTAATTCCTAAGAATTTCAATCAGTGAACATCATTGAAATAATTACCCAAAATTCCATTCAGCATAAACGAAGGGACCAATACGTAGGTGAACATAAAGGCCAGCTTGTTGAACTAGCTTCACAAACTTAGCCAAATTAAACCTATCTTCGAAGTAATACTGAGAAAATTTCCAACATTATATAAAACATGAGTGAGTGACAAAAAAACATTATAGTATATATATGGAAATTTTAAAACAAATATATGATTACATTTCCAGGTGAAGGCTCGTTGTCATACCCTAATTTTGTCCGGCTTAGGTCAAAACCCTAATTTTCCACAAAAAATAAATAAATTGAAGAATGAAGAGCATCATGCATTGCATTTTGGGTCCTAGAAGTCATTCCAAAGTTTTTGAAGTCATTTTTAGGGTTAGAATGCACTTTTGGGGGAAAATTAGGGTTTTAGGGTCAAAAAGGGTATTTTGGTCATTTTTCACAACAGGATGATTTTCTCGCCAAAAATACACATCCACAAAAAGTACATTTTATTCTATCAAGGTTAATTTTTGTACAATTTTTTAGAAAGAAAACCCTAGTCAAAAATAATTAAAAATGTATTTTTCCATTTTTAGTGCATAGAAAAATAAAAAAAGGACCATTAAATATTCCCCAATTCTTAAGTGACAATTTTTATTGTCATGGGTGACTAGAGGGAATATTTTATGGTGCCCAAAAACATGTAACACATTTCCAATAGGTGCACTTTTATTCCCATGACCAAAATTCAAAAACTCAAAAAAAAGGAAGTGTCCTCAATAAGACAAAAGACCAAAAAAACAAGTTTTTTTTCCTTCTCTCCTCTCCTCACATTCGCATACTCTCTCTCTCTCTCTCTCTCTCTCTCTCCAATTTCTTCCACACTCTTCCATTTTGTAATCATTATACCCTCTTTGGTAAAATACCTCACTCACTTACACTAACCCCTTCATAAGAAAACCCAAATTTTCCATTTTGGTCACAATTCTTCCCTAAAATGCCCTTAACCCTACCTCACATAAAATATCTCTTCTAAAATAAGAAAATTTAATTTTTCTTTTCTTTTTTTTTTCCTCTAACTTTCGCCCCCCACTCTCTCACTCTCACATTTTGTGTTTTCTTCCTACCCTCAATCCATGTGAGGATCAATCCTAACCCTCCATTTAATTTTAAGACTCAATCCTAGAGAACATCAAAATCACAAAGACTAAACTACCCTTAGACCTAGTTTCATCCTATAAATACCCCCTCATTCCCACACCTAATGGATCCTCTCTTTTTGCTTCTCATTTGATCCTTTAGCCTCTCATTCTCCTACACAAAACCCTAGCACACCAAAGCTTCCCCCTTCTCCTCTCTTCTTGCGAAACCATCCTCTTCTCCCTCACCTATTTTTCTTCAAAAATCAACCATCAAATCCTCCATTTCTTGTTAGATCACAATCATTCCTTCCATTCTCTTCAAGGTTGCATCATCAAATTGCTAAGAGCTAGTAATTTTTGAGCTTATCATCTCCTTCTTCATTTCATTGTAGTTTTGAGGTAATCCTTGAAGCTTTGCACCTCATATTTAATTTTCTTGCATAATCTCTCCTCTACTCCAAACTCCTTCTTGATTGTTTGTTTGCTTTGAGGATCCATTTCAAACATTTTGACAAAGACTTAGGGAGCTTTGGGTGTTTGGGATGGGTCCTTGGCCTAGAAGGAGTTATTCTTCTACTTAAATAATTTCCCTTGCATCTTTACATATTTTGCACTAGATTTCATAAATAAAATTGTTGTTTATAGGCTTTAGCATTTCACATATCATAAAAAATTAGGGTTGATATGATTTTGTTGCACTTCCTTGCTTAATCATATGAATCCTTGCAAAAAATAGATCTATGTTTCTTTGTGTTAATTTTGGTGTTTTTTTTTAATAAAATGTGGATCTATGTTTCCTTTGGTTCACATGCTTATAGATCTAAAAATATTTCCAAGTTGATTTTGTTGTTGTTCTTTGTTTGGTGATGTTTAATCTTGTTGTTAGTATTTCATTTTAGTGTTAAATGTTACTTTTGTTGTTTGATGATTTAGCAATATGATTCCCACTAGTGCCCAGTGCACCTTGATCTAAGTGGTGAAGATTGCTAGAAAGGACTCAATTTAGTCTATGTGTTCACTTATCCTTGTGTCTTAGTTTGCTTATTGTAAATTGTTGATGATAGGCAAGTTGAGTCTCACTAGTGCCTAGTGCACTTTGCTCAAAGTGGGAGGAATGCTCTAGGTGATTCAACTTATTTGTGTGTTTAGTTAATCTTTGCATTTTAATTTGCTTATTGTAAATTGTTGATGATAGGCAAGTTGATTCTCACTAGTGCCTAGTGCACTTTTCTCAAAGTAAGAGGATTGCTCTATGTGATTCAACTTGGTTTTAGTGTTTATTTATTTTTTACCATTCTACTTTACCATTCATTAACTTTTTACCAAAACACAAAAATATTTTACTACTTTGGTTTTTACCACTTCATTAATTTTTTTACTAAAACATAAAAAAGATTTTACCACTTCCCATTTACCTCATGCATTTTTACTTTACCATCTCATTAAATAATTACGATTTACTTCATGCATTTTTACTTTACTTTTCACTAACTTCTTACTTAAAGTTTTACAACTTATCAACTTGCAAAAATACCCAAAACATTTTCACATTCTTGCATCTTCATTCATACTTAGTTTATGTGACACTCTCATGCATCCTCATATGCTTATATCTCTTGCATCCTCTTATGCATCCTTGTATGCCATCCATTCATAAATAAAGTGCTATGCATCCATTCCTTGTACACTCATGCACTTACATGCTTACCTAATCATGCATCCTTGCTTACATATTCAATCATTTAACTTAGAATACTCTATGTTTACAATCAATTGTATTCACTTGTTCTTGATGCCATGTTGTTTACTGTGATTTTTAGTAAACACCGCTAGTTTCACTACACGTGTTACTTGCGAGATCAACTAGGAATCTCAGGCCATTTGTGATCAAATTTTACTAAGAAATACGATAAAGTGCAAGAATTTGTAAATGCGGGAAGAGGAATCAAATGCAGTAAATGTAAATGAAGGAGATGACAAAGTGCAGAAATCTTAAAGAAATGAAAACAATTATATAAAGAGATGGTACGCAGAATCATACATGAATTCCTGTTAACTCTGTTTTCTCTGTTTGCGGAAGTAGAGTGTTTTAGGAAATGTGTGTAATGAAATTTGCGACCCTTGTCCTATGTACAGAACTACTATTTATAAGGAAAAACTAATAACCGCACAGCGGTTTTCTAAAACAAGATAAGGCAGAGTAACTGCTATTTCGACGTGCTTCTACTTCGATTGTCTAATTGCTCTTTCTTTTCGACCAAAGAATCAATGTCCCTTTCGACAGATCTCCATAGCTTTGCTTGTTTCGCTGTTTATAATCTTCTCTCTGTCGAAGTGTGGCCTCTTTTTCCAAATTCGCTAAGTTATGCACTAGGCTGTTTTCCCTTGGTTACTACCTCTTGAAGTCGAAATTATATCTTGGTGTCGAAGACCTATTTTCTTTCTGAAATTATTAAGTCAAACCTTTTGACTGCATTTAATATTAGCCTGTCGAAAATGCAGGCTAACAAATTGCCCCCCAAAAAGGCTTTTTCGACTGAGTTTTCAATGAAGGTAGAAAATGACTTTTTTGAAACATCTTTCGACCATTCTGTGTCAAATCTTCAAATATTTTTTTTCAGAATATGATTAGATGTTTCTGTGTCAAGGCCAGTCCCACTATCGCTTTCTCCCATTTAAATCACGCCACGTGTGAAAATAACTGTTGGGATCTCCCATGATCCCACGTTTCCCCACCAACGTCTTGGGGATTCACACCTTTTGAATTATTTTTTAATTAATAAATTCAAGTTAAACACGGCTATAAAAGGTAACTGCACCTCTTCATTTCCTTTTTCTGTTTCTTCATCTTCTTCTCCGTTTCACCTTTGCGAATATTTCCATTAAAAAACCTTCTCAAACAACTGTATTTCTTTCTTCTTCTTTGCTTCTAACAATGGCTTCTTCCTCCACTGTTAAACTTCGCCCTGTATCTTCTGCGAAGACAACCCTCGTCTCAGAACCCGCTTTATCTTTGGAGGAAACACAGATATATCGCTCCCAGGTACTTATTCCTTTTCCTAAACCTTCAACGCATGCATTTCTAGGTCCTCTTCCTCTTGTTGGTGATGATTCACCAAAGGTTGCGAGCGTTTTTCCAAGCTACTACAGGCAAAGCGCTAGGGTTTTCGACGAAGGCCCTTTTGTGAGGGATTTCATGGGCAACCCAAATAGGGTTTTTCGATCTTCACCACCAACAGAAAAGGCTTCACCTTATATCGATTGGCTTAACAAAGTTGAATCGAAGAAGGGTGATCTCTGGAAAAGTCAGGGCATTTTCGACTTGATCCAGATCTCAAGATATGGGCCCAAGTATCAAAGCTCGATGCTTATCGCTGCTTTACACTTTTGGGACTAGACCACCAATAGTTTGCACTTGAAATGTGGTATGCTTACCCCCACTCTATTTGATGTGGTGGCTATCACGGGCTTGAAACCGTTGGGAGATATTTTCGATCCTGCTACCACTGGAGATCGGTACACGTTTGACTTCAAGAAAGCCACCTTCAAGGGCTATATTGAGGAGAAGCATAATACTCAGTCGACAGAGGTTTCTGATGAAGAGCATATTGCTTTTCTTACCCTGTGGTTATCATTTTATATATTCTGTTCTTCGTCACTTCAGGTGGCCAAGATGTATATTCCTTTGGCCATTCAACTACACGATGGTCGAAGCATCAATTTGGCCAAATTGATTTTGGGCTCTCTTTTCGACCACTTAAGACAGGGAGTCATTCACTTGAAAGAGTTTAAACCAGAAGGCAAACAATTCTTAGTTTCTGGGCCGGTATGGTTATTTCAATTGTGGCTCCTTGCCACCTTTGAGTCGAAATTAACAATGTTCATTCCTGATGACCAATTTGATGTGGTCTCTGACCGAGGGGTCGAAGGCGTTCGACTTGCTTTGTTGAAACCTAGACAAAGAGGAGAGTCAGTCGAAGACCTTTTCTCTCAAGCATTCAACATGTTTTTAAACAACGCAGAGTTTACTCCTTCGATGGCACCCTTCGCAGGAAGATCTTATGGGCCGTCTTGGTTCACAAGAGAATTTCCCGCGCCCAACCCTGTCGAAGAGAGGGAAACTAACCGTATTTGGCAAGCCTTTTTGACTCCTAGCTTGCTATCATCTCGTGTCTCTCTTGGGAAGGCTTCAACTCTTTTTGGCGTGTATCCTTATCATCCAAGCTTAACTGCGCGTCAATTTGGGCTATGTCAACTTCGACCTAGCCCTTTTGCCAGGTCAAAAAGGGAATTGAAGATTCCTGAGAATGAAGAGGAGTGGGTGGATCGCCTCAACAATTTTTCTGGAGACTCTTTTCGACTCACTTCTATTCCTTTCGAGCCAATATTCTCTTGTACCCACAGTTTTTTTCAGTGGTGGACAGAGTATATCACCAGGAAATCTACTGGTGTCGAAGAGGCTACTTTGCTGGCAAAACTAATATCTGCTTTTCCTTCTTCGCAGAAAAAGAAGGCCAAATCAAAAGGTATACATATTCAAGAGATTCAAGCATTTCACAAATACTTTGAAACTGTGTATGACCCAAACAATCTTCGTCGAACTATTTCTCAAGCTGCCAAAGTTTTAAAACAAAAACTTCTTGATAAAATTCCCACGATGGTTTTTCCATCTTATGTGCCTGATAAATATTTTTTCGCTTTAACACAAAACAAAATTAGGTTTCCACCTTTACCAACCAGTAAACTGGCATTGGCAATTTGGTCACCCATTCCTGAGTGGTTTGTGTGTGGTTCGATCAAAGCCATGTTCAATTTTTCGAACAAAATGGCTGAGAAAGTAGTTTCGACGAAGGAAAACATATACACGTTTGAGGGTCATCTTCATTTAGATATTCGGCATGTTCAAATCCTGTCTCCCAGTAGAGAAGGTGAAGTACAAGATCTTGTCTTATAATTGAATTTCTCATTTGTGTTTTATATTAACACTTGTTTATCGAATACCTGTAGCTCTTCCCATCACATCTTCTTCGACTGATGACGTTGCAATTAAAAAGAAAGAAAAGAATGTTGAGGTCTCATCGAAGCAGGCAAAATCTCCTCCAGAGGACAAACCAAAGGTAAGCATGTTTTTTCTTTATCTCTTTGTATTCCCTCATTATACTTGTTGCCTGATTGATCTTTCATTTCGTAGAGTCGAAAAAGAGTAAGCAGCTCCCATATCCCCAAACCAAAAAGAACAAAGAAAGCTACTCCAATAGAGAAAGTTATTTCTCCAATATCGAGCAATTATGAGGTCGAAAACTCTTAACCTTTTGTCTATTTAAGTTTACATTATCATTTCCTGTGCTCATATGAGTTATATTTTCAGTCAGAGGAAGTGCCATTGATCAGGACCAGGCCTGTTAAGGTTCAAGACCATGGGTTGGAGAGGGAGAAAAGATCAAAAAATTTCCAAGATATCTCTATATCTACCCAACAACAAACTTCTGTCGAAGAACAGGAGGTAAAGGATGCAGGTGAAGCGAAAAGACAAACCCTCCTCAGTCTAGAGAAAGCTCCAAAAAGGAGACTTGTTAAAAATATTAAGAGTGCACAGTCCCTGGTCGAAGATCTCAAAACTCAGGTGATTGGTCGAAGTTTGTATCTGCTTTTGGATATTTTATTTATGTGATGATACTCATTTTGCTTCATTTTTAGGGAGTTGAAACTGCTGATTTTCCAAGTCCAAAAGATCAGGCCATACCCCTCTTTACTCACTCTCCTCCACCTACATCAACTGCTCAGAAAGATGTCGAAGAAGATATATTGGTTCAGAGCCAACCCTCTGTTGCTGTTGGAGATACTCCAATGACTGAAGCAGCTACCCCTATTGATGTCCTAGAGGAGGTTTCTGAACATGGCAAAGAGCATGCTGACGTTGACATGTATTTTAACGAAGATTATGAAGCTGTCCAAGGTGGTGCTGAGATTAGTATCTCTTCTTCTCCAAACGCAGAGGAACAAGAGTGCAGTGAGGAGGAAACAGAAACAGGGGCTAAAGAGGAAGAGCAAGAAGAGAACAAGGGATCTCCCTCAGTTGTCAAAACTCCCCACTCTGAGGCTTCGACGCCTTACCCTATTTTGAGCCCAAAGGAACTCTCCGATTTGAAGAATAAGAATCCTCTCGAAGCATTTAGGCGGATGGTGAGTATGTCTTCGACAGAGAGTAAGCCTAGCGCTTCGACTGCCTCTGTTGGAGACATTTCTATAAGCCCTCATGATGCTTTGATACGTGATTTGCGAGCACATATCCTGGAGGTAGACTTATTTGGGGCTATCGAAGCAGATCATGTACTTGCTTTTAAAATTAAAGATTTGCTTCACAAACTCAATATCCCTGAGTCTACTGATTCTCTCATAGGCTTCATTGTCGAGTTTGAACCTTTGTTGGATCAAATTTCGAAAGATATTCAAAAGAAGAAAAGCATTGTGGAGAACAAGGAGCGTGAGCTTGATCTTCTAAAAACAGAGAGTGCTGCAGTCGAAAATGCTGAGGGTGAAATTTCAACATTGGAGCATAGCATTCAGGCCACTGCTAGGTGTCAAGAGGTTGCTGATTATGACGCCCTTATCTCTGAATACCAAAAGCAAATTAAAGAATTGCAGTTGGGGATCGCAATGACAGAGGAGAAGAAAGCTAATGTTTTAAAAACAACTCTGGCTCCATTGGAGGCATCGCTGCGATCCAAAGCGACTTCAGCAATCGAACACCTGGAAAGAGTTAATGAGCATGATGCAGCACTTCGGAAGTTGAACACAGATGAAAAACTCATTAACACTAGATTGGCCTATGCTAGAGCTGCCTTTGAAAGGCTTAAGAACACCTATGTAATTTGAGATTTGACTTTTTGTTACTATTGGTGCTCTTCTTGTATAAATGACAATTTTTTGGCACTTTATCTTTTAATGTCCCATGTTTATATTCTCTTTTGATCTTACTCTTGCGTTATTTTAATTTCTTGCAACGTTGGCTTATACCGTTTTAAGTATTTGCCATTTATACGCAAAATTCGACCATCAATGCTTAGCTCTTCGATTTCATAAGCGCCATTTGAGAAAACTTGTAAAATTTTAAATGGTCCTTCCCAATTTGGTGACCATTTTCCCAAGGCTCTATCTTTTTTGTCCATGGGTAATATCACTTTCCACACTAAGTCTCCTGTAACAAAAGCTTTGAATTTCACCTTCTTGTTATAAGCTTTAGCTACTCTTTCTTTTTGCCTTATTAGGATATCTAATGCAAGTAACCTTTCTTCATCTATGTCAACCAATTCATCTAAAATCATGCTCCAATAATGGTCTGAAGGAATTTCAAATTGCCTTTCGATCCTGGTTGATTGCAAATAGATTTCGACTGGTAAAACTGCATCATGCCCAAAAGTGAGACGAAATGGAGTAGTGTTAATTGATTCTCTAGGAGAATTTCGACAAGCCCATAACGCTTGATCAAGGGTTTTGTGCCAATTCTTAGGCTTTTGCCCAATATGTTTTTTAATCAAATTAATGATAATTTTATTGGCTGCTTCGACCTGACCATTTGCCTGAGCATAATATGGTGTCGAACTTAATAACTTAAATCCATTTATGGAGGCAAACTCAACCATTTTTCGACCAGTAAACACTGAGCCTTGGTCTGTAGTGATGGTTTCTGGAACTCCAAACCTGCATAGAATGTGGTTTTGGATAAAGGCTATTACTGCCTCTTGGTCTACATTAGCTAAAGGGATAGCTTCGACCCACTTAGTAAAGTAATCGATACCCACTAATATGTAGCGGTGACCTTTCGACGACGTTGGTTTAATTTCGCCAATTATGTCTAAAGCCCATCCTCTAAATGGCCAAGGCTTTATTATTGAGTGTAACTCATTTGCAGGTACATGTTGTATTCCTGCGTGTTTTTGACATTCTTGACACCCTTTAGCAAAATCTATGCAATCTTTAAGCATAGTAGGCCAGTATACTCCTTGTCGAAATAAAAGCCATTTCATTTTGTGCCCCGCTTGGTGAGATCCACAAGCTCCACTATGAGTATTGGAAATTGCCAAATATGCCTCATTCTCATTAAGGCATTTAAGTAGGACTCCTTCCGGGGTTTTCTTTAACAATTCGTTTCCAAGAATTACATAGCTTAGAGCTCTATACTTGGTTTTTCGATTTGTTGACCCTGTTGGATTTTCCAAGTATTCGACAATTGGTTTTCGCCAGTCATCATTCGACATATTGTCAATGGCAAAAATTTTGCCATTTTCAATTGGAGGAAGTAATTCTACACTGTCTGCCCCCCCAAGTTTTGGCATTGACAATTCATCATCCTTACGATCTGTCGAAATCAATTTCTCTTTAATTTCAATTAACTCACTGAGTTTTGTTGGAGAGACTTTATAACTTGAAGCAATTTGTGCCAAGTCGTTTGCCTCTTGATTCTCAATTCGAGGTATATGCTCAATGTGAACATTGTCGAAACGTTTTAACAAAGTATTGGCAGTGACAAAATATAAGATTAAATTTTCTTTGATGCACTTATATTCTTTGGTTAACTGCTTCACCACTAATTCAGAGTCACCTTTAATTTCGACAGCCTTTGCCCCCAACTCTAACAAGATTTCCAATCCTGCAATTAAGGCTTCATATTCAGCCTCATTGTTAGAGCAGCGCTCTTTGATTTTAAACTTATACTTTGTTGGTATGTTTACTGGTGAAACAATTAATATACCAATTCCAGAACCATTTTTATGGCTTGATCCATCGAAATAAAGTGTCCAAGGTCAATTATTCATTTGACTAACTGTCACTTTGACCAATGAATGGTCAACAATAAAGTCAGCAACAATTTGTCCTTTGATAGCTTTCAAAGGCTGGTATGTTAATGAATACTCAGATAAAGCTAGTGCCCATTTGCCAATTCTATTATGCAATATTGGTTTCGACAGCATGTGTTTAATAATATCGAAATGAGAATGCACATACACATCAACTGGTTTGATATATTGCTTTAATTTGTGTAGCGACCGAAAAATCCGGGCGAGGATTCCTCGAAGGTTCAAAAGATGAAGCCGCCACCAAAGTTTAGTTTAAGGGCAAACATTGGAAAATCCCTTTTGAAACGGATAAGGGTCCTTGAGACCAGATAAGGGTTCGGGAGTCGGTTATGCGTGAGGAAGGTATTAGCACCCCACGACATCCTTCCTAATGAAGGTTACCTGCTAATTAATTGTAGGAAAGAATATTAATTTTGAAAATGTTTATTTTTACCCTTTTATTGTGAATTGAAGAGAAAGAAGAAAATTGATGTTTTATTTAAGAAAATGGTTATTTAGGAGAAGACTGAAAAAAGTTTTTTATTAGTGCAATTGACAGAGGTCGGCCGCCCTCTGCTCCTACGTATCTCTGGGTAGAGAATCAAATCACACGTAGTTCTTGGTAGAAAACTTTATTTGTTGGTGTATTTTATTTAGGGATTTTAGGACTCCTGAGTGATCAGTTCATTTGTCCTAAAATGATGACTAATCCGACTGTACAGTTGGCTTAGTCTCCCTAATTTGTGAAAATGGAGTTTTTTGAAGTTTGGAAGATAGTTTGATGTGTGGTGGTTTGATTTTGTTTGAACAGGGGTTTTAGGACTCTTGATCTGTACGGTTCATTCGTCCTAAAACGCTGACTAACCCGGCCGTACGGCCGATTTAATCCCCTATTTTGAAAATTTGATCTGTGGAAAGAAATGTGTTTGTGTTTATTTTTAATTTAGAAATTTGTTTGTTTTAAATAGGGATTTTAGGTCATGATCCGTAACGGTTCATTAGTGACCTAAAAAGCAGACTAACCCGACTGTACAGTCGATTTAGTCCCCTATTTTGAAAATAAGATTTTTATTTTTGGAGGAAAATGATTATTTTGTTTTTCTGTTTTGAATATGAACGAAAAGTTGACAACGAAAAAAATGAAAAGCGCAGACTAGTGAAAAATATTTATCATGAATATTTAAAAATAAACTAATTAAAAGAAAAATAAAATAAAAAAGGGAGGGGGAGAGAGAGAAAGCGAGAACTTCGCTGGGAGAGAGAGAGAATGTGTTCAGTGTTCTTGTTGAATCACTGTGGTGTCTTTTTCACTGTGGACAGAGCCTCCTTTTATAGGTGAAGGGTTAGGTGAAGAGACTTGCTGGACAAGTTAACTTGTTGGGCAAGTCGACTTGTTGGGCAAGCAGCTTGTTGGGCCGAAGGTTAATGCTACTGACACCCCCTTTTTGTTATTTTCGTTCTTTTCTATTTTTTTGGATTATTCTTATTTTTGTATTTTTGGGCTTTTTGTATTATTTGGACACTTTATTGTAATATATATTTTTTATTTTCTGATTTTATTTCATTATTATTTTTATGGCTTTTTTATCAAAAGGACTAAATTAAGTCCAAAATACCGAACATAGGCCCATTTACTAAGAATTGGCCCAATTAGACAAACCGGTCTAAATTAAAACAAGACAACGCTCGAAATGTCGTTCTCGTAATGGACTTGTGACACGGGGGCTAAAACAATTGCGATAAATGATCGGACAAAATTGGGGTATAACAGCTGCCCCTCTTTATTTATATTTTACTAGAAAAGGTGAATGGCTTTCAGATTTTCGTAGTAGAAATAAAAATAAAGATAGAATAGACACTAATTTTGTCCGCTTAGGGGGAAGATGAGTTAGGGAAAATAGGGACGATTAACACTTGGCGTGTTAACCGAGAACAATAAAGAAATGATCACTGGGGATCTGGAGGAGCACTGGGGCTCTAAGGGAGCACCGGGGCTCCCAGGGGGTTGCCTAAGCCCTGGAGGACCACTTGGGGTCCGAAGGTGCACTGGGGCTTTGAAGGACTGCCGGGGTCCGGGGTGGCCTTTTTCGAGCGACCGTTAATAAGATCAGGTCTAGAACTGATCACGAATGACGCCCACTATGTCTTAGGCTGACACAGCTAGTCTGAAGGGCCTGGGGCCGGATGATCCGTCGGTGCTCGATGCCGACGTGCGATCTGGATTGGACCTCTGGGGGTCTGGAAGATCGGTGCTAGACTCGGTGCTAACATTACGATCTGGTTTGTTAATTCGAGATCAACACTTGTCGCGTTGGCTTTTTTAACAAACTAGAAAGGGTCGACACTTGAGGTCGGTATGCAACAAGTATTTATGCACATGACATGCATGCGATGTATGCATGTGTAATGATTGATGCTGAGTGGGATGATAAATGAAATATGGAATGGTTTACTCTTGCTTTCTTTTTTCATTTTTCTTTGCCTTTTGCTTTTCTTTTTGGCTTTCTTTTTACTGGTCTCATCAACTCGCGGGACTTCTGGTGTGAGATATGAGGGTTGCCCCGAGTAATGGCATTGCCGAATTGAAGCACAGGCTATTATGATTCTTTGTTTAAAGTGATCGTGCATGTATTTGTCCTTTTGCAGCTTTTATTTATGAGAGATTATCTCCTTTCCGTAATTTTCAGAAATTTCGTAATGATTGTAATGCTCTTTATTATGCACATGCTTTGCAATTCAGTATCATGTATCACAAAATATCATTTTAAAGTGGATTGGAAACAAAGGAACAAAGCAAGTGTTTAATATTCAAATGGAGGCCGAGTGTGCAGAAGGTCACACTGACCAGAAATTACATTGAGCTTTAAACTGAGAACTATGGTTCAATACTCAAAGGTTCAATACTTTGTTTCCTCAAAGTCAGTGCTACAAGCACTGGGCTCATATCACAATTCAGAGTATCGGGATTGACACATGGCGTACTTGCCTAGGCCATACCTAATGAATGCATTTACCTGAGAAGCGAAAAGCTATCTATATTTTGCATGTCTAAAAATGCGATGGATGATGCATGTGTGCAATATGGGTATGCGAAATGGTAGGTGTCCGATGGGATGAATGAAACGTGGCGGATGATGTGAGTCAAAGTTGGTGGAACATGGAGGTTGACAAACAACGTATGTGAATGCAGATAACAAGTGAATGTGATTGTGCTGATTAATGATGAATGTAATGGAATGAGCGATTTTTCCTCTTTTTGCATTTCCTTTTTTTCTTAGTATATGATGGGTGTATGAAATGAAAAATGCGAATGTGACGCAAATGTAATGCTTTGACGCGAATGCCGTGCATGGTATGATGATATGATTAGTGATGTAAAGAAGGTTTTGGCAGTGATGAATGAAAGGAAGCACACGAATGCATGGTACAATGATATGATTAGTGATGTTGAAAGTTTTTGGCAATGATGAGACCGGCACTTGACACGTCTATCGAAGCAAACTGTTATGTGTGCATGCGTGCAATGTGATGAATGTGCAATGTGAAAGCAGATAAACTACCAAAGCCCGTGAATTGTGGATGCTAGAGCTGATCGAAAACAAAAGTTGATCAGCCATGTATGTGAATGCAGATAACATGTGAATGCAAATGTATTGCTTAGATGCAGGTGCTATGGTAGATGCATGATTGCATGATGGAATGATTTATGCTATGATTTATTGATGATGCAGAGAGATTTTTTGTTATGATGAGAAATGAGACTTTTGATGCGAGAGGCAGAGAAGTAATCATTCCTTGGAAAAGGTTTGAACTCAGACGTGGCAACCTCAAGGTTGTCATTCACATGCACTGATGCACAAAAGTATTTGATTGCATTTGCAAGCTCGTTCACATTGTTCTTCCATTTGATTATGATGTCCCATGACGATTGAGTTTTAGGTCCACAGAGTTAACTGAGTGAGTTTCCAACTTCATATTAGTAACTTGTGTTCTCTCTCTTTGAAGCATTGTTTTAATGAACATGTAGAGTAGTGCAAATACAGATGAATGAGCCAGTTGACTCGGGGTATGGACAGATATGACACGTGAGGGGATGAATGGTAGGTTTTTGCCAAAGTCATGAAAGGTATGTTCTCCCCAACTCTAGAAATGTGGGACTGCCCTAATTCATAGTTGATGACGGTGAATGCATAACTTGCTCCTGTCTAGTGGTGACAACAACTAGGGGTGTAGAGGAAATTATGAATTGGTAATGCCGTGACTTTGGAATGAGAGGTGGAAGGCAAAAGATTTTGTCTCAACCCATGACGTTTGGTGTTGCCCCACCTATGACAAGGACAATGTTGCCCTGACTAGAGTTTGCGAAAAGTTGTATTTAGGATGGTGGGTTGAGAAATTGCCCCGGTATGGTTTTATGAATGTGAATATGACAAGGGGATGAGATGAGTGCAGAGCGAATTTCCCCAATTTTGAGCGGAGTGAGGGGTTAATGGTGACAGGATTTCCCCACTTTGGAATGATATTTCTAGTTCGAGTGAGGTAGGGGAAAGGTGACAGAGTTAGGGTAATGGGTTTGTGAGTTGGTCGTATGGCTATATGGATTGGATGTGGTATATGAATGAGACGGACGCTGGAAAATTTCCCCAAGTTTGAGAAGCATGAAAGGTGAAGGGACTGCCCCACTTTGGGATCTAGGTGATGGTCCTAGTATAAACTTTTGGTTCTTTTAAGATGACTCCCATGGACTATGATAGTCCTGATGATGAAAATTTCACTTGGTGATCACTAAACCTTGTCTTGGTATCAGTGCAGGCCTTTTTTTCTTGGAGCGCAAGCCTTTTTTCTTTTTCTTTTTTTTCTTTTTTTTTGCCCTTTTTAGCTTTATTTTTTGTCATATTTTTTGAGCAAACATACTGTAAATAAATAAACTCAATTGTCCTAAAATTAAAACCTTAAAAAAACGAAAGCAATCAGTTATCGATCAGAATGGACTTGTTTAGGGTTGTAACGTGGCCAACGGTTAGGGGTTTATGTAAGAAGGGGTTGGTAATGTGGCCAATGGTTAGGGATTCATGAAAGAAAAGGTTTGTAATAAGGCCAATGGCTGGGGATAATGTACCAAGGATTAGGGATTTATGAAATGATAATTGAGCCCAAAGAAGTGTTTGGGGGTTTCAGACAATGATCTTTTTATTCAGTGGTGCACTTCATGATATGATGTATCAGCTCAAACATTTATGCCGTCTTTTTATTCAAGACTTTTCTCTTTTCTTTTTTTTTTTGAAATATGATTCTCGTTCTTTGACGGCCTATTTCTCTTGAGCTAAATAAACTGAAGAAAGTAGTGCACCATCTTTAAATGGGGAATAGATCATTGTCTAGGGTGATTGAAAGATTTTTGATTGTTTGGCTCAAAGTGGGTTGCAAAGGGTATTTTTTATGCTTTTTGAGGATGTGAGAAGATGACCAAACTTCATTTCAAATAATGATTGCTTGTTTTCTCAAAGACTAACTCAAGGACAAAAAATTTATTTATTTTTATATATCTGCTCTTTTTCTTTATTTCTTTTTATATGCCCTAATTTTTGCTTAGGCTGCTCTCGCGAGTTTTCAACCTAACAGGCTTTTTTGATTTTTTTTTTTTGAAAAGGACTTGCACCAAGGGAATACAATGTTGACAAGATATCTAGTGATCACAAATTTGCCCCAGTTTGGAGGATCCAAGTGTTAGTTTATGAAATTTCATCATTGGGAACAAAACCAAAGAGTCAACTAAGAACTTGTGTGGAGAATATGCACTTTATGGAGTGGTCGGGGTGAGACTGGACATGAATAAGGGATGATGATAGGATGGAAAGGTGTGGACACTAACTGACTCAAACAAGAGCAAATGCACATCGCATACAATTTCACTATACGAATGCTTCACAGAGAGTTAACATAGTTAGAGACATGATAGAAGAATTTTTGATAACACATTAGTTAACAAAATGGACTATTTTGATCGTTTATCATGGGATGGATGAGATGCAACGCTTTGCTGACAAAAATTTGGACGAGATGCTAATGGTCAATAACTTATTCTTTTTTGAAGATTGAGTGTCTGAAAACAACTTGAGTTTGCAGCTAAGTTCGACCTCGTTTGAAATTTAGTAGGTTAAACTTTTTCAAATAAGAACAATCAATTAAAATGTATTTGCAAGAACGCCTCATCTCTCATCAATTTTTTTTTTCAAAAAGTATGCTCATGTTTTTTTTTTTTAAATTATGAAATAAAATGTAATGGATGAATAACACATGATGATGGATATGAATGATGAAAATGCAAATGCATGAGATATGTTTCTAAAAAATAAAATATGATTTTTGAATTTTTGAATTTTAGAAGACCGGAAAATTGTATCAGTGTTTGTTTGAATGCAGGGGTATAAGACTCCTTTGTGTCCTACGAGGGTTCCTTAGAGAATAGGTCTAGGGCTTGTCTGTTGAGTGAACCTTTCAAAGGGTAGCTCTAAAGAGTCCTACATAAGGTTCCTAGAGCCAACGACCCCAGTTAAGAACACTGATCAACAACAATAGGCAAGCTATTAGGAGTGCCAGCATTCTCAAGAGGGACCAAACTCTAGGTGAGACTTTCGTGACCACCCAACAGGACGCACATCCAGTAGGCCATCACTACGCAGTCTCGTTCTAACTTAGGTTATTCTCCAGTCCGGGTACAGGACTATTATCACGTGTGTGCAAAAGTGTGATAGTGGAGTGTGTGAAGGAGCAAAATGTCAAGTGTACCCCCAAGCTGCAAAGCAAACAACACATATGCAAAAGAAATATAGTCTTCTATCCTAAGGTTCACATATCATATAAAATATAACATGCAACAAAAATAAAAGATAAAGGGGAAGGGTAAAATAAAACATTTAATTAACAAACAAATTTTACAACTAACCAGATAAGGCTTGACTCTCTTAATAAGTCCCCAGTGAAGTCGCCAGCTGTAGCGACCGAAAAATCCGGGCGAGGATTCCTCGAAGGTTCAAAAGATGAAGCCGCCACCAAAGTTTAGTTTAAGGGCAAACATTGGAAAATCCCTTTTGAAACGGATAAGGGTCCTTGAGACCAGATAAGGGTTCGGGAGTCGGTTATGCGTGAGGAAGGTATTAGCACCCCACGACATCCTTCCTAATGAAGGTTACCTGCTAATTAATTGTAGGAAAGAATATTAATTTTGAAAATGTTTATTTTTACCCTTTTATTGTGAATTGAAGAGAAAGAAGAAAATTGATGTTTTATTTAAGAAAATGGTTATTTAGGAGAAGACTGAAAAAAGTTTTTTATTAGTGCAATTGACAGAGGTCGGCCGCCCTCTGCTCCTACGTATCTCTGGGTAGAGAATCAAATCACACGTAGTTCTTGGTAGAAAACTTTATTTGTTGGTGTATTTTATTTAGGGATTTTAGGACTCCTGAGTGATCAGTTCATTTGTCCTAAAATGATGACTAATCCGACTGTATAGTTGGCTTAGTCTCCCTAATTTGTGAAAATGGAGTTTTTTGAAGTTTGGAAGATAGTTTGATGTGTGGTGGTTTGATTTTGTTTGAACAGGGGTTTTAGGACTCTTGATCTGTACGGTTCATTCGTCCTAAAACGCTGACTAACCCGGCCGTACGGCCGATTTAATCCTCTATTTTGAAAATTTGATCTGTGGAAAGAAATGTGTTTGTGTTTATTTTTAATTTAGAAATTTGTTTGTTTTAAATAGGGATTTTAGGTCATGATCCGTAACGGTTCATTAGTGACCTAAAAAGCAGACTAACCCGACTGTACAGTCGATTTAGTCCCCTATTTTGAAAATAAGATTTTTATTTTTTGAGGAAAATGATTATTTTGTTTTTCTGTTTTGAATATGAACGAAAAGTTGACAACGAAAAAAATGAAAAGCGCAGACTAGTGAAAAATATTTATCATGAATATTTAAAAATAAACTAATTAAAAGAAAAATAAAATAAAAAAGGGAGGGGGAGAGAGAGAAAGCGAGAACTTCGCTGGGAGAGAGAGAGAATGTGTTCAGTGTTCTTGTTGAATCACTGTGGTGTCTTTTTCACTGTGGACAGAGCCTCCTTTTATAGGTGAAGGGTTAGGTGAAGAGACTTGCTGGACAAGTTAACTTGTTGGGCAAGTCGACTTGTTGGGCAAGCAGCTTGTTGGGCCGAAGGTTAATGCTACTGACACCCCCTTTTTGTTATTTTCGTTCTTTTCTATTTTTTTGGATTATTCTTATTTTTGTATTTTTGGGCTTTTTGTATTATTTGGACACTTTATTGTAATATATATTTTTTATTTTCTGATTTTATTTCATTATTATTTTTATGGCTTTTTTATCAAAAGGACTAAATTAAGTCCAAAATACCGAACATAGGCCCATTTACTAAGAATTGGCCCAATTAGACAAACCGGTCTAAATTAAAACAAGACAACGCTCGAAATGTCGTTCTCGTAATGGACTTGTGACACGGGGGCTAAAACAATTGCGATAAATGATCGGACAAAATTGGGGTATAACAATTTGGTACAAGAAAAATACAGACAAAGGCACAATTTCTCCATTGGCTGATATCTAGTTTCAGCATCATTTAACACTCTACTCAGGTAATATATGGCTCTTTCGACACCATTATCATCCTCTTGTGCTAGCATACTACTTATTGTTAGCTCTGATGCTGCTATATACAATTTCATCACCTTATCTCTGATAGGTGGCAACAATATAGGTGGTTTAACTAAATAAGCCTTAATGTCGTCGAAGGCCTTCTGGTGCTCTGGACCCCACCTGAATAAGTCTTCTTTCTTCAGTCGAAGCAATGGCGAGAACACTTGAGTTTTGCCACTTAGGTTGGATATGAACCTTCTGAGGAAATTAATCTTCCCTAATAATGACTGAAGCTCTTTTTTAGTCGAAGGGGCTTTCGTTTCCATGATTGCCTTCGTCTTGTTTTGATTAATTTCGATGCCTTTTTTTGTGAACAACAAAGCCCAAGAAATCACCTGCACGTACACAAAAGGCACATTTGATTGGATTCATTTTCAATCCATATTTTCTCATTCTTTCGAATGATTGTCGAAGATGGTCTAAATGGCCATTTTCTGTTGAAGATTTGACAACAATATCATCTATGTATACTTGCATAAAATTTTCAATAAAATCATGAAACATAGAATTCATTGCTCTCTGGTATGTTGCACCAGCATTTTTTAAACCAAATGGCATTACTACCCATTCATAAACACCTAATGCCCCTGGGCATCGAAATGCTGTTTTCGACACATCTTCTTCGGCAATAAAAACTTGATTATATCCTGAATATCCATCAAGCATACTTAGGTATTCAAATCCTGCTGCCGAATCAACTAGCATTTCTGCCACAGGCATAGGGTATTGATGTTTGGGTGTAGCATTATTTAAATCACGAAAATCTATACAGACTCGTAATGTTCCATTCTTCTTAATAACAGGAACAATGTTGGCTAGCCAATCAACATACCTGGCAGTCCTGATGAAGTTGCTATTGAGTAATCTTTCGATTTCTTCTTTGATCTTCGACAGAACCTGAGGTGCGAACCTCCTTGGTGTTTGCTTCACTGGTTTTTTGTCTGGTCGAATGGGCAGTTTCAGTTCGACTACTTCTCGACGTAGACCAGGCATCTCATTGTAGTCCCAAGCGAAGCAATCTTTATACTCTTTGAGTAACTCGATCGTTCGACCTTTCAAACCCTTGTCGATTTTAGCATTGATAAATGTTGGCCTTTTTATGGGGCCATATGCTAAATCAATTTCTTCAAGAGGGTCTTGAGCCTGCATCTTCTTAGTCGAACCCATTGGGTCTTTTTCAAAACCTAAAGGCTCATCATCGTAGATGCAGTCAAGTCTCTGGCCTTCGGCCATTTTATCTTTATTGTTAACTTCTGGGTTAACTTTTATGGCTTGTTCAACCATATTTTGTTGCAATTCGGCCTCCAAAGCCATATTTTGTTTATTTTCGGCCACATAAGCCATAATTCTTTCCCATACGGTGGGTATATACATTATCACCGTTTAGGGACCATCCCACCCTGTAGGCTTGCAAAAGCCTATTGAAGGTGATGCCTCATCGATCACTTCCCTCTCCCATATGAAGCCATGGGTAGGGTGGAGATCTAGGGATTCAAACACATTGTCCATAGGGACATATGCAGTGTCTGAAGGTGTGCATGGCGCAATAGTCGCTAATTATTGTTTGTCAAAGGTCCTCCTTGTAATATGGTCGACCTCTGCCAAGAAATAGCTCTGGTCTGCTTCTATATTTTCGACCAGGCCATCTTCTCTCCAAATAGAGAGTCTCTGGTGGAGTGTTGAGGGCACTGCTCCTACTCCATCGATCCACTCTCTACCCAGGAGTAGATTGAAGTTTGCTCTGGTGGGTATGACTATGAACATAGTTTTTCTCTTCACACTCCCCACTGTTAACTCCACTTCTATGACTCCTAACGAATAGCCAGATTTTCCCTCATAATTAGTGAGGACTATGTTATGTGGCCGTAAATCAGTCTCTGATTTGCCAACTTTTGCCAGCACATGTTGTGGCATCAAGTTAACCGCTGCGCCCCCATCAACCAATACTTTATTGACGCCTACATTGTTTACTTTTGCTTGTAAACAATGGTTTTAGATGGTGTTTCATCCCTCCTCCCTCCATCTGGCCTTTCGAAGACAGCATTCTGCTCTTCTATGGAGCCATTATTTAGTACGTAGTAACACATTGGCCTGTGCTTAGCCATATCTTGATCGAAATCTTGTTCGATCTCAGTCACTTCTGAAACGACGTCGAATTCAATTGGCAGAATTGAAACGACACAGATGATGTCTAAGTCTGGTTTTGAATCTAAGAATTCAGAGTCCATATCATCATCTAATTGCAGGCCTTCTTCAGAGTCAAGACCTTTTTTGATGTCTGCAAGGGGAGGGAATATCCTCTCTTTTGCTGACTTTCTTGGGAATTCGACACTGGAAGCTAATTGTTTACCTTTGCTTGTGTCGATGTTCTCCCTTTTCTCAGCATCAGTCAATTTCTTCTGGCGTTGGTATCTTCGCCATTGTGTTCTTGTCATGGGATTTTTCCCCTTGTAATTATTGTTGTAGGCGTACCTATTGGAATTAGGCGACTTGTTTTGATTCATGGCATTGGAAGTCTCTCCTGCCATCTTTAGGTGACATCCAGTCTCCTTATTTCCTGGGTATACCCATCTTCCGACAGGGGCCCTTGCAGGTGGCACAAATGTTCTCATTTGAGTCTTCGGAGCTTGTCTAGTTGAAGATGTAACCTTATATGGCACACCTCTTGAGTTGAAGCTGAATTTGGGCCTATTATCGACCCATTTGTTTTTTCTCTTGAATTGAGGAGTGACACTTTCAAGGCTTTTAGCAGCCTCTTTGTCGAATACAGAACTGCACCGTGGGCACAGCATCACCTCGGTGTTATTTATCTTGCATCTGTTGAGGAAGTCTATCAATTCCTCTGCAGCTTGTGGATAAACCACCTGCATTTTTTCAGCATATTGGTCATTGGTGACCATTTTGATGTTCGCTTCGAGACTTTCAGCAACCATTTCATTGGTTTCGACCATCAAAATATCTACTTCAGTATAGTTTGCCTCTGCTGTGGGCATAGGATTGCTGTCGATCTGCATTGATGATTTACCTCTGTCATCAAATTTCAGCCTTCCATCATTTAATGCTTTCTGAACTAGATCCCTGAAAAGTACACATCGGGAGGTGTTATGACCCAAGAAATTATGATATTTGCAATAACCTCTTTTCTTTTGTTGTTCTAATGGTGGTATTTTTAGACCTTTAGGCACTAAAATTTGACCATCAGTCACCAAAAGATCAAATATTTGGTCACATTTTGTGACGTCGAAGGTATATGTTTTTGCAACAAACTTATCATTTTTTGGTTCGACGGGGTTTTTTCCATTAGAGGGGTTTAACAATTTGCATGTATATGGAGGTCCAGGTTTTAATTCTGCAATGTCAACCTCTTCTTCGACATTTTCATAAGATATGTCGAATTCTTGGCTATTGTTATCAACATTAACAAACGCCACTTTTTCTTTCTTATTGTTAAACTTGGTTGTCGAAACTTTTTCTGCTTTGAGTCTTTCAACTTGTCGAACTCTATCAGCCAATTGAGCCATATCTCTTAGGTGTAAAGTATCCAGCTTTTTCCTGATGGAGTAATCTAAACCACCAGCAGCCATTTCGACTAACTCATGCTCAGGCACTTGGGTGAAACATCTCGCCTTGAGTAGTCTAAATCTATTGAGATATTCATCAATAGATTCTGGCGTTGTGCGTGGAACACTAGCCAATTCTTTAAGGCTAATCTTTGATTGTCCCATGTAGAATTGTTCATGAAAGGCTTTTTCTAATTGATTCCAATTAAACATGGAATGTGGGGGTAATGTTGTAAACCAAGTAAATGCATTTTTCGTCAAAGAATTTGGGAAATATTTCATTTTCAAATTTTCGTTTAGCGCAATGTCCCCAGCCTCAGTCAAATATCTTGCAATATGTTCGACAGTAGATTCGCTGGTTTCTCCAGCAAATTTTGTGAACTTAGGAATTTTCCACCCTCTAGGCAAATCTGTTTGTATCACATATTCAGACAAGGGAGATACAAAATTAGGTCTGTGTAAGCCTAAATTAAGACCATTTTGGGCTAGTATAGTTTCGACAAGATTAGCCAAATTATTTTGTAGTCCGAGGTTATTTTGCTGGACTTGCCTAACTACCTCGTCAGCATTTTGATTTCTATTCACTAGCACCACTTCAGGTATAGGCTCTTCGACAAATTGTTGTGCTCGATTCACGGGGGTTGCATTATTAGGCATTTCGACAGGTAAGTCAACAGGCCTGATGTTTTGTACTTGGGGAATTTGCTGGTTTTGTATTTGTGGAGTGCCAAAGAAGTCAGCAATTCGACCCACTTGTGTTGCTAACATTTGGTAACTATTATTTGTGTTCTGTATCAGGGGATTAAACACTATACCTATTTGCTGTGTTAGCATGTTTACCATGTCATGGTTACTATCATCCATTTGTTGTCTTAATGCCAATAATGACGAAGTGGTTATTGAAGGTTGTATATTTCGACTATACATATTCTCTGATGGGTTGTGCATAGGCGAAAAGTTCGAAGCCATGTTATCTGCATACGTAGATGCATTTGTATGGAGTCCTACCATCATGGCGGTTGGCATTCCATAGGGGTAATTTAGACCATTCATGGGAAAACTATATGGCATATTTCCCACCATAGCGTTGGGCATCCAGGGATTAGTTGAACCAAAGGTTGATGACTGGGGAATCATCATGTTCGACCCAGGAGTTATAGTGGGAGCGGTTACAGCGGTTATACCCATGTCTGTCGAAGACGATAATGGGGCGGTTACGCCGACCACGTTTGGAGCAGTTATGGGAGCGTTTACTCCTGGAGATGGTGCAGGAAGGGTTGCTCCCTGAGTGTTCGTGGCGTTAGTATCAGTAACTGACGCCTGGGAATGTCCATTCGATGTAGAAGCACCATTCATGTTTGAACGTGGCATTTGATGTAACTGTCTACCACTTCTTAAACGCATGCAACGTGCGATGTACTGGTTCTGTGTTTAACAAACCCAGAATTATCTTAGTAAAAATTTTAATTAATTAGCACAAAGGTCCCACTGGGCGTGCCATTTTGTTTACTGTGATTTTTAGTAAACACCGCTAGTTTCACTACACGTGTTACTTGCGAGATCAACTAGGAATCTCAGGCCATTTGTGATCAAATTTTACTAAGAAATACGATAAAGTGCAAGAATTTGTAAATGCGGGAAGAGGAATCAAATGCAGTAAATTGCAGTAATTGTAAATGAAGGAGATGACAAAGTGCAGAAATCTTAAAGAAATGAAAACAATTATATAAAGAGATGGTACGCAGAATCATACATGAATTCCTGTTAACTCTGTTTTCTCTGTTTGCGGAAGTAGAGTGTTTTAGGAAATGTGTGTAATGAAATTTGCGACCCTTGTCCTATGTACAGAACTACTATTTATAAGGAAAAACTAATAACCGCACAGCGGTTTTCTAAAACAAGATAAGGCAGAGTAACTGCTATTTCGACGTGCTTCTACTTCGATTGTCTAACTGCTCTTTCTTTTCGACCAAAGAATCAATGTCCCTTTCGACAGATCTCCATAGCTTTGCTTGTTTCGCTGTTTATAATCTTCTCTCTGTCGAAGTGTGGCCTCTTTTTCCAAATTCGCTAAGTTATGCACTAGGCTGTTTTCCCTTGGTTACTACCTCTTGAAGTCGAAATTATATCTTGGTGTCGAAGACCTGTTTTCTTTCTGAAATTATTAAGTCAAACCTTTTGACTGCATTTAATATTAGCCTGTCGAAAATGCAGGCTAACACATGTAAATGTCTTGACTTGATTGTGTGCCCTCCTCTCCACTTGTATGACCTCCTAATGGAGACGTAAGTCTACACGCATGTTGTAGCATAGAGCCATTAGGGTAAATACAATCCTTCTTGCACACACACAATTACTTTGAGAACTTTGTTTTGCATCTTTAATAATTGAATCCTTTGATTGTATGGGCATGTTTAATCTTGGTTAATGAATGATATGTTCATGTTTGCTTGAGTATTATTCATTCATTTGCATTTGGTTATGGATTTAGAATTGACTTGAAATGTTCTACTCCTTTTCTAAAACCCATTTCCTAAAATCATGTCAAAACAAAAAGAAACTTTTACTTTCAAAACAAAAATAAATCAATCGTCATTAAACACCAATCGCGCCGTTTCCGATTAGGTCGTTAATGATTATATCGTTTTCAAAAGGAGTTAGAAGCGAGACCATTCTAACCGTTGTTGTTCGGTCTACGCAAAAGCTCTATCCCATTTTCGAAAACTTATTCATTTCTCAAAAATAAACCAATTGTCATTAAACACCAATCGCGCCGTTGCCGATTAGGTTGTTAATGATGATGTTGTTTTCAAAAGGAGTTAGTAGCGAGACCATTCTAACCGTCGTTGTTCGGTCTTCGCGAAAGCTCAATCCTTTTCAAAACCAAAAGCCGAGAACTACGTAGCTTTGATCCCATTATAAGGATTAAAATATATTAATAATGAATTAACAAAAATAAATAATTTACTTTTTTCCGTAAAAAAAATAATTTACTTTTTTTACTATATTTTCTTATTATTTATCACCATGAAAAAGATACCAACGAAGACTAACATGTAAAATAGTATAAATAAATATAAATATTATTATACAAAGAAAATTAAATCATCCAAACTAATATAAAATATAAAATTAAATCAAAATTATAAAATAAATGCACCATTAAACAAATTAAACAATTAAATAAATATGTAACAAATAGACATATTAGGAATGTTATTATGGAAATTAATTTTGTATTTTTTCAAATTTCAAATTCAAAGTATTAATTAAATTCAAACTCAAATTTCGAATTTGAATGAAAAGATCAATCATGATACATATTATTTTGAAACCTGAATAATAGCTGTATGATTTTGAAATTTGAAATTAATATTTTGTCTTCTCTCTTAGCTATTTAAATCGAGGAATTAGTGTTTCACTTTTGTAGAGGGATCCACCATTCTGGCGATTGTGGCATGGAGGAGGAATCAATATCATTGAGGGGCAAATAGAAAGGCGGCTAGCCGGTGGTCTCTTCAACAAGCCCCCACCTTCTCCTCCATTTTTTTAGATAGGCAAAGTGGTTAGTAATTAGTGTGTTAGTTGTTAGAGGGGAGGGGGGAGCAGAGTTCGAACCCCGTACGCCTACGTTTTTCCACCAACGACGTCCCTTTCACTCAACCACGTGAGCTACCCTTCTAGGGCTCCTCCAATTTTAAATAACCCTGCTACTTTTATTTTCCCTATTGGAGTTAATAAATATTTGTTATCTGATGTGTCAATGACCTGTATCTTTTTGTAATGCAGAACAAACACATTTCTTCTCAATTTCACATTCTCCATTTGTAGCTACATCTTATTTCTTATTTTATTTCTTGATAAATTATCAAGACATTGTGTCGAGATAGTATGCATTGTATCCTCTTAATTATAAATAAAAAATATATAGTAACATTAGAATCTCTTCCACTGATGACCAAATTAATATATAACGCAAAGAATATATCTAATTTATTTTAGTTTTAATCGATAAAATCATGAAAGAGATTAAATTACAATCAAATGAGATTTCAATTAAATTTTTATATTTAAAAGTCCTTATAGTGTTGTTAGTTTTGAATAATATCTACCCACTTATTATTTTCCATTTTTGAAGAAGTATATTAATTTATCCAAATACTCAATTAAATAATACTAGAATAATTGACCCGTGCCATGCACGGGTATAAGTATGCTATTGAAAATTGTTGTCAAATAATTTATATTTTGTAAGTTGGTAGAAAAACTCGTGTATAACTAAATGATGCAATTTTTTGTGAGTGGAAAATAATATTTAAACTATCAAAATTTCATATTAATTTGTTATTTTTAAGCACAATATCATATTGCGGTGATTTGTCCCTCACTTTTGGTTGTCTTGGCAATTTTAGTCAGGGCCGTCCCAAACAATTTGAAGGCCCTATTCAAATTTTAAAATTGGGCCCCTAAGACCAAAACCTTAAACTAATTTATTTAAATTTTAAATAACATTTCAATACAACTTTAAGCTTGGTATACTAATTTTCAAAATATGAATGGATAGGGGCGTAGTTTGACATGGTTCTTCATGGGATCAAATTAACATTTATATATTTTCTGTGCGGAGTAACGAGGTTTCGTTCCTTGATTCGAGGGTAAGTAGTTTGTCAAGTAGTCTGGTGTCTCAAGTTCGACACCTACTTTAAAGAATCGAACCGGTTACCGACTCGGTGAAGGGTCGGACCGAGGGCTCTCTAATTGAACCGCATGACCTTTGATTCGGTCTCAATTAAAAATTTTCAAATTTTTAGGACATATAAATTTCATACAAGAAAAACTGAATTTACTAAAATTAAACTCATGAAAAACTAATGCATTGAGTTTTTCTTATTTATTTTTATAAATGAAAATATAATGGCCATGGATTGGAGAGTACCAAAGTTTGGAGAATGCTTTCCTAAAAAAATAAATTATCCAAGGGTTTGATTTTATATTGCAAAAAGATAATATATAAACGTCTTTGAAATTATTTAACAATTGCATCAGTGGGTGTAATGGTACCATTGGTTACATGGTGGTGGGTACAATTTGCTGGGTTGAAATCCTGATGTCTACATTTAGCAGATAATTCAAGTTTTAAAAGACAGATTTAAAATATCAAAATGTCTGTGGTGAGGTTGAACCAGCGTGCGGGGACTGAGAAATTTGAGGTAATAACGCTGAACTAGAGGCAATGATATTATCTACCTTTCGAATGTTAAATATATACATAGATACGCAAATAAATTTTTTGGGGGCCCTTAAGAAATAACACTGGGCTTGGGCCCTGTGCGGTAGCACAGGCCGCACAGGCCCAAGACCGGCCCTGATTTTAGTGACATGGGGACGTCGGCTCCCGGATTTGAACTCGGGTGTGAGCAGTGGTAGTGTGTGTAGTGTTTATTTGTCATTTCATCTAAGTAGACCAAAAAAATATTGTGGTAATTAGAGTTCTTCATCACATACTTTATCTTTGAATATGACGATATTATTGAGCATATCATATCACGGTCATGTCAGATCATATATTTGGTCAAGGCAATCCACTACTATAAGTCGCCTACCTCCCAATCAAGACTGAGTAAAAAAAATACTTGATGCTTGGAGAATAGTGCTTGTAACAAAGAATATCTCAATATCAAACCTACATGTTATTGGGTTCTTCCCATTTTGCATTTCTGCTATCTATCGTTTTCCATTCATCTAACTACCTTTTATATCAGATATTGCAGCAGCCACCATAGAGAATTATCAAATTCGAAAGCTCCCTCCCGAATGTAGCTTGAATTTCAGCAAGATAACCTTTGACTACCTGTCTTCAAAGCAATATTAGCAACACCCTTATAAATCAATCATTTACTGCAACAACCTTCGAATTTCATAAACTTGACAGTAATTCCTTCCCCAAGATGCATATCATCCTGCTGATAAGTGATAACCAACTAAACTCATCAGAAATGATTTTGCTATTTTTTACAGACACAAAATTTAACAGTTGGTCATATAATATTGCCATTGCGATACTATACGTGAAGAAGGTATAACGAAAGAAGGCACATGCTAACATACTCACACTTGCTTTTTAGAAGTAATATGTTAGCAATGTATACACTTTCTATTTGGACTAAAAACCAGGCATATACTAACATACTCACACTTGCTTTTTAGTAGTAGTAGTAGTATGTTAGCGAGGTATACACTTTCTATTTGGACTAAAAACCATGGTTTAGATAATCGGACCAGTCGGTTGAACCGTGAACCGGGGAGGGAAGCTGTTCGGTTGAGGCCCAAAACCGTTGAACATTTAAACCGGATTCAAAACCGAATTAGGAGCCGATTAAAAATCGCTATAACTGGAGAACAAACAGTTTAAAACAATTTAGGAAAAATAATTTAAACTGCCTTTTAAAAAAATGGTTGCCCATGGACCCACGTATCCTGACCAAACATGGCAACTGGCCAATGCACCAATTTTAGTTCAAGCGCGGCCTCTGATGTTCTATTTATAACAATCACTCACGTTTCTAAAGCTATACATATTTGATGTGAGACTAACTTAGGGGGAATAATGTTACTCAAGCACTCTCACTCTCACATATGCACTCTCTTAGTTTTCATTAAAAGGCTTCTTCATCGTTTCTCTCTCTCAGACACTCTTACATATACACTCTCTTTGATGTTGTCGTGTCTTTCATCGTCTCGTTCACCCCTTATCTTTCCGTGTTGCTGCTCTTTGTAGTAAGTGTTTTTACAAAAAAAATAAAAAAATGGTGGCGTCGGGGGGGGGGGGGGGGGACTATAAACCACCTCCTTAACTTTTAGTTTTATTTCCAGCCATAATGCCAGTTTTATATTTTTTATTTTTTCCAATTCTTCACCACTTAAATTATAATATTATATTATATATTTGCATTTTATTGTATGTGTTACTTATAACATTTCTTCCAATTCTTCAACAGTGCCTTCTCCGGTTCAATGGACGGTCCGATTTTCTAAACATTGCTGAAAACCCCAACACTTCCTTTTAAATTGAATTTTTTAATTTAAAATATTTTAATTTCTCTCTCTTTTTGTCAATAATGTTGGGTTATCTCTCTCTTCGCATACTTAATATAACTTTCCTCTCTTTAAAAAGAATCAATATTAACATTTGTTTTTATATTATATTTATTGATTATTAATTTAATTTTTGGACTAATGATTAGTTATTTTTTATATCGATAGGTGCATTAAAAAAATGTCATTTCAGTTTATAGGCTCCATCAGAGTCTGACTCCTCTCCATTAGGAGAGGAAATGGCAATCTGCATTACTTTTGACATGCACATGACACGTGGTGGTAAACAAATTAAACGGCTCAGATTAAAAATTTAAAATTAAAGTTAAAATACATCATTTCAATTTCATTAGCGCAGGGTTGTCAAATGTCTCATCTTCTCCGACCTCTACCCAAGACCATCTACTGCCCCACCGTGCCTCAAACACCCTGTCGTCCGTCCTTGCACCTCCATGTTTGTCGTTCTCACACCATGAAGTTGTACGACCAACATCATTAGAAGTTTGTTTCCAATGTTTGAAATTAATGAATTAGTTAGATTCTCAAAAAGAAATTCAAAGAATTTCACAATTCAGAATTGCTCGTTAGTTGATCCACACCAAGCTTTACCCTTTTCTCTATTATTCATTAAATTAGAATATTCTAAAATTGAATTAAATGTTTTAGGAGATGAGTGTCCATTGAAGAAGTATCTAGAAGATGCTTCAAAATATGGAAAATCCCACCTCTAATATAACAAAAATAATGGGGAAGATTGAAAGCTCTTTAGCTATATCACATAACAACAAAATTTGGAAAATATTTCAAAATTCAGAAATACCCACATCTAATTTTAGTGCAAATCAAAGGGGGATAGAAACAATGAAGATGGCGTCACGGAAGAGACTTGACGACAAAGCAGTGTAGCGTCGGCGACCTTACGGACCAACGACCTAACTCGAGCAGGCATGGCGACTGCGGGTGGCCTTACCTAGAATTCAAGAGAGATGAGTTCAAGAACATGATACCGAGAGATTTTTTCCACGTTTGTTTTCAGAAAAAATTGAATAACTTTGATAGTTCTGAGCCGTGGGATTTGTTTACCACCACATGTCATGTGCATGTCAAAAGTAATGGAGATTGTCATTTCCTCTCCTAACGGAGGGGATCCGGACTCGCTCCATCAAGAGTACTTTTTTGTCTAAATAAAAATGTTAAAAAATATAATAAAATTGAACTTTGTTTGTCTAAACAGTTGTTAACTTTTTTTCCACACAGTTAAAATACACGCTATCTTTTCTTACTTTTACCATTATAGATTTATTCAATAAAAATTGTCTTCCAATCTAAACAAAACCAAATGTCTTTCTTATTTCTAAGTGTATCAACCAAGGACAAAAATAAAACAAAAAAAATGTTTTTACTCGGTTAGAGTTTAGCTCAGAAATTGAAAATTTCAGAAAATGGGAAAAGAAAACGTGAATTTTATTATTCGGGGACACTAATAGTGTGACATTTTTTTTAAGAATTTTTTTAACGAAGCTTGAAAATTCTGGAATGTAACATATTTTTTAAAATTTTAATCTGTAATATGTGATATTAGCATAATTGGCTATAAAAAAGAAATAGAAGTCTTTTATTTATTTCTAAAATTAATGCAGAGAGAGAAAGCATTAAATTATATTAGAATTTTCAAATATAAAAAAGTACGTAGAATATTAAATTACATGTATGTCTGTCACATTAAGTTGTTTCTAAGTGAAAAAAGAGTTATGTTTTGCCACGCGCTACCAAATTATTATTATTATTATTATTATTATTATTATTATTATTATTATTATTATTATTATTATGCATTACGGGACATGTCTAAGAGACTAACATCTAAGAATTTGGGCCTTAAGATACATTCTAAAATGTATTTTTAATAATTCATAAAACCTAATTTTATTAATTTTGAAAAGTAAAACAAATAAAATAGATCAAATATACATGAAAGAGATTTAATAAGTGATTCATTATAATTTTGTAAAAAAATAAGTGATTAATTGCAATACTCATAAACGTCTCTCACATAAAAATTGAATTAGTCATTTAACTTATATTAATTATGAAAATAATTTATATAATATAACTTTTTAATTAGTTGTTTTTTTGAAAAAAAATACTTAAATAACTCTTAATCAAAAAGTCTTTGAGTGTTGATAATTAAATAATTAAATCAAATTAGAAAAACATATTATTTAGTATTTATTATGCATAGTATGTGTAAAACATTAATTACAAAAAAAAGATATTAATGACTAAATTGCTGTAGAAGTGACACATGGAATAGCAATTATTGAGATTCATTCTCAAATGTTATATATATATATATATATATATATATATATAAGATATACTAATGTTTTCATGTAAATTATAACTCTTTCTTTACAACTTTAAAATTCACGGGGATGAAGATTTAATGTAAATCTGAATTAAATGCAAAATTGCCACCGCGTCCATCTTTGGAATCGGTTGTCCAAACAACCGATTCAAAATAGTAATTTTTAAAGTTGATTTTGCACTAGTGCGAAATTTATTAACTATTGACGTAACTTCATTGATCACAAATTAAAACGTGATTAACCACAATTTGTAGGTATTCAAATCATGTTAGTTTGAACATGATAATTTGAAAACCTAAAAATTGTGGTTAATCATGTTCTTATTTGTTTTTAATGAAGTTGCTCATTAGAGGATTAATTGACAAACTGGCTATTTTTTGTCAAAACAAACAAACCTATTATTTAATTGATTCCCTAATAAACTCTTAACAATATTGCTCACTCTCCTAACAACTCTTTTTTGGATTCGAACTTAGGACTAGTTATCCCCCTCCAACCATAAGTTTTGGGCAAGGAGGCGCTTACCTGCGGTCCGATCCGCCTCTCCCTGCTTCAGCTCAGCTAGCAGGCGTGCCCCCGCCTTAGTTACGTCAGCCGCAAAGAGAAGGGGATTCTGACGACAGCGATCCAAATCCGATTCAGACAATTTTTCCAGGTCAAGTTTAGAGGACGACCTCTTCTGAACATCTTTCTCTTTGGCCGGTCCTCAACACCTTTTCCACTAGTACCCGCAGTCAGATCAGAACGACCCCTTTTCTTGTGAATGGGCGAGGAGAAGCCTCCACCCACATCCACCACCGTGGTGGTTCCACTTTCATCCAGAGAGGGAACGGTGACAACAGGGGTGGATATGGGCGGAGCTTTCTTCCCTTTCTTAGCCCTCCTCATCAGCTCCTCAAAACCAATACCAGCCATGCTGCCTACAAAAGACATAATGAGAAATCGGTTAGAACGATGAACGAGTAAGGGAATAAAAAGACTAGAGCTCAAGAGCCACTCGCACCAAGAACGACTTTAAACTCATCATCGCTCCGAACACGGGCCAGCTGATAACACTTGAACTTCCCCTCCTTCATCCAAGAGGCCATATTTTCGAGTAGCTCCAAAGTTCCCAAGTCACTCTCGGGAAGACGGGCTCGAGTCCTGTACGAGGCCGGACTACGACGGTAATGAGTATAGGTCCACCCCATGGGAAATTTGAAACCGGTCACCCTTCCCCGGTTATCCAAAGAGGCAACCGCCTTGCAGGCCTCGCCACACTCTGGGACAACCCATAGGAAAGAATGCTTCCACGGTTTCAACGAGTTAGAATAAGGTTTGAAGAGCTTTAAGTCCTGATGACCTTTAATACTCAAATGCTCCCACCTAGTCCTGTTACTGTTGGCTTCAGGCCGTCTACTCAGTTCGAAAATCTTGAAGAAAAGGTAGCGAGAACACTCACGCTCAATTACCCTCAATAATTGCTCAAACACCTTGACAAAAGCCCAGGTATTAGGGTGCAGCTGAGACGGGGCGACCCCCAGGTAGCGCAAGACCTGACGCTCAAAAACAGTGAAAGGGGGGCGAATTCCCACATCACGAAGGACATTCGTATACATGGTAAATTTAAGTGTCGAAGGGACGACGACTGCGTGTTCGGTCTCAGCGGCACCTACAACCCTCCACTGTTGCCCGGGATCGCCCACCATCCTCTCGTAATTAATAACAGAGCAATCGTCCCCTAGCTTGATTATAGAGGGCACCAGTTCAACGATGCCCAGAGAAACCCAAGATCGGTCTTCACCTATGATGTTTCTCCAGTCCGGTTCTTCCCGATCAACTTGGGCAGCTGCGTCAACGGGCTCGACCGGTATCTCGTTTGTTTGGTCAACGCCCTGATCTTGAGCGGTTACATTGTTAGTCGGAGTGACGCTGTTCCCGGATGCTGGGGAGATCGACTGACCAGTGGAAGGAGAAGGAGGAGAATCTGCTGGCAAAGAGCTTTGATCGGACATGTCCACAGAGAGAGGATCCCCCGACGATCTCGACATATTCATGAGAGAAGGGTAAGAATTGTCTTCGGATGAGAAATCACTCATCGCTTCACATGTGGCTGGGTGAGCTACCTGCTCGGCCAAATGAACAGGAGGCTCACCTGAAATACGAGCGGTTTGCTTTGTCCGCGCCAGAATAAAATTACTCTGCAAGGAGGGGGCATAAAAGTCAGGTCCCCTGGAAGATGATTAACGGAAGGGGCGACAAGGTCGACCCCGAGCCCGACACCCCCTCCTCGGTTAAAGTAGAATTGGAATGAAAAGGGAAAGTAAGGTAAATACCTAAAAGTGATTTGGAGAGACCGCCCAGAAATACAAAGCAAGGACGGGTTGAAACTAGATCGCTCGCCGGAAGCTAGATCACTTGACGGAAACTAGATCGCTCGCCGGAACAATGATAACCATTCGCCGAAAAAATGAAGGTCGCCCTCAGAGCAATTCACTAAAACTTCAAAAGTAGGAATGCGGAAAGGAAGACCTCATATATATAACAGGAACAGGCAGGAAGTTGAAGGTACGCGACCCGTCGCCTCCCCCTGCAAAAGCACGCCTCGGTAAATGAACCATCGCATCATTAAACGTCATCATTGTCCCCGAAAGACGTAACGTCATATCAATCAGAATCTGATTGCCACATCATCCAAGGACACGAAGGATCCCACCGAGCGGGTACCAGCTCAAGTCGCCTCAGCGAAGGCGATCAGATAAAGGCAAATCACCAGGTCATCCAAGGATACGAAGGATCCCGCCGAACGGGTATAAGCTCAAGTCGCCTCAGCGTAGGCGATCAGATGAACGCAAATCTCCCCACTGGGGGGCAACCGCTCTCAGGCCTGAACCCGTTCATATGGACGGCTTCGGCCTGGGGGGAAACTGTTCTGGACTGGGCCGCAGCCCACTGAAGTAAATGGGCCGGCCTCGAGCGGCCCAATAGTGAAGCAGCGCTACACAACCTAGATTCACAGATCAACGGCAGAGATTAAGCCATATGCGATCCGACGGTCGCCCGCAGAGCCTCTGGCGCTATATATATAGGGGTCTGACCTCAGCTAAAAGGTACGCACGAAAACATATCGTTACTCTGCTCGAAATTCCCCACACTAACTTAGGCGTTGGAGTGCCATTGCAGGTACACCCCGCGGGAGCTCCGAACGCGACCAATCACAACTCGAGGCCGCTCACAACGCCTTTCACACCTGAGTCAAAGAGCCAACATAAGCAAAGTGATGTACTCATCTAATCAAAGGAACTAATCGCCCCTCGCAGGGTCCAGTTCAATTTGTATCTTCTTAGTCAAACAAATAATAAAATACTTTTAAGTACAATTAATAAATTTATAAGGTTATTCATCCAACTTTTTTGAATCGAAAATCATGTATCTCACTTATAAAGTTTGTTCTTCAAAATCCTCCTCCCAAACAGACCGTAAGAGTATCTTGAATAAATTTTAGCTTATCCATGAAATAAAAAAGAAACTATTTTTTAATGAGTCATGAAACATTATTATGTAAGCTATGGAAATAAAACGTAAATTTCACTTGTATTAGATTTTGTTTCGGATCAGCCAAACACTTAGGCTCAATCTAACCAAGACTGGAACGGTCAAAATAGTTAGCGAGGGACCCTTATTTCCGTCGCTAATCCCTTCGGTTTCCGTGCTGTTCTAATTTCAGATTCCCTCTTAACAGTTAGCGACAGACTGTTCCGTAGCTAATGCCCACAATTTCGTCGCTAATGATCAAAACAAACGAGGACCCTTATTCCCTCGCAAATTCCATCGCTAATGTCACTTTTAGCGAGGGAACAGTATTCTCTCGCTAATGTCCCTCGCAAATGACGTTTTTTTGTAGTGGTTAAGCTGAAATAAACCCCTACTATCTGTTTGCTGGTGTTTTTAGCAAACAATCACTGGTTTTATTAGAAATGTTTGTGAGATTAAACCAGAAATCTCTAAAGCAATTGCCTTTAAACACCACAGTTTGTCAACAGATATATTTTAAAAAGGGAGACAATTCACCATGAACATGCAAATCAAAGAAAAAGAAGTAGTAAAATGGAACGCAGAAATATAAAATGACTTGTATTGAAAGCAATAAATTGCATTAAATGTAAAGAGAAAGGTGCACAAATTCACATACGTGGTACAATAATTTTTTTACTCTGTTTTCGCTGTGACTTGGAAGTTAGAGTTTCAGAACTGTGTGTTTGGTATAATAATTTGGCACCCTTGATTTCTACGTAGAAACCCCTATTTATACAGAAAATAATGACTGAAATGTAAACTGCTATGGACACGTGGCCACGTCTCAAAAACCAGTGATGAACTTCGTGCCACGTTCGATGCCACAACTGCCTACGTTGTATTAACCGTAGTCTTGAAATTCGACATAACTGTTTGCCAATAACTGCTTGACGAAGTCCAGAATATACTGTCCTGTCGAAAACTCTTCCTTGTCGAATTGGTAAAGACTTCTTCTGTCGAAAACATGCTGAGATGACTTAAATGTCACTTTTCTTTTCCAAAGGCATTATGAATGATCTTTAATGAAAAGTCAAACCCTATTAACTAACCACTCAAAAGCCTTGTCGAAATTCTAGGTTAACAAATTGCCCCCCAAAAATATCTTTTTCGACAACACAAATGTTAAGGAAGAAAAAGAATATTTTTGAAGATTTCGAAACGTCACCTCCAACAACTTTGCATTAAATGGTGATAGGCAACAATAATCACGACCCTACGCAGATAAAGCGAACCGTTTTATTGGGCCACGTCATTTGGTTGGTGGACCACGTCCTTTCAGAATCTCAAACGTGCGAAACGTCGTAACTGTGTAACCGTTGCACTTCTAACGTATAAATACGTTTCACTTCATCTTCTTCAATCTCATGCTCCCTTTGAACCTTAAACTCTGAAAATTTCTCAGTTAACCTTGCCTTTTCACGAAAGCTTCAAACTTTTTTATCGTTTCGACATCTCTACTAAGAACCCAACCCTCTTTGTTCGTTATTTGCAACAGATGGCTTCTTCCAGCGCTCAACCTCAAAAACAAACAGTTGCTGTGCAAGGCTTTGAAGGCTTCGTTGCAGAACCTTCACCAACTTGGTTTAATCAGATACTTATTCCATCTGGTAAACCTTTTACCCATGCTTATTTAGGTCCTCTTCCTGACCCCATAGAAAGCGAAGAAGTTAAGGCGATTTTTCATAGTCACCGAAAACTTCAACCCAGAATTTTTGAGGAAACTCCTTTTCATTTGGAATTTCTAAAAAACCCCAACAGAGTATTTAGATCTGCTCCTAAGGTAGAACAAAGTGATTACATCGCATGGCTCGACAAAGTTCAAAAACAAAAGGAAACCATTTGGCAAGAACAGGGGATTTTCGACATTATCCAACTGTCGAAATATGGACCCAAATACGATAGCACTATGATTCTAGCAGCATTACAGTTCTGGGATATATCCACTCATAGTCTCCATCTGAAGTGTGGCATGTTATCTCCCACTCTGTTGGATGTGGCTGCCATTACTGGCCTGAAACCACTGGGCGAAACTTTTGACCCAAAACTGGCCACCAACGACTATGGCTTCTCATTTAACAACTCTACCTTTAGTGCTTATATTGCTGATAATCATGATACTGAGAATGTTGAAGTATCTGATTTAGAACATATAGCTTTTCTTACCTTATGGTTGTCATGTTTTGTCTTTTGCTCCCGTTCTCTCAAAGTAGCAAAAGTTTTCGTTCCTTTGGCCATTCAACTCCATAAGGCCAAAAATATCAATTTAGCGAAATTGATTTTGGGGAATCTCTATCAACATCTTGATGGTGCTGCCCTCGAATTGAAAGAAGGCGAACCAACTGACAAATTGCTCGTTGCTGGTCCTATGTGGCTTATGCAACTTTGGCTCTTAGCCACTTTTGAATCAAGGCTGAACTTGTTTATTCCTAAGGAAATTCGACCAACCTTACCAACTAGAAGAACACAAGGAGTTCGACTAGCACAATTGAAGAATAGGGAGAAAAACTTGTCTTATGAAGAAGCGTTTTCCATGTACGTCGACATCTTCAACAAGTGCACTACTTTCGTTGATGCTATGGCGCCTTTTGTCAGATGCACTTTTGGACCATCTTGGTTCATCAACGAATTTCCCTCTAACTCAACAGAAAATGCTGAAGAAATAAACCAAATCTGGCAAGCTTATCTTTCGCCCTCTCTTCTTTCCATCAGGCTCTCTCCAAGCAACAATAAAAACAATCTTGGCATTAGCAAATATTTTCCCAGCTATTTTTCAAGGCAATTTGGGCTATGCCAACTTCGACCGGCTCCGGTCTGCTTGCACAGGAGAGAGTTCAACACTCCAGAAACAGAGCAAGCTTATCAACAAGTCTTCAAGAATTTTCGTTTCAAAGATTTGCCCTTTGAACCTGCTAAATTTCAACCAAGCTTTTCTTGCACGAAGACATTCCAAGATTGGTGGGGAGGATACTATACTAAGGCTTCTAAAGGAAAAACTGATGCAGAAATTTCGAAAATTTTGTATTCAGCTTTTCCTTCTCAAATTGCTGAGAAGAACAAATCCCCAGGTATCCCCAGATAATTGGAAACATATTTCTTCATTAGTTAAAATTTTAAAACCATTTACCTGATAAAATTTTTGCATTATGAACAGCTGCTGTTTCACAGAAAAAGTCCACTAAAGCAGCACCAAAGCAAAACAAACCAACAGCAAGAACACCACCCAAGACAAAGAAGAAACTTGTGATTAAATCCACTTCCAACTTACCCCAAATAGAGGTACATCTTTGTTAATTAGCTAGACTTTTTAAATAGCAAGTTCGATCATGTTTCATCGCCTTTATTTCTTTTTCCTCTTTCAGAAGAAACCTGGAGTAACAAGTCTTCTTGCAATAGGGAAAAGCCTACTTGTTTCCAGTTCTGAGGTAACAAATATATCTTCATTTCTGTTTCAAGTTTCTTCGACTCTTTTAACACTTAATTGTGTTTTAAACTCGTGTTTCTCTTTCGCAGGATACTGATAGTGATGGTGATAACATGCCTCTTATTCACCGGTCAAGGAAACGAATGCAACCCGAATCCCAAGCAAGGGCTAAAGGAATTGTGATCAAAGAACCACAAGAGCAATCTCATGGACCTCCCCCTAAGAGACTTCACACATCAGTCGAAGTTCCTGTTGTCGAATCTGTAGCTGCTCCAAATGTTCTTTCGACTGAACACATTTTGCCTGCACCATCAACGCCTGAGGAAATCTTCACAGTAACTCCAACTACCCAAAATTCTCCTATGGTTGTTGACGTCGAAGGAACAAACAACGCTACTAACGCGAATGTTGAAATGGAACTTGAGCGAACTAACGAGCAAACACCAGACGTGGCAGTCGCTAAGGATTCAATCAAAGAGACGATTGAGATTGAGGCTCAAGAAAAAGCTTTTACCAAAGAATCAACTAGTAGCGCTATGAGTGACCAGGAGTTTTCGCTGATGAAGACGACAAATCCTTTGGCTGCTCTTAAACATTTGCTGAGCCTTTCTTCCTCTTCTCCTGCCATGGTCTCCAGTCCTTCGACTACTTCCTTGACCTCTGTTACTCAAGAATCTACTGAAGAATTGCTTCAACAATTAAAAGCTAAGGTCTTGGAAGGCAATCTCTTTGCTAGGATTGAAGAGAACCCAACAGAAAGCTTTGCAATTAAAGACATCGTTCAAAAATTGCTACAATCAGAGCCTAATGCAAAACTTTTCGCTTTCCTGATCGAATTTTTGCCAGTCTTTGAAACTTTTGCACTTTACATGAGCAAACGCTCTGAAATTTCCAGGTTGAAAAACCAAGAGGCTGTACTTCATCAAGAAAAAATTAATGCCTTCAAGGTTTCTCAAACCCCTATTGATGAATTGGAAATTCAAATAACAAAGGATGAGCAAGAACTTGCTAACTGGGATTCAAAAATTCAGCACTATGATGAAGAAATAAGAATTCTCCAAACAAAACTGGCAAATGCTAAACTCCAAAAAAGTTTAGTGCAACAAAGGATGGAGACCCCTAAGTCGAAGATTGAAAAAGCAGCTACTGAAGCTCTTCAGCATTTTGATGATGCTCAAAAACACCAAGCCACTATTGCTCAACAGGAAAAAGAGTTAAGCTTTCTGGAGTCTTCAATTGCTGTGGGTACCAAAATCCTCTACAGGCTCAAGCATTCTCTTCAAAGCCTTTAGTAACTTGTAATAGTGTAAAATTTCTTTTAATGGCTATGTAATTATTTTGATCGAATACATTACCATTTTGAACCAATTTACGATTTTATCCTTGCTCGATTCTAACTTCGTTTAATGTTGGCTTATACTGTTTTAAATACTTGCCATTTATTTTGAAGATTCTATTTTCGTCACCCAATTCTTCGACTTCGTATGCCCCATTAGAGAAACATTGCAAAATGCGAAGTGGACCTTCCCAACTAGGTGACCATTTACCCAAGACTCTATCTTTTTTATCCATAGGTAATAACACTTTCCAAACTAAATCACCTGACTTAAAGGTTTTTAATTTAACCTTTTTGTTATAAGCTTTAGCTACTCTTTCCTTCTGTCGAATAAGCATTTCCAAAGCTAACAACCTTTCTTCGTCTAAATCAACTAACTCATCAAGCATCATATTCCAATAATGATCAAAAGGAATTTCATACTGTCTTTGAATTCTTATTGATTGTAAACAGATTTCAACAGGCAATACTGCATCGTGTCCAAAGGTTAACCTGTATGGAGTAGCATTGATAGATTCTTTGGGTGAATTTCTACAAGCCCATAAAACTTGATCTAAAGTGTTATGCCAATTTCTGGGTTTTTGCCCAACATGCTTTTTAATCAAGTTAATAATGATCTTATTGGCAGCTTCCACTTGACCATTGGCTTGTGCATAATATGGTGTCGAAGTTAATAACTTAAAACCAATTTCAGAAGCAAATTCCACCATTTTTCGACCAGTGAAAACAGAACCCTGATCTGTAGTTATGGTTTCTGGAATTCCATACCTATAAATAATATGATTTCGTATAAACCGTATTACTGCTTCTTGGTCAACATTGGTTAAAGGTACTGCCTCAACCCATTTGGTAAAATAATCAATTCCTACTAATATATACCTATGACCTTTTGATGATGTTGGTTTTATTTCTCCAATTATATCCAGAGCCCAGCCTCTGAATGGCCAAGGTTTCACTATGGCATGCAATTCATTTGCAGGCACATGTTGTATTCCAGCATGTTTTTGACACTCTTGGCATCCTTTGGCGAACTCTATACAATCTTTCAACATTGATGGCCAATATATTCCTTGTCGAAATAACAGCCATTTCATTTTATGGCCTACTTGGTGCGAACCACAAGCTCCACTATGTGTCTCAGAAACTGCTAAATATGCCTCATTTTCACTAAGACATTTCAATAATACTCCTTCAGGAGTTTTCTTAAACAATTCGTTTCCAATTACCACATAGCTTAAAGCTCTGTACTTTACCTTTTTATTGGTATTTCCTGTGGGATTTTGCAAGTATTCTACAATAGGCTTTCGCCAATCATCATTGGCCATATTGTCAATAGCAAAAACTTCTGCTAAAATAACTTCATCAACAATGTGGTGTTGTTCGATACATTCCTCATCTGTATTTGTTGCCCCCCCAGTTTTTGGTGTTGACAATAATGATGAAGAAATATCATCAGACACGAGTTTCTCTTTTATTTCGACTAATTCTTCAAGGCTGTGTTTTGAAACTCTATAACCTGATGCAATTTGGGCCAAATCATTCGCCACTTGATTATCAACTCGTGGTAAATGTTCTAAATGAACAGAGTCAAATCTCTTTAATAAGGAATTGGCCATAATAAAGTATTTAATAAGGTGTTCTTTAATACATTTATATTCTTTGGTCATTTGTTTGATAACCAATTCTGAATCACCTTTTATTTCAATACATCTTGCCCCCAGCTCAAGTAAAATTTCAAGGCCTATAATAAGAGCCTCATACTCAGCTTCATTATTTGAGCAATGATTTTGAATTTTACACTTGTACTTCGTTGGAATGTTATTTGGTGAAATAATTAAAACACCAATCCCAACCCCTTTTTTATGACTCGAACCATCAAAATACAACCTCCAAGGATATGTGTCTACGAAATGTAATGTTTCTTCGACAACAGAGTGGTCCACTATAAAATCAGCAACCACTTGTCCTTTAATTGATTTTAAAGGTTGATAAGTTAAGTCATATTCAGATAAAGCTAAAGCCCATTTACCAATTCTACTATGCATTATTGGTTTCGACAACATGTGCTTAATAATATCAGAATGCGAATAAACACAAACATTAGCTGGCTTTATATATTGCTTTAACTTTGTGCATGAAAAATACAAGCAAAGGCACAACTTTTCTATAGAACTGTACCTAGTTTCAGCATCTATTAAGACTCTACTAAGGTAATATATGGCTCTTTCGACACCATTATCATCCTCTTGAGCTAACATGCTACCTATTGTTTTTTCAGATGCTGCTATATACAATTTGAGCACTTTGTTTCTAATAATAGGCATTAGAATTGGTGGTTTCATCAAATAAGACTTAATTTCTTCAAAGGCTGCTTGATGAACTGATTCCCATTTGAAAACTTCTTCTTTCTTCAGTCTCAACAATGGCGAAAATGCTTGAGTTTTGCCACTTAGATTTGATATGAATCTTCGTAGGAAATTGATTTTTCCCAACAATGACTGAAGTTCTTTTTTGGTTGAAGGAGCCTTCGTTTCAATTATAGCTTTAGTCTTATTCTGATTGATTTCAATGCCTTTTTTGTGCACCACAAAACCCAAGAAATCTCCTGCACGCACACAGAAGGCACATTTTAATGGATTCATTTTCAATCCATATTTCCTCATTCTTTCAAAAGATTGTCGAAGATGGTCTAAATGGCCATTTTCTGAGGAAGATTTAACTACCACATCATCTATGTATATTTGCATAAAGTTTTCAATAAAATCATAAAACATACAATTCATTGCCCTCTGATATGTAGCACCAGCATTTTTTAAACCAAATGGCATTACTACCCATTCATAAATACCTAATGCTCCTGGGCAACGAAATGCAGTTTTCGATACATCTTCTTCAGCAATAAAGATTTGATTATACCCAGAATAACCATCAAGCATGCTGAGGTATTCAAATCCTGCTGCTGAATCTATCAACATTTCTGCCACAGGCATTGCATATTCATCTTTGGGAGTTGCATTATTCAAGTCTCTAAAATCTATGCAAACTCTAAGAGTGCCATTTTTCTTAATTACAGGAACTATATTAGCTAACCATTCGACATACCTGGCAGTTCTGATGAATTTGTTCTTGAACAACCTTTCGATCTCCTCTTTAATTTTAGTTAATATTTGAGGAGCAAACCTTCTTGGCATCTGCTTCACTGGCTTCTTCTCTGGTCGAATTGGCAATTGTAATTCCACAATGTCTCGACTCAATCCAGGCATTTCGTCATAGTCCCAAGCAAAACAATCTTTGAACTCCCTTAGCAATGTTATAACTTTGTCTTTCAATGCAACATCCAGATATGCACTAACAAAAGTTGGCCTCTTCTTTGACCCATCTCCCAAATCTACTTCCTCCAATGGATCTTGAGCTTGCATTCGCTTTGTTGAATCTCTAGGATCCTTTTCAAAACCTAATGGCTCATTATCATAAATGCAATCAAGCTTTTCATTCATAATAATGCCATTTTCGTCTACAGAACCTTTGGCTTCGACAGCCATTGTTTGATGATTTAATTCGGCTTCCATAGCCGCTTTTAACTTATTTTCGGCCATATAAGCCGTAATCTTGTTCCATGCATTAGGAACTGACATAGGAAACATTTTAAGAATCAGAATACCACCCTTCAGGTTGGGCAGTAGCATCTCCTATTATTTGCCTTTCCCAAACAAAACCATAGTTTGGATGCAAATTAACTGAAGCAAATACATTATCAGCAGGAATGTATGCCTCATTAGAAGATGGACATGGCGCAATGTTCGCCAATTTTTTCTCAAAATTTTCCTTGGTGATGTGATTTACGTCAGCACGAAAATAACTTTGGTCTGCTTCAATGTATTCGACAAGACCATCTTCCTTCCACATCACTAGTCTTTGATGTACTGTTGAAGGCACAGCACCGACTCCATGTATCCACTCCCTTCCAAGTAACATATTGAAGTTTGCTTTGGAAGCAATTACTAAGAACAGAGTGGTCCTCTTGATAGTTCCAACAATCAATTCCACTTCAATGGCTCCAAGAGAGTAACCAGTTTTGCCTTCGTAATTACTTAAGACAATATTGAGTGGCTTGAGGTCGGTGATGGATATGCCTATCTTCTTCATAAGCACTTCAGGCATAAGATTCACAGCAGCACCTCCATCAACTAACACTTTGTTGATGCCAATACCATTAACCTTAGCCTGAATATATAAAGGCTTCAGGTGATTCTGCATACTCGTATCTGGCCTCTCGAAAGTAGCCACCTGCTCTTCGACAGAGCCATCATTCATCACATAGTAACACATGGGTTTGTGACAAGCCATATCTTCAGTAAAATCTTCCTCACTATTAGGCACAGTTATGACATCATATTCCAGTGGCAATATTGACACCACATTACAGACGACATCGAAGTCATCATCAGAATCATCAAAACCAAAACCTATGTCCTCATCAAAGTCAGACTGAGCTTCTTTCCCTTTAGATGTCGAAGATGGAGGACAGATTCTTTCAAGTGCAGGCCTTCTAGGTTTTTCCATCGAAACATCCTTACTTTTTGCCTTATTTACCCCACTTGTAGGCTTAGCAACATCAGCACTGGTACTTGCTTCAACCTTAGAAGCCACCTTCTTATCACCCAACTGGACTTTGATTCCAAAGTGACTAGGAACCTTGTTCACGTCTAAAGAAGCTTTCTTCTTCTGGTTTCTCTGAAAACGACGCCACTGGGTTTTAGTCATAGGATTCTTACCTTTATAATTATTCCAATAATTATACTTGTTGGAATCACCTTGATGGACAACTTGAGCGTGTGCATTGTTGTGAACCCATTTTCCAACAGGGGAATTCGTTTGTGGAACGAAGGATTTACCAAACAGTTTTATGGATCCTTTCTTTCCTGGCTCTTGGCTTGTCGAAGGCTTAGTCGAAACATTAGCCTTGCTAGATGAAGGCTTAGTCGTAACATTGGCCTTGTAACCAAGAAGCTCAGTGCTACCAAAATCAAAAGATGGCCTATTGTCAAGCCATTTCCTCTTACGTTGTTCCTGATCCTGGTACCCTTCAACAGCTTTAGCTGCTTCTTTGTCGAAAACAGCACTGCACCTAGGACATAGCATAACCTCAGAATTGTTCCACTTACATCTGTTGAGGAAATCTATCAATTCCTCTTCAGCTTTTGGGAACACAGCATGTAGCTTCCCATCATATTCTTTCAAGGTTATCTCTTGTTTCTTCCCTTCAGCATATATAAAACCTTCCAATTTCTTGGTGGAGGATTTAAGTTTCTTTGGAGGATCTTTCATTTCAGCATCTACCATGTTTATATTCATTTCGAAAGGTTCTGTATACATGGCTTCAGCTTTGGGTAAAGGGTCATCTACAACTTGCATTGGAGTTCTCATCTTTCTATCTTCAAATTTTAATCTCCCTTCTTCGATTGCTTTTTGCACAAGATCCCTGAAAAGCACACAACGGTCAGTGTTATGTCCCAAAAAATTATGGAACTTACAATAACCCTTTTTCTTTCTCTGGTCAAGAGTTGGTACTTTTAAGCCACTAGGTACCAATATCTGACCATCTTTTACTAACAGCTCAAATATTTCATCACATTTAGTAACATCAAAAGTATATGTCTTAGGCACAAATCTGTCATTTTTTGGCTCAACAGGATTTTTCCCATTAGCAGGCCTTAGTAATTTACAAGTATAAGGAGGACCAGGCTTGAGTTCAGCCACGTCTATCTCCTCTCTTTCGACATCACTAAGTGTGGTGTCGAATTCTTCTTCGACATAAGCCACTTTTTCTTTTTTATGAAACCTATTTGACGTAGACTTTTCTTCTTTAAGCCTTTCCACCTGTCGAACTCTATCAGCTAATTGGGCCATATCCCTTAGATGAGATGTGTCCAATTTCTTCCTGATCGAATAATCAAGGCCACCAGCAGCCATTTCGACGAGTTCATGTTCAGGCACTTGTGTGAAACAACGAGCCTTCAGTAACCTAAACCTATTCAAATAGTCATCAACAGTTTCAGGTATTTTGCGCTGAACACTGGCCAATTCTTTGAGACTAATCTTAGATTGGCCCATGTAAAATTGTGCATGAAATGCTTTTTCTAATTGCCCCCATGTGAAAATAGAACCAGGGGGTAATGTAGTAAACCAAGTAAAAGCATTTTTTGTTAAAGAATTTGGGAAATATTTCATTTTCAAATTCTCATTTTGGGCTATATCCCCAGACTCAGTCAAATAACGAGCAATATGTTCGACAGTAGACTCTTTTGTGTCACCACCAAACTTAGTATATTTAGGAACTTTCCAGCCCCTTGGTAACTCAGTTTGCAACACATATTCACACAATGGTGATATGAAATTTGGCCTATGCAAACCTATGTTAAGACCATTTTGCGCCATTATAGTTTCTACTAAAGTGGCTATATTATCATGAACGTCAACATTATTTCGTTGTACTTGTCGAACAACCTCGTCAGCGTTCTGGTTTCGGTTTACCAAAACTACTTCAGGGATATGATTTGCTAACCCTTGTTGTTCGCCTACAACTGCCTGGGCTTCGACCGTAACCGCTCTTTGAGGGTTACCAGGCATATTACCCACCACATTGGGAATTTGCCTATTATTAACCGTTGGGGTCCCAAAGAAATCTGCAATTCGACCCATTTGATTGGCTAACATTTGGTAACTAGTGTTAGTATTTTGAATCAATGGATTAAAAACTGTACTAATTTGTTGGGTTAACATATTAACCATATCATGATTGCTCTCATCAACTTGTTGTCGTAAGGCAAACAAAGATTCATTGGTTAATGCAGTAGAATTTCGACCCATTACACTTTCAGGAGAAACATGTACGGGAGACATGGTCGAAATATGTGGCATTCCAGTAGGCATGCCATATGATCCAGAAGGAAATGCAGGAAAACTTACATTATGAAAATGTGGATTTAAACCGCTTCCTATTGCCATATAAGGATTATGAAGTCCCATATGTGACGGCAAAGGCATAGGTATAGATGCCATGTTTGACTGCGTTAATCCAACGTTAGTCATTGATACTGAAGGAACAGTTGTTGATGATGATGGGGATACTATTCCCACAACCAACCCTGCATTTACGTTTGCAGAGTCTACTATTGTTCCCTGTTCTTGTGAAATCACAGGATTAGAACTAGACGCATTATTAGTAGGACGAACCATTTTTCCACTTCTTAAGTGCATGCAAATACGAACACATACAAGAACATAGAAAAATTACATATTAAAGGCAAACGGTCCCACTGGGCGTGCCAATTTGTTTGCTGGTGTTTTTAGCAAACAATCACTGATTTTATTAGAAATGTTTGTGAGATTAAACCAGAAATCTCTAAAGCAATTGCCTTTAAACACCACAGTTTGTCAACAAATATATTTTAAAAAGGGAGACAATTCACCATGAACATGCAAATCAAAGAAAAAGAAGTAGTAAAATGGAACGCAGAAATATAAAATGACTTGTATTGAAAGCAATAAATTGCATTAAATGTAAAGAGAAAGGTGCACAAATTCACATACGTGGTACAATAATTCTTTTACTCTGTTTTCGCTGTGACTTGGAAGTTAGAGTTTTAGAACTGTGTGTTTGGTATAATAATTTGGCACCCTTGATTTCTACGTAGAAACCCCTATTTATACAGAAAATAATGACTGAAATGTAAACTGCTATGGACACGTGGCCACGTCTCAAAAACCAGTGATGAACTTCGTGCCACGTTCGATGCCACAACTGCCTACGTTGTATTAACCGTAGTCTTGAAATTCGACATAACTGTTTGCCAATAACTGCTTGACGAAGTCCAGAATATACTGTCCTGTCGAAAACTCTTCCTTGTCGAATTGGTGAAGACTTCTTCTGTCGAAAACATGCTGAGATGACTTAAATGTCACTTTTCTTTTCCAAAGGCATTATGAATGATCTTTAATGAAAAGTCAAACCCTATTAACTAACCACTCAAAAGCCTTGTCGAAATTCTAGGTTAACACTATCTTATCCAATGAAACGAAGTAAAGTATTATTCTTGTATTATTCTTGTATAAAATGTGAAAACAAAAACAAAAACCAGAATCAAACGACTTCTTGGACTTTCTTAAAAAAACAACACCATGGATTTTCTCCTTTTAATCGTGTATGCTCCTCAAAATAAATAAAAACTAATGTAATTTGTATCTATGGATGGAATTATATCGTTACGCTTCATGACCTTGAGCAAATAAAAGATTTGTACTACCTCCGGTCTGCCATATAAAAAACAAACTCCAAAATCACACACTAAAAAATGACATTGAAATCAACTATTCTCATTTAATAAAGCTAAAAGTTTAACCTTTTTCCAAAATTGCCATTTTCATTAAATAATGATTTATACTTCTAATTAATGACATCACCTTTAATTACAACACTTAAATAAGGATAAAGTTGGGATTGATCATTTTATACAACTTAAAAATGGTACTTGCTTCTTATATTGTGATCACCAAAAACACTACTCGTTTCTTACAAAGTGGACCAGAAGTAATAATTGGTACGTGAATTTTCGGAGATGGATTGCTCTTTTTAACTCGGCTGCTTGATAGCATCCCAATTTTCTTTCTCTTATTTCGGTGCTTGTAAAGATGTGGAAGGTAGTCAACACGCTCAAGCAGGAGAGAGGCTTGGAGTAGGGGTATTTAATTACGGTACAGGTCAACCCGTGAACTCGCTTCTCCTACCCAACCCGCATTTTAACCCAATCCAATCAAGTTCACACATAACTCGAACCAATCCATTTAAACCCAACATTGTTTGGTTTGGGTAGCGAAGTTGATGTTTTGAACGCATGAACCCAATCTGATGCGGTAACATGCGTGTCTGTGTGTATATATTATCTTTTAAAACACGTGTCTAACACATCGTACATTTAATTTTGATATTACAATTACAGTTTTTATTATTGATAAAATTGGAGCTAAATCTAATTTGAGATATCTTCGTCATTCTTATTGAGACTTTCTAACTCATTCATTTTTGTTTTAGCTAGCATATTTTTGTGGATGGACTCGATTCAAATTATGGATAAGTTTTTAAGCATGAATGGTATATTTTATTCAATTTTAAGGATTGGAATATTATGATTTTTTGAAGGCTCAAATACCACAAGTGGGTTAATTGAATTAATTTTTATCTCAATTTAAAAGTTATCTTTTACATGACCCGCAAACTCAACCCAACCCATTGATGATAAGGTTGGTCCGATTTTATTGTTAAAAATACAAGTTGAACATTTGACGCAAACCAAAGACAACTGATAATTTCATCTATTGGGTTTGGTCAAATTCTATCCAATCCAATCCACGAACACCCCTACATGGGAGTGAAAGATCTCTGCCTTTTTAACCTTAGTCTGTTGGGAAAAGGGCGTTGGAGGCTCCTCATGAATGATAACCCCCTCTGGGTCTAGGTTTCGTAAAGATAAGTATGAGTGTGGGTCCTTTAATTGGTGTTAAACAAGGTTACGATGTTGTACTTCTTTCTCTTGTAGTAGAAGGATATTTGAAGCGTGTAGGGGTATTCAGTGGTTCGGGCGGCAATCCAAACCAATGTAGAGTCCAATTCAAATCAATATGTTGGGTTCGAATTTTTTTGTGTTCGGGCCAAACCTAAACCAACTCATACTAACCCATAGTAGTTTGGTTTGGACAATTAATGAATTTTAAAAAACAAAAGCAAAACATAAGTTTTGGATTTTTCTTTTTGACAATTAAGAAGTTTTGGAATATTAGAAAAAAAATGTAGTTTTTTATCTTTTAAAAACTTAACATTTTTTTTTTTGAATTGAAAAACTTAACATTTTGGTCCATGACCAATCCAATCAATATTATGAAATTTGTTTGGCTCGGCTTGTGGAGAAAAAATCGTAAAAAGTCAACGCAAACAGTAATTGTAACTGGTTCAGGAAACAAATGGAGGCAAATCCGATCCAAAGTCACTCGTGAACACTACTAGTAGGGTGGGATTTTCTCTAGGCTCGAAAGTGCATTTGTACTGTTGTTGTAGAACAATTAGATAGTAAAATAAATCAGTTGGAGGTAGGGTACGATGGAGAAGATAGGTTTTTCGATGTGCATGGTTGTGTTTTGGGTTTCTCTTGGAGACACCGTTTTTTTTTTTGTGGGAAGACGAACTAGTGAGTAACCTTTTGGCTCTTTTTTCCCTAGTTGCTTCTCCCAACATGACGATTGATGGGGCTCATAGGCCTATCATGAAGGGGTATACTAAGTAAAGTCTACTTATTTCTGTTGATGGGTAAATCACCCCAATAATAGTTCAGAGGCTTCCCTAAATATCTTCATTATGAAAAAGAATGGAAAAGTAGTGCAATGCCTAGATTGGTAGCTTTCGACAGGTGGGTCCTACTTAATCGGCTCCTAACTTTGTATATCTATTTAGGAGGGGGTCATTATAGAGGCATTTGAGACAAGGGTAGGAAAACCAATCTAAAAAAAAGCATACATGACATGCACCTTATTAATTTAGCAGACCCATGATTAAAAACAACCTTTTTTTTATGATGCTAAAAAGACTAGATAAGGAACTGGGCGACTCGTCTGTATGTTGTTTACCCTTATCCCTCTTATTTGAAACACACATTTCTTATTGATTCTTTTGAAATGTATTCATCTTGTTATGCCACTTCTTTGATACATCTGCTCGATACAATGTAGATGCACTGATTTGGTTATAGCGTGACATTGATATTTGTTTTGTGAAGCATGAAGGAAATATTTGAAAGGCATCATTTGCACTCAAAAAACTAGGCGAACTGGAAGAATTATCTCTCAAATTACAGGTAAGGATTCATCTCACATATATCCAAACTGGTGTGTATGACCCGTGCGATGCACGGGTATACATTTTCTTGTTGAAAAAACTTTAAAAATTAGAGGTAATGTATAAGTATATTTTATTTAAACAATTTTATATCAATCAAATAAAATTTAAGGAATTTATAGTTTATATATCTTTGTGGATATACATGCTATATTAGTATTTCAGAAAATTGCAAATGATTTATTATTTGGTAAAGTAAAATATGTGATTTCATAGTATAGACAATAAAAATATTCACTTTTAGATATTATGATCAATTTAAAATTATATTAAAGAAGAATTTAAACTTCACTTGTCTGATGGATTTCTAATGTGAGATGTATATTTAGAGCTATCTATTTTAGCAGTTTAGTAAAATAAATAGTAATATATGCTTCCAAGTTGAAAATCACATTTCATATTAAGCATTATATATAGATATAGATATAGATATAGAAATAGATGAAAATCACATTTCATATTAAACATCATCGTAAATGTATTATATATAGATATAGATATAGATTAAACCTCTGTTACTCTTTTGACATCATCGAATTCATTGTATGATTAGACAAACTAACCCTAAATGCGGCAACCTTTAACATTTATCTCGTGTGTTATGATTGTAATTTAGAAAAATCATAACTAATTTGTGCGATTCTACTCAATTTTATAATATTTCTGGAGTGAAGAATATAATAGAGTATGTAGTTACTGCGAGTGTGTATGACGTGTGAAATTTCAATAGATGTCAAAATTGTTACTAAATTGTCATTTTTGACTTTTAATAGATGTCAAATTTGTTGCTATTTTTCTAAAAATTGTTTTTAAGATGTCTTTTTCCGAGGAACAAAGGAAATGGCCAAAGAGTGTTGTTGATGACGGGTGGTGAGGTATAAAGGGGAAGTTCAAGATTATCTTATCAAAGAATTTGTTAGTAGTGTCACCATTTCGTACCCAAGTTGATTGATGAAATTTTCCTAAAATTTTATAGCGGCATATGCATTTGTGTATTCTAAATGAAGTGCCGACACCTAAGTTGCTTCTTCATAGTAGTTTATTCTAATATTTCTCTAATCATCTAATAAAATACAAAAAGCTGATAAACCATTTGTATATTCCACTATCATAACAATCATCTAATAGAATACCCTGATCTGCAGGTTATGTATTATTCTAGAAGAACAACAAAGACATTTGCAAAACGTCGAAGCAGCAAGCATTATTCCATTTTTCCAATGGCCCCACAAAAAGGTGAGTGCGTAGGTATTTTCAATTAGTTCTTAGTTTATAGGTTATGTTCAACATGAATAATATAGCCGCGTACCAAAAAGCTTTATTAAAATAGATGCCTGTATATTCACATTGTAGCTTACTTTTTGTATATTCAATTATGCAGTACTTGGTAAATGGTATGGGTGCGTACAAGATGTCCTCAAAGTATTGCCAAACAGGTGATTCTAAATTTTTACTAAAACCCAGTATATAAAAATTGGAGCTGAATGTTATTAACTGATTGATATTAGGAAACATAGTAGTATTATATGTGTTAACAGGCTGCACGGAAATAATAAAAAATCACGTGTATAACATGTGATTGATATCATGGAGTAGTATAAAAATATATACATGTTGAAAAGATTACCACAAATAATATAGTTGTAGAATGTGTGTTATTAGGCTGCACTTAAAAACAAAAAGTCATGTGTATAACATGTAATTGATAACATGGAGTATTATAAAAATATATGTATGTTGAAAACACAGATACTTATATTTTGAGTAATATGGAATATAACCATAATATTTAAAACGTTCAAAGCAGACTAAAATCTGCTAAATTGTCATGCATAATTACCAAAGGGGCATAGCCACACCAAAGGTGGAATTTTGGGGGAATGGATAAAACCCATTGTCCGAATCCGAAAGCCAATAACCTTAAATAGAAATGACGGGAAGTTAAACCATTTAAAATACCCTTAAACAAAATCTGAGTAACCATAATCAATAAACATTAAAAAATAAAATGAGATCATTGTAATCACTCTTTTTCGATCTTTATCTTCTTGAGGACAATTCCATTAGAGTGAGATGGGCAAGTCCTCTTGAGTATAGGAGTGTGGTCACTATCATTGCTCAGGTCAACAATTTCTGTGCTGTCCTTAGCAACCTCAGCTCCATCATCAGATTCGGAAAACTTTGGTAGGAGATCCTGGAGTATGATGGTGGCATGTAGATATAAAATTAATTATGAACTCTTTAAGCATCGGTTGTAGTAGTTAACTTATTGTTATTGGAATTGCAAATAGATTTGGACATGGAATTGGAATAGTATATATTAATCAAATAGGGAGTGATAAACACCTGAGACACCTCTGCGATACTCCGATCTTCAATAAAAGTGGAAGTATTCTGTGTATTAGGGACATCACCAGGGGTATTCTGTAAAATATGTCTGACATATATAGTTAAATTGTAGGAGATCCTTGGATAAATCTGCCCTCAACTGAATTGTAGAAACCCGAGTGGAAGGGTTTTGTGCATTAGGGGTATCAACCGGGGTATTAATTTTCTCTTTGAATTTGGTGAGCAACCCATCATCGTTACCAACTCCTCGGACACGATAGGTGCGCTCCCATCTAGCATCACTTGGAGCATCGCATTGAACCTTGAAGAGGAAAGATTTCCCAATAAGATCTGTGATCTGATTAGGGAAGCCAAAATGATTTGCATTCTGCAGATAGGATTTCAACGTTAAAATAACGTTAAAATTTAGAAGTAGTTACAGTCAGGGTTAGACACTCTAATAAACACAAACATATTTAGGAGATATCTCCGTTGATTCAATAAGGTCTACGCATGACTGTCCCAACAGTGTGACAGCCTCTCGATCAAATAGGACAAACACAGCAGAATCAGTGTCATCCACGATACGTAGCCTCAGCAGAACTCATTTTGGTGCAATTTATGTAAGATTATAGGAATTCCTTTTTTTGAATGACTTAATAATTATTTCGAATTTTTTTGGTGTAGGCTATGATTGTGGGCAGCTATTTGTGAAGGATTGATCTGGCAGAATGTTTTTTTCCCTAATATATTTGTTAAATTGAATAGTGGATATTTGTTGTCTAAAAATATTGGGAGCAATATTAGGTAGAAATTTTGGATCTGAAAAGTTTGACTTATTGTATTTATTTTGGCTGTTTTGAATACTTAAACGTGTATAGCTGTATGGTAAAAAAAGTCTGTTATGTAATTGATTGAGGAGGAAAAAGTGGATCATTTGAATGACAATGAAAATGTTACCATGTTTATAATATCAAGCATATATGCATTTTGGAATGGAATTACAGCCTTTTTTCGGTTATGCGCATATTTTGGATTGGAATTACATCCTTTTTCAGTTGAATGACAATTAAACACAGCCTGCACTTATGCCTCAGGTGAAAGGTTCGATTCCCACGGAAGGCAAAAATTCTACAAGTGGGGTAGAGAAGACCGTGATGTAACAGTGCAGGGGTGGCCAATGCGTTGGACCTAGGCTGTTACAGGTTCCCCATGGGGGCTACTCTATTTAAAGCCCACATGCGAGGTATTTTTCCCCATAGGGACAGAGAGAAAATCCCCCACGATGAATTTTGGGGACGGGGACCATGTTCCTCGTCCCAAATATTTTACATAAATACCCTTATTATATATATATATATATATATATATATATATATATATATATATATATATATATATATATAATATTATTAGTAACCAATTTTTTGGTCTTTTATATGTTTTTAAAAGTATTAATTAAATTATTAAACTGTGCTACTTTATATATTTTTATTATTGCTTATATACTTTTTACATATTAAAATATAAAAGTAAGACTAATTTTTTTGTTTAAATGTTTAACTTTTGTTTTGCAGTCCTACTTTTATATATTTTTTTCAATTTTAATATATTTTAATTTAAATTTTTGATAAATTATCGGGGTCTCCGCAATGAGTGTGGGAATCCATGGGACGGGGTTGGGTGAGAAAAACTCCCCGTGGAGGAGATTAGAGAAAGGAGAAATGAATAAATAGATGTGACAATTTTATCCGTATGTGGGTTCCCTGTAGGGTCTGCCCCATTTGGAGCCCAAATGCGAAGTATATTTCCCCGTAAAGACAGAGAGAAAATCCCACGCGGTGAGTTTTGGGGTTGGGGACGGGGAGAGTACTCACCGCCCCGCTCCATTGTCATCCCAAAGATGAATATTAAGACAATAGACCCGATAATCAATAATTATAAAAGCTTACGATATTGTGAATATTAATGTAACTAATGCACAACAACCATTGAAATAGAACATACTTCGTAAGATCAATTCTCAACTGGAGCTAATTTCCAAAAAGATATATTAGACTAACATTTATCAACCATTAAAATCCTCACTAAAAGTTCAGCATCATCATTCTTGCACTAAAGTTTCTTGATAAGGAGGAGTATCACTTATTGAACATAGATAAAAAGTGTCTACACCAATCATGTAATCAAGAAAGAAGATAAAAAAAATAATATCGAGCTCCCAGTTATATATGATGATTTTTTGTCATTCTTATATTGGAGCATCATATCATTCTTCTGATTTAGACATCAAATCCAATCACGCCCAAATAATAATGCAAAACTTCAACAAACAAACCAAGATAAGGTTACATCCTAAAGCATATGAAGGCATTTTGCAATTTTGATATGTGAAACCCAACTTAATAGCATGACTACCGATAAACGAATATGCTTAAAATCATGGTAGTGGTCTTTTGATGTCATATATACATATTGAGAACTCCAAAATCGTCCAAAGCTTACAAAATGAACAACAAATATGGTCAAAATATAAATCTAGCAAGGAATTTAGAATTGTTTCTATTTCCAACTCTTGGCATTAAAGTTTAATAATTGAATTTCAAATTATTTCCTAGATGTCTTAAATGTTTTTTTAATTGTCTTGTAACATACTAACTTGTCAATTACTTACAATTGAATTTTGAATTTAAAATTCAAAATAAATTCAATGGACTTATTTTTTTAACAAAAACTTCTAATGAAAACTTTTTTGAATTCAATTTTAAGATTTGTGGTTTGTTTGATTTTTGTTTTCTAATTTCATCTATGAGCAAGCCCCATCTATAATCTAATTATTATTTATTTTCTAAATTGCTTCTGTGATTTGCTATCTATAATTGTATTATTTTATATGTACTTTCAAATTCCACTACATGTGAAATCCATTTAATACCATAAACGTATTTCAGCATGCCTTTTTACTTTTATATTGTATTTTTAAGTTGACTGAAATAATGCAAATTGATTATTTATTGATTCATTATTTTGGCAGTTTTTTTTTTGGACCAAATTATGATAGGCGTATGGAACTTCTATTTGCAAATGAGATTTGTTTCCATTTAATGCATATACTAATTATGAATATATTTATTAACATTTTTATTATAGTTATATTTTTTTATTAGCTGATAATATTTATATAATAATTCCAACAATTTACTACATACAATATAAAAATGCTACGGATAAAGAGTTTATATAATATATGACTTTTTTTTTACCAAAAGGGTATATATACATGGTTAGTTGTAAATATAGAAATTCATTTCTACCAATTATAATGATTTTGCACACATGAATTATTATTGTTTACTAGTGGGATGACCCGTGCGATGCACGGGGTCAAAGCTTTAGGGACTGCATAATCATTATAATACTAAAATTAGCTTAATAGAAATGAAAGACAAATTCTAACAATTAAAATGTGCTTAGTAGATTCAAAATGATAGAAATCAAAGAAAATGCGAACTTAAGCCCTAACGGCAAAGCACATGTTTGAAACCATACAAACAACAAAGCAAAACTTCAGAAATTTAAAGAAACAACAATTCTAAAAAAGTTGTTTATTACATAATGATTGGTTATCGGGAGTTAACCCATCTTCAGAAGCTTGGTTATTACCTAAACCATGATTGTTAATGTTTAGATACAAATCAAAAGATACGATGGAAAGGCCAATGTTTGCAGCAACTGTGGTATCAGCAGCAAATATAAAAGGAGATTAAAATAGAAGTGCTGATTTCCAATGAGGTTGAAACACATTTTGGGAAAAGGCATGATTAAAAAGGCACACACTGTTTTATTAATAGCAATTATAACAGGTATTTGCAGAAAGCGTGACCAACCAATAAACAAAGAGAGAGTCCAGTAATAAATAAAATGATGCCATAAAAATCAGAATCATTTCTTCTGCCACGAAAAGATGATCAGTGTGTGCAGCAACTGTGGTATCAGCAACAAATGTAAGAGGAGATTAAAATAGAAGTGTTGATTTGCAGTGAGGTTGAAACACATTTTGGGAGAAAGGCATGATTAAAATGGCACACTGTTTTAATAACAACAATTATAACTGGTATTAGCAGCAAGTGTGCTAGATACACTGGATATGAAAGGGCAAAATCACCAGAGGCATTAAATTTGCAGAAAGCTACATTGGAGCCTGCAGCAAATAATAAGATTAAACCACAAAGCAACAACAATCTTGAGTTTTTTTATTAGAACAACAATCTTGAGTTAAAAAGAGAGGCTGAGAACTAATAAAAATGGCATGACAAAAATCAGAATAATTGCTTACAGTGAAAACTGCAGTAATTAATTTGACCAAACCCCAAAGCAACAATAATTCTAAAGTAAAAATGGAAGAGTGGAATAACCTGGGAATGAAAGCAAAACTTGCAGATAACAGATGAGTCATAACATAGAAGCATTGATGAATAGCTAACAATAACATAAATGCAAAAAATAATCAAATTGAGATTGAATAGCCTATGGTGTTTTATTCAAACTTAGGGGGGGGGGCTATTATATGTTCGCACAAAGAGAGTGTACAGGAAAGTCCAAAGTGAGGCAAAAAAACCAGATTCTTTGAAAAAACTAATCCATACACAAATTCCATAGGTGAGAGTCACCAAAGTAAGCACAAAAGACATAGCTGGTTCTAAAATCAAAATACAAAAGGAATCCAAAAACAACCTAAAACCATACCCAAGAAAGATGACATAGAACTCCAAAATACATCTTTCCTAACTGAATCTAATCGAGTCCAAATGATACAAACCAGCAAAATCAACTAAAAGAAAGGAACAACACTCAAAGTGAGTTACATAATTTCAGTGCCATCCTTGTGAATGACCAAGCGAATGCACTGTCCTTCAAGAAGTCCCATTGTTTTGCTAAGGCGTACCCACTCCCCGGTAAGATAACACGACTGATGATCCAACTTATTCCACACAAGTCACCAACGATGCCAATTCTCATCCAACAAAGTAATTTGTGTAACAGTGTGAGAGAGCACATGGGAACCAAAATAGGAGGGAAAATGCTGAAAATAGTAGAACAAATACAAATAACAAATAAGAGACCAAATACTGCATAAGAACAACAAACTCAAAGAAAAAGAAAGAAGCAACAGCTCATTACCAAATTGGTCAAATCCTCCTTTGTCAGCCACTTTTTGAAGACAGGATGGAAATGGGTATCAGCATGAGGTAGAACAACATCATAACCACCAGGAGGGGATTTATAAATAGGAGGATGCATTTCACCAAGGGAAAAAGTCTGAGGAGGATGAGGGTATTTAACTTGATCCAAAAATCGATCATAAACATGGATTGGGAAAATATGAGGAGCATCAAAAGTAACAATGAGCCAACCCCCAACCTCAAGATCATACAATGTCCCAATGGTGTCCCAACCACCACACAAAAAAATTGAGCCCCTTGCCTGTTTAAGCCAAACCTCAATCTTGTTTTTCAAGAGGATCAATTAGCCAAACATGTGTGAACATCATCATAATAAAGGCCACTAAAGAGGGTTGGCATAATACCACATTCCTTCAAAAGAACAAATGAGAAAACAAATGTGAGAAACAAAGTAAGCAATAAACCACAACCAAAGAAAAGGAAATACAATAGAAAACAAAAGAGGTAGACTGCCATAGCTGGATCGAAGTTGAGAATAAAAGACTTAAATCTCATATCAAGATTAGTCACAAATGAACCAATCGCAAGCAAAGCCCCAAAATCCATCTAAGGAAAGACAAAGAGACATTGTTAGTGATGAAGAACAAACAAAACACAATCAAACAATTGTTTAAGCTGTGGCAAAAAAAAAACAATAACAACCTCTGTAAAATCCCGAGCCCCAGCAAAAATATGTAGTGCAACCAAAGAGAGCATTGCTGGATATATAGAAAACCACAATAGAGTTGCCAATAAAAAATCAACCAATTTTTTGAAATCACCCCCGGTCTTACTCATATCCATGATTTGCTTTGATATGTTCTTTTAGTGCTTCCAGAAGAGATTGCGTAGTCTTGAGAACTGCCACCTGAACAACACATGGTTAGAGAGAGACAAAGAGACCAAAAAATTAATATCAAATTTAATACTAAACAAAGAATTACATCAATGAAGTAATTTACTGCTGGAAGATTAAAAGGGGAAGAAAAGAAAGGAAAGGAAAAAAAACTTACAGATTTCCATGCGTTTATTTTTCCATACAACCCAATGCACTGTGTTCCGTATAAATCCTTAGAGGAAGCTGAACAGCTCAAAGCCGTTGCTCCACAATTATCAACTTTGCAAACAGCACAATTTGCCTGCAGATTGATTCATGAGCTGCAGAAAATGTAATTAGCACATTAATCTGCTGCACATTTTCAACTCAGAAGATAATGCTCTGCTGCCTCAACAGAATGACAATGACTAACTGAGTTTAACTTGGAAAACAAAGAGCATCCCACATTAAATTTAAAAGGAAGATCAAGAGACATTATATGTCTCGATATGAGATGGGAATTTAAGCAAAAAAAGTAAAATGACACAATGCATTTGAAATAAATAGTTGTAGAAAACTAAGACAATTTTGATTATGTAGTTTATCTGCCAAAGGCCCAATTTCAACATACTGATAAATAATATATATTGTTTGTGCTTGAACATTTCATTCTAATAATAGTAGTTCACTTAAAAGTGTTCCCCTCTTGTCGGCCAAAAAATGCATGACTTTCAGTAAGCATGCATCACCACAAACAGAAACATTAGCTACTTTCCACTACATTGTTCTGTTAAAGATCTAGAATGAACTCTTGGTAATGGCCAACAAATGATTCATCATACCTATTTAGAATATTACCTAGTATATGATTATGCTCCTGGTTTGTCATTTAATCCAATTCTTTATTTCTCCTCCATCAATTTTGCGCCAAACCAAATCAACTTGCATAATAATAGGCTGCACAAATGATGAAGAAACCCAATTAGAAAATCCTCAAAAACATTAACCAAATAAACACCCAAATTGAAAGGGAGATAGAGGAAAAATTTTGAGCAACTTCTCATTAAGTAAAATTAAAAGTTGTTTGCAAGCATTTAAATTGTCTAATATCATTAAGACATTTCATCAAACATAACATGTGCAGAATCATCATTTTTTTTTTATCAAAAGTGCTAAAAATTATTTACAGAAACAAAAGTGCTAAAAAAAAGTCCTTCTATTAGATGATTATTTGTAATGAGAACAATAAAAATATAACCTCATATTGTAGAAGAAAGCCAGATCCAAGAGAAAAAGAACATGCTTCACCATTATACTCTTCTTGGTTCTTGCTCTTTTTGTCTTAACCTTTTGAATCCCTAATTTTATGAGAGAGAGAGAGATTAGAAAGCCAAAATGAAAACTGAAGAGCATAGAAAATAGATGAAGAAGGGATTGTGAGTTGAGGAAGAAGGAAGTATAAATCGGTTCGATCAACATAGGAAGATAAAATCAAATTTTGAATAGGAATAATAAACCAGAAATGAGTAGAATATAAGCCAGAGAACTCACCCATTTTGTTCATCCCCTCATGAGAGCTCATCCTGTATCGTGTCTTCATCTTCTTCCCAGCCAGCAGCGGCACTGATTCATGACCATCAACACCCCATGCACATATTACTCATAAAAAGACCTAAAAAAAAATCATTCTTCTACAGCAAAAGCAAAAGGCTAGGTGAATTAAAAATGGCAGAATAGAAAATCAAGTAGAATTTGCAGCTCTTTTTCATGACATAACCTTTCCTAGAAGCCTCTCCAGTTAAGTTTTGTCATTCAAAGCAACAATTCTCTTGCACCATCTTCCTTTCATGCCTCCTTTCTCGTAGTTTTCTCACTCCAGCACTGATCATCAATTTTATTTCTGTATATGCAATCAGTAAGGAGATATCCCATGAAATTCTATGGGGTAAACAAACTAATACACAAAAAAAACATTTAACAATAACAACAATGACCATGAAAAGGTACCTTAGATACAATCCTACTAAGGAGAGTTAGGTTGACATTCTTCAATATATTCAAATTCTTGAGATCAGGTAAAGACATTTCCACATCATGTAAAGAATTTTTTAATTATACCATTATTTAGAAAACATGAAAACTATTCAATATCATGAATAATTAATGATAACATACCTAACAGAGCAAGCCCTGCGTTCTTCCCGGTTACAATTTTGTGAGGAAAGCATCTCTGTATCCTCTTCTTCCAATTCTTCCTCTTCTTTGCAGCGGCTTCTCGGAAATGAAAAGAAACATCAAACAAAAATAGAAAAAATATATTAATCAAAGAAACAAATGGAATAAGAACAACCCAAAGTAGACATTACAACATTATCGAAATGCAAAAAAACAAAACACTGCTTCATCAAAGAATTGAGCAACAACAATAATACAACCTTCCAGCAATGCAACACCCCCAACCAAACCAGAAAGAAAAAAGGATCTGAAAAAAAAGGGGAAAACATTATAAAGAGGACGCACATCGAAGGAGGAAAAAAAGTAAATAGGATGGAAGAGTACCGGAAAAAATGTGAAAACCGAACGTCTGCAAGTCCACTGTTGATCAACAGCTCTTGCCCTCTGAAACATCCAAATCACCAAGAATCTGTAAGCACCACACATTGGCCTCACTAACATTGAACTTGAAAAATAAGAATACCAAAATTAGAATTGATCTTTTCTTATACAATACTACCTTAAAAGCACCCGCTACATTCCGACCAACCACAAGGAAAGTAGATCCTGTTTCTTTACAACCAATAAGTATCTTCAGCATCTTGTTCCAGTCCCCGTCATAGTATTTCAGCTGCAAGAGTAACACAACATGAATGTTGCCAAAAGATTAGCTGATAAGGGCATGTATATGTGATTTAGGTTCCATGATTATTGTAAGTTAAATTTCTTTAATTGTTTTTGCTAAATCAAAATTTCTTTTAAGTGTTTTCGCATAGCCATCAGTCAGTCTAAATGAAAAAGAGAAAAGGAGCAAATATTACATGTCAACAAATATTCTGAGGAGAAGAAAATGAAAAACCTCCAAACAGTGACTCACTCCTTCATCACCTTCGCACAACATCACCACCCCCAGATCCAGCTCTGATAGGCTCCCGTCGCTGCTTCCCCCTCAACCTTGATTTTAAAATTTATCCATCATGAAAACCCTTTACAATTTGTTAGCTCCAAGTTCTAAAAAAACAGCAAATTCGTAAGAGCATGTAATTACCCTAAAATCCTAAAACATAATCCTAAAAACCCTAAATCATTAAAATCAGTAAAAAAAAACTAAATCTGAAATCCCAAAAATGACTAAAACGACTAAAATCTCAAAGAAGGCGAAGAACAGACTTGTCTATGGAAAAAATAATATGAAAAAAGGGAATAAAAACCCACCTACGAATTTTCGGCCACCACCGACGGTGGCCGTTCTCCCAAACACGCCGTTGTCGTCCTGTGAAACACGTCGTCACAGCAACAACCACCGTAGCTTCTCCCTTTCACAGTCAGAACCGCGCCGCTTTTCATCGCCGCCGTGTGACGTAGCCGAAAACGGCGTGAGCCCCCTCCATCACGTCGTCCTTCAACCACCGTCGCACTCTCTCAATCGCGACCTCCTCATTCCGCGTTCGCTCTCCTGGAACCCTCTCTCTCTCTGTAGAAGCAGGAAAAATAGGATCCCCCCTTTAAGTTGTCAACAAAAACGTGTGATAAGAGAAGAGAGTGCAGAAGAAAAAAAGAGAGAACTGATAGAGAGAGATGAGAGTGGCAAGAGAGAAGAGAGTGCAGAGAAGAAGAGAAGAGAGAACTGAGAGAGTGAGAGAATGGCGAGGAGAGAGGAAGAAAGAAAAAAAAAAGAGCCAGAGGTTTTCCACTGATACACGTTATGAATAGCAAAGTGGTTCTCTTCTTTCTCAGCAAAGTGGTTCTCTTCTTTCTCTCTGTACCTGTCTTTTCAGCTGACTTACATGGGAGTGGTAGGAAGACACATGGCATTATTCTATTGGCTGGAACTTTTGGGCGGGAAAGCTGAAAATTGGCGCCAAAATGGTGATGTCATGCTGAGCTGGAGAACTCCTTAGGATGTAAATGTAGAGATATGATTATGTTTGTTGAGTAAGATAGGTAGAAAATTGTAAGAGTTTAATTTTCACTTTGTTTTAATATAATTTTAATTAGCTAGTTTGGAGAACATAATCTACAGGATCAAGATGTATGCATATGTAGGGAAAATATTTCTAAATGTGGTAACCATATTTCAGATCAGAATATTCACACGTGTGACATGATTTTGTATTTTTTTTTTGTTACCGATTTTGTATATTTTTTTGTTACTATTTTAATGTTGACAAAACGGATTCAGCATATTCAAGATTTCTTTGAGAATAAGCAAAAATTAACAAACAAACATTCTGAATTTGAATTACTTCCTATTATACATGATTTTTTTCCCCAATAAATACAAGTAAATCGAATTATTTTACAATTAATGTTTAATGGGAATTGGTTGATAACGGTATTCAAATTTTAATTGAATCCCTAAATTAATGTACACTTGGCAATGAGCTGTAACATGAGAAGGTGAGGTGGACCAATTATTGGTTGACATGTGTGAGTTTCCTATTTGAGATTATTCTCAATTGTATAATTAATAGATGGCATGTGTTTGAATTTAGATGCTGACTTGAGAATCATGTTGATAGATAATACATCATAGTATCTGCTCTTTGAGCCTTGAAGATTTGGGACCCAACTCACATAAACTTGTTTGCATGAAAACATAATAATAATAATAATAATAATAATAATAATAATAATAATAATAATAATAATAATAATAATAATAACTTTTTCATGTGGGTCTTGTTTTTTATTTGGTGGAAGATTGAGTCTTGTTTAAAGTACCTAATTTGTTTCTCACCAGCCCCATCATATTGGCATAATACTATTCTTTGAAGTTATTGTAAAATACTTATTTATAATTTTTTATTACTAAAGTATAGTTAAATAGTATTTGATTTTATTTATAACATGATTGATTTTTTATATTATAATAATAATAAGAGTGGGGTTAAGTTACTCCAAGAGTAATTTTTATAATGGTACTCCACATTAATAACTTTTTTATGTGGTTCTCGTTTTTATTTGGTGGGAGATTAAGTCTTGTTTAGTTTACCTAATTTCACTCTCAACAACCCTATTAATATAATGGTATAATATTATTCTTTGAAGTTATTGTGAAATATTTATTTATAGTTTAGTATAGTTTTTTTCGAGAAAGTTACTTAAATATTGTTAAATAATATTTTATTTCATTTATAATATGATTGATTTTTTTTTTACATAAAGAATAGGTAATTAGTATATTAAAGAATGCAAAAAAGTAAGCATACTTTCTTACACATTAAATTTGTTATATCACTAAAATATTATTTTTTTTGTAAACTAAAAATTATAAAAAGAGAAACTCTCATGATTGTCTAAAAGTGATCAGTGTTTTTTTTTAATTCTATCATGTGCGATTAGATTACATTGTAAGCAAGGCAACCGATTTGGGGCGCTTGGATAGAGTTTATTTTGAGCTTATGAAAAACAATTTATGCAAATAAATAAGCTTTTATGTATTATTCATAAGTTTGTCAAGGTAGTTTATGAAAAAACAACTTATGGAGATATAATTTTTGTTAACGAGAACTTATGAATTAACATAAAAAACATATTTGTCTCTATAAGTTGTTTTTCATAAGCTCAAAAATAAACTAATTCAAACAGATCCTTGATTTGTATTTAAATTTTTTATATTATCAGAGATAAAAGTATAGCAAAAAGAAGAAAATAAAAGTTGTAACACCCAAAGTAAATTTCAATTGCTTTGATTGCTAAGTGATTTAATTCTTGTTAGATTGAGTAAGTGTGAGTTTTTGGTGGTCATTGTTTGTGCATGTGTTAGTTTAAGGGGGGAAATGGTTGAGTGAGTGCCAAACCACATTTAGATTGCTTTTCAAGTTCAGCCACCTTCAATGACTTATTTGCCCTTCATTAACCCACTACAATTCCCTATGAGCTGAACTACCAAAACACACACACACACACTCATTTGTGAGTTTCAAATAAAAACACCACCTTGGAAAAGAGAGAGAGATAGCGATGAAGAGAGGGTTTGCATGTGTGCTCCACTTCAACCATTGAGTCATTCCTTCCATTTCATTATCTTCCATCACCATTGCAAGACATTGTAACCTTTAGATTTCCCAAAACCAGAAACATCTCCATTCAACCTTCATCTTCTCTCATTTGGGGTGCATAATGCAATTTGGGGTTGAAGAACCAAATTGGGAGTTTGCATGTCAACTTGGGAGCTTGTATTGGGTGTTTTAGAAGCTACATTGTGATTGCAAGTGTCAAGGGAGAGGAGATAGGAGCTAGGCTTGAGTATTGAGCAATTGGGAGACTTGTTGGTGTTAGGATTTCCTTTTTGTAGCTCACTCTTGTTCATTCTTCAATCATGTGAGTTCTTCACCCCCTTTTTTGTTATGCATGTTTGATAATGCTTGAAATGAAGTCACATTGTTGCCAATCCCCCTTTGCATGTTGATTTTCGAAATCCCTATTATGGTATGAAAATTGTTGGTTTGTTTCCTTTCAAAATGATGAACAATGACTTTTGATACAAGTGTTTTGTTGCCCTTATTTGTTGGGATTAATAGCATGAGTTTGATGTTTGCCATATTGAATGTTAGATTTAAAATGTGATTTAAATGTTATGAGAATTAATTTTGCCAATGGGAATGAATTGGAATCAAAAAGGAAAGGGAACAACATTTAAACACAGGATTTTCATGTGTTGCAGAGGGAGCACGGTGCGTGCCAAGAGCATGGACTATGCGCCCCTTCTGTTTTCTCGGTTCAATTTACCCTTTTTCTTTTCCTTTTTGATACCAACTCTATCTAACACTAATCGTAATTCAATTAAAGTTATATGGTACATATTTAACATGATTATATATTGGTTTGATTGATATTGGGCAAATTATACTTTCGGTTTATTATCGCATGGATTATTGTGTTATCGTTTTAGCCCAACCAGAGAGAACACAAAGATGAGTATAATAAATTAATGGTTTATACATAAAATACATTCCACATCACAAGATTAAGTAGCATACTTGGAATGGGAGGTCATGTCTCCTGAGTTCAACGCCCAGATTGTTGTACTTAACGTTGAGTACGGGTTCTCCGTTGAAATTGATATAATTCAATTTCTCATGGATTATGTTAAAGAGATGGAACATAATTAAAAGACTCTGAGAGGTTCATGGTGAGGAGTCCCGACACCATTTTGCCCATTAGCGAGGGATTTTTCCCTCGCTAACACTACAAAAAAAACAGTGTTTAGCGACGGATTTTAGCGACGGATATGTGGTCCGTCGCTAAAATCAAAATTAGCAACGGAAATGCACAAAATTAGCGACGGATTGAGAACAAGGTATTTAGCGACGGAAATTGGCTAAATTAGCGACGGATTTAACATGGCGCGAAAATTGAAAAAAAAAATTGAATTAGCGACGGAAATCCGTCGCTAAATCCGTCGCTAATGTTTGGAAAATTGTGCCACTGACCGTTGCAGTTGATTTGACACGTGACAGACATTAGCGAGGGAAATCCGTCGCTAAATCCGTCGCTAAGGGGTAATTTTTTTTTATAAACCCGAATCCTTCCTCTTCCTCTTTCATTTCTTCCTCTTCCTCTTTCATTTCTTCCTCTTCTCCGTTTTTTCCTCTCTTTCATTTCTTCCTCTTCCTCTTTCATTTCTTCTTACCACCACCACCATCATCTTCTCCCTTCAACACCACACCACACCATCCTCTTTCATTTCCTCCTCTTCCTCTTTAATTTCGTTTCCTTCTCCATTTTCCTCTTCCTCTTTCATTTCTTCCTCTTCCTCTTTCATTTTTTCTTACCACCACCACCATCATCTTCTCCCTTCAACACCACACCACACCACCACCACCACCACCACACCATCCTCTTTCATTTCCTCCTCTTCCTCTTTAATTTCTTTTCCTTCTCCATTTTCCTCTTCCTCTTTCATTTTTTCTTACCACCACCACCACCATCATCTTCATCTTCTCCCTTCAACACAACACAACCACCACCACCACCACCACACCATCCTCTTTCATTTATTTTCCTTCTCCATTTTCCTCCCCAACCCCTTATCTCTCCCTCTTTCTATCTGAGATTAGCATTTTCCTCCATTTTCCGTCGCTAAAATTGGTCAGTGTCACTGTCAAATCAACTGCAACGGTCAGTGTGTACAGTGTTTAGCGACGGATTTTAGCGACGGATTTTCCGTCGCTAATTTTAGCGACGGATTGTATTCCTTCGCTACCCAATTAGCGACCAGCTTTTTAGCGACGGAATTGGTCCGTCGCTAATTCCGTCGCTAACAGTCATTAGCGAGGGAAAAACAGGCATTAGCGAGGGAAAAATCCGTCGCTAATGCGCTGTTTTTTTGTAGTGTAAATACCCCAAATCCGTCGCTAATTCTCATTAGCGAGAGAATTAGCGACAGAATCAGTCCCTCGCTAATTTGCTCCTCGTTAATGGGAATTAGCGAGGGAATTTGAATCTCTCGCTAATCGCTAATTCCCTCGCTAATTAGCGAGGGAATATTCCGTCGCTAAGTCTGACAGCCACGGTTTTTTTATATTAGCCTATTTTTTATATAGTTATTATTATTATTATTATTATTATTATTATTATTATTATTATTATTATTATTATTATTATTATTATTATTATTATTATTATTATGGTGTGGTGGTGGTGGTGGTGGTGTGGTGGTGGTGGTAGTGGTGGGGAAGGGTATTAGGGTAGAGAGAGAAGGAGAGAGAGAGAGAGAGAGAGAAGAGAGAGAGAGAGAGAGAGAGAGAGAGAGAGAGAGAGAGAGAGAGAGATAAATGAGCTATGTGGTGGTGGTGAAGGGTATTATGGTAGAAACCACCAACAAATATTTTAAAATATAACGTTTGATTAGCCACCAATATTATATTCCTAGGTTGAAACCATCAACAAATATTATATTTTTCTTTGCGATGGAATTTGCGACGGGATTTTTTTGGTAGTTACTGAATTTGCCACGGAATTATTAACAATTTGTGACGGAAATTTCAACATCTATTTATAAATTTTCAAATAATTTGCCACGGATTTGCCACAAATTTGCGACAGAAAGGTGTCATAGTTTGCGACGACTTTGCCACGGAATTTTACGACGGACTTCCGACGAATGTGCGACAGAAAGGTGTCAGAGTTTGCGATGGCTTTGCCACGGAAATTGGCGACGGCCTTGCGACGAGTTTGCGACGGATGATTTGTGACGGGCAATTTCGTCGCAAATGCTTTGCGACGAGCTATTTTGCCACGACGCTTTGGCCGTCGCAAATTCACATAAATTCAAATTTGCCACGGAAAAAGGTGCATTTGCGACGGAAATTGCCGTCGCAAATGAGCGATTTTCTTGTATATATATAGTAAACTCCTTAAAAAATTGGGATCCGGTTTGAAACATTAGACTAATTCATAGCAATTAGAAAAATCAACACAAACCCCCAAAAATTAGCCCGCTAAAGAGCAGTGCTATGTCACACAAAGTATTCAATCGTGAAATTTCCCAAAGATAGAGTATGTGGTTGTCAGCACTTTCTTTGCCGATTTTTGCGGAGAAAACCATGGACAATTGTTATATATTGGTATCTAATATCTATTTATACTAATAAACCACACTTAAATTACCCATAAAAGCCTTCACACTTACTTGACACCTTGCCACTCTATAATAACTCCAAAGGGTATTTAGGTCATTACCCTCTCTTCCTTTCTTCTTTTTTTACACTCTCTTTTCTCTTTTTCACTTTTCTCTTACACTCTCTTTCTTCCTTTTTCCTTTTTACACTCTATTTCTTCCTTTTTTTTCTCTCTCTTCTTACACTCTCTTTCCTCCTTTTCACTTCTCTCTTACACTCTCTTTCTTCCCTTTTTTTCTTTTTACTTTACTTTTACTTTTTCCATAAATAATTTTTCTCTTTCTATTATCATTATACTTTAGTTTTTTAACTAAATTTCTAAATTTATACACTCTTATTGATAATCTACTATCTATCTTTTACTATCTACTATAATCTACTAAAATTTTAATTTTTCTCTCCGAAATTTGTTTATACTCTTATTGATAATCGAATATCACCTCTTATTGATATTTATCTTTTACTATCTAATCTAATATCTATTTATACTAATAAACCACACTTAAATTACCCATAAAAGCCTTTACACTTACTTGACACCTTGCCACTCTATAATAACTCCAAAGGGTATTTAGGTCATTACCCTCTCTTCCTTTCTTTTTTTTTTACACTCTCTTTTCTCTTTTTCACTTTTCTCTTACACTCTCTTTCTTCCTTTTTCCTTTTTACACTCTATTTCTTCCTTTTTTTTCTCTTTCTTCTTACACTCTCTTTCCTCCTTTTCACTTCGCTCTTACACTCTCTTTCTTCCCTTTTTTTTTTTTTTACTTTACTTTTACTTTTTCCATAAATAATTTTTCTCTTTCTATTATCATTATACTTTAGTTTTTTAACTAAATTTCTAAATTTATACACTCTTATTGATAATCTACTATCTATCTTTTACTATCTACTATAATCTACTAAAATTTTAATTTTTCTCTCCGAAATTTGTTTATACTCTTATTGATAATCGAATATCACCTCTTATTGATATTTATCTTTTACTATCTAATATAATCTACTAATCAACTAAAATAATCAATTGAAACTACGAGATAACTGCAATTATATATATAAAAAATATGGGATAACTGTACTGATATATAAAAAACATAGGATTAAACTACTGATTAATATTTAAAACAAATATTTCTCATTGATAACCTACTATAATCTACTAATCAACTAAAAAAATCAATTGAAACTACGAGATAACTGCAATGATATATAAAAAACACGGGTTAACTGCACTGATATATACAACACACGGGATTAATATTTGTAATTGATAATTAAAATTATTGAAGCATACTATGAACCTATTATCTAAAAAACAAGAAGATGTAATGACTATTTAAACTACTGATTAATATTTAAAACAAATATTTCTCATTGATAATCTACTATCTAACTTTTACTATCTACTATAATCTACTAATCAACTAAAATAATCAATTAAAACTACGAGATAACAGCAATGTTATATAAAAAACACGGGATAACTGCACTGATATAAAAAAAAACACGAGATTAATATTTGTCATTGATAATTATAATTTTTGAAAACTACTATAAACCTACTATCTAAAAAACAAGAAGGCTTAGTGACTATTTAAACTGATTAATATTTAAACACACGTGACAAATATTTGTCACTAATACCTAAAAAAGAACAAATAATTGTCACTGATTTGTAAAAAACACGGGATAAATATTTCTTATTGATAATCTACTATCTATCTTTTACTATCTACTATATATAATCTACTAATCAACTCAAATAATCAATTGAAACTACGAGATAACTGCAATGATATATAAAAAAACACAGGATAACTGCAATAATATATAAAAAAACACATGATTAATATTTGTAATTGATAATTAAAATTTTTGAAGACTACTATAAAACTATTATCTAAAAAACAAGAAGATTTAATGACTATTTAAACTACTAATTAATATTTAAAACAAATATTTCTTATTGATAATCTACTATCTCTTTTTTTTTTGACCAATCTACTATCTCTCTTTTACTATCTATTATTATCTACTAATCAACTAAAACAATCAATTGAAACTACGAGATAACTGCACTGATATATAAAAAACACGGGATAACTGCACTGATATATAAAAAAACACGAGATTAATATTTGTCATTGATAATTAAAAATTGTGAAGACTACTACTACAAACCTACTACCTAAAAAACAAGAAGACTTAATGGCTATTTAAACTAATAATTAATATTTAAAACAAATATTTCTCATTGATAATCTACTATCTAACTTTTACTATCTACTATAATCTACTAATCAACTAAAATAATCAATTGAAACTACGAGAAAACTGCAATGATATATAAAAAAAACACGGGATAACTGTAGTGATATATAAAAAAACACGGGATTAATATTTGTCATTGATAATTATAATTTTTGAATACTACTATAAACTACTATCTAAAAAAACAAGAAGACTTAATGACTATTTAAACTGATTAATATTTAAAACACACGTGACAAATTGTCACTAATATCTAAAAAAGGACAAATAATTGTCACTGATTTATAAAAAATACAGGATAAATATTTCTTATTGATAATCTAATATCTATCTTTAACTATCTACTATAATCTACTAATCAACTCAAACAATCAATTGAAACTATGAGATAACTGTACTGATACATAAAAAACACGGAATGACGGCACTGATATATATAAAAACACGGGGATAACTTCAATGATATATATAAAAACACAGGATAGCCGCACTGATATATTAAAAAACACAAGATAACAACACTGATATATAAAAACACAGGATAAATGCACATATTGTTTCTAAATGATACTTTTACATTTTTAGATTTTAATATTTATATATTTTATATTTGAAACTATTTTTATCTACTTTAAATTTGTCTTTATTTTCACGAGGTAATGTTCAGACTATTTAACTGTGTTTTAAAGCATTAAACAACTATTAATATCTGCTTTTGTATTTTAAGTTTGAGACATTGAAATTTCTATGGAACTGTTTCATTTACATCATTTCTATTCAATTTAATACTAATATGTCATTAATTAACAAAAATTAACAGTATGAAGAAAAAAAATTTAAATATCATTATTACCAAAATAAAAGAGAAAGTTTATTTATCGTAACCACAAAACTTACTTTAACTTCGTCTATCTACCTCTTACAAACATAGCTTCGATTTACATTATTTAAATTCTAGAAATCAATCTGATTCAAACTATACCAGACAACGCGATCAACCCGTGCGGATGCACGGGTATGTTACTAGTTGGTATTAATAATCGTTCATAATGCATCGAGATGATTAGCAAATAGAATGCTCATGAAATTTATCATTTCCACCAGCAAAATCCTAAAAATCAGTCAACTTTGGGAGAAAAAAAAGTTAAGTTCATGGTGCAAGCCAACCACCTCACTACTAGGAGTCACATCAAAAATCTTATCAAAATTCATTACTAGATTAGAGATGCTAATATTCGTCCCCGGAAACCACTATAGGCATTCTTTCTTGTCGAAAAACTCCACATGTGCCTGGTTGATGTAATTGTTTTGGTGTAATTTTTAATTGTTTTGGTGTACCATTGGGAATGATACAACTATTTTTAATTGTTTTGGTGTAATTTTTTTTATGTACTTTTTTTTGGTTGTGATTATCACCTGTTCAAAATAACTGCGTGGTTATTGGGTGTTTTTTTCCTCAATTTTTTTATAGTTAGTTATTGAAAGCACCTGGATACCTTGTAAAGTTTATTGCCAATCGTTGATAAAGTTGAATCCAACGTCATCTATTAAATCATTCATCTTTAATTGTGTTGGTCTTCTATAAAACAACCATTATATAAATACTCATCTGGGCGCAAGCCACTTCTCCATTGGTGGTTTCTATTGAATTAATTACAAAGCTTGAATGAATTTTTGTATCAAGCCTTATATTCTGAAATAGAAAAAGAAATCACAAATACAACTAAATGAAGTTCAGATACAACTAATTGAACTTTCGAACCTTCAATCTCCCCTGGTGAATCAAAGAAACGAAAACCACCTCTGGTGAGTTTGCTGAAATCGCTGAAACCAGAGAGAGGAACCTGAAATCGTTGTGTGTGAAATCGCTGAGGGACTAAGAACATTGGCGGAGGAAAATATAGGAACTAAAATGGGAGAAATTTTGTATAAGAATTAAAAACAAAATTCATAAATTTGATAGAGACTAAAAGAATTTTTTTTTTTTGACAAAAGAGACCAAAAAATTATAAAAAATATTTTATTAAATATTTTGAGATAAGAACCCTGCATATTCAAAGATACTAATGACAATTATAGGTTTCACAAGGTATTGGTTTTTATAAACATTTATCTTTGAAATAATTTAATTGATTTAAAAGCATATGTTATCAGCTATGTTTTAACTTTATGGCTACTCAATATATCATTATAAAATAGTTTCTAATTTGCCTTTGAAATCATTAAAATATGTGCATACTCAAGCCAACGGATTTGTCTTGTTTATGTATTATTACCGTTTTGTATTAATAGGATATAATTATCCTTACTTTTTTTTCATGGATCCAACAGATTTGTCTTGGTTTTGGGTTTATAAAATCCAAAATTTTGGAATGGGAAGACACAACATTTTTTGATTGAAAAGAAATAGAGGGCCCACTTTGAATAACAAGATTCCGAGCAATATATTAAAAGAGGGGGGTGTGAGTTTGGTGGTTTTTCTAGGTGTAGGGAGAATCATATATTTAGAGAAGACTGTTTCATCATGGGGACGACGGGGCTAGGAGAGACTGCTTGCACACCTTGGGCAGAGCCGTGAAACGTCTTAAAGAGAGCGACCTAGTTCGCGACTCAGCCTATTTTACTCGTGTTTGTCAGTGTGTCCGCATTTGTTCCAACATTTTTAAGACGTTTGTACTTTCTGCCATGTTTGTCGAACACGATGGCGTTCCGGTTGATCTCAACAAGTCATTTCAGAAGGTATACTCAAACTCAGAAATTGCTCATCAATCTTCTCTAAAGGTATGTCTTTAGATTAATTTTTGATAAGTAATGTTTTAGAAGGAGATAATTTGATAACACGCACATACTTGAAATAAAAATGAGCTCTCCCACTACAAGAATTATTGGTTTTTCCGGCCAGGAGTTTCCGGCGGATATAGATCCGCCGCAAAGTTACCGGCGGAATCTACGAATTTCCGGCGGAATTTATCCGCCTCAAAGTTACCGGCGGAAAAATTGACATTTGCGGCGGATTAAAATTCGTCTTGGCTTTTGCGGCGGATTTAACGGTTCTTGCGGCGGATTTGGGTTCACAAATTTTTTTTTTACGAGATTTTAATTAATCGCGGCAAATGCACCTCCGTCCGCCGCAAATCCCTTATGTCCGCCGCAAATCCCTTAAATCCGCCGGTAACTGCCGTTTCCGGCGGATCTTGCCTTTTGACCGTCTGACTTCGTTTCTCCTATATAAACCCCTTCTCCCCTTCTTCTTTTTTCACACCTCTACCAATACTCTCATTCTCTTGATACGGCACTCGATCTCTTAATACGGCACTCTCTTGAGCATTGTCGGCAGCGGGGTTCCAATAGAGTGGCGTACGTCTCCATTTTTTTGTAAAAAAATTTCCACATTGTCATGAAGACCCCTTCATCTTTTTCGTTAAAAGTAACCCCTTTATCAGCATAAAGTTCATCCTCATTATTTTCACCACAAGAGACATATACGCTCATCAAATGCTCGGTATCATCCTCCAACTTAACAACCCGTCCTTGCAGTTCCTCAAACTTTCTATTTAGAGATTCAATCATCTTTTCAAAAGATGGTTTCTTGTGAAACTTTCTATTTTGAAAATATGGTTGAATCTCTAAATAGAAAGTTTGAGGAACTGCAAGGACGTGCTGTTAAGTTGAAGGATGATACCGAGCGTTTGATTAACGTATATGTCACTTGTGGTGAAATAATGAGGAGGAGCTTTTTGCTGATAAATGGGTTACTTTTAACGAAAAAGATGAAGGGGTGTTCACGACAATGTGGAAATTTCTTTACAATGAAATGGAGACATACGCCACTGTAATGGAGCTGCTGCCGACAATGCTCAAGAGAGTGTCATATCAAGATAATGGCGTAGGTCTCCGTTTAGGGGTAGCAGACATTAAATATATATTTTACTGTTTTTTCCAATTTTTATTGCTTTAGATTATTTTATTTTTTTGTTTAAAATATTTTATTAATTGTATGGATATTTTTTTAGTGATAATATTTTACTGCTTTTCCCAATTTTTATTTTTTTAAATTAAAAATTAATTAGTTATTGGATTTTATTTTTTTATCAATAATTAAAAAAATTAATAAAATAATATATATTTTTAAATAAAACGATTTTTTTAAAAAAATAAAATTTATTTTTTAAAAATAATAATAATTTTTTAAAAAAAATAATAAATTTTTTTTAAAAAAAAAATGGTACTTTGCGGCGGATTTGTGTTTTTTGCGGCGGATTATAGCTTTTGCGGCGGATTATTTGGTATTTTTAAAAAAAAAGGCGCGATATTTTAATTTGAATATCCGCTGCAAAGTACCACGAATCCGCCGCAAACCTCCGTAAATAAAAAACCCGCGGATTTTAAATTTCAAAATCCGCCGCAACCGTCCAGAATCCGCCGCAAAGCACCGAAAAAAAAAACCCACGGATATTGAATTTCAAAATCCGCCGCAACCGTCCAAATCCGCCGCAAATCCCTTTTGACCGTTGGGCTGCGTTTTTCTATATATATCCATTCCCCACTTCTCATTCTTCACACTTCTAACAATCCTCCCATTCTCTTCTTAAAATTTCTCTTTTACTCTCTCCCCAATTCTCTCCTTCTCTACTAAATCTGTTTTTGAAGTGTAGCGCTTCCTCCCTACGAATTGTCTTCTGCTCTTATTGGGAAATTTCTTCAAGGTATGTTTTTGATATTAGTTAATAGTTTTAGTTTTTAATTTTTTTTTTAATATTCGTTTTTAAATTATTTTATAATAATATGAATTTGTTACTAATTGTGTTGTTTTTTTTGTTTAGGTATTGTTTGGGTTCCTCCTTTTTCCTCTCTGCTTTTTCCTCTCTGCTTGAGTTCAGGATATGCTTCAAGCCAGAGCCTTCTCTTCACTACGGTTAGTTGTTAAAGTAATTAATAAAATATTACTTACTTCACTATTTTTAGTAAAATTTTGTTTAGTATTTTGTTTGCAATAATAATACAAATTAATTTATATTGAAAAAACTTATTTATTAAGTTCACTTATAAATTTTATTAACATATATTGTCTTATAAAAATTGAAATTTAAAATTAAATTTGGAATTATTATTTATAATGTTTAAATTATTTGTATATAACATTATTAAAATGGTACTTTGCGGCGGATTTGTGTCGTTTGCGGCGGAATTTTAAATAAAACGTTTTTTTAAAAAAATTATATTCATTTTTTTTTAAATAAAACGGGTGTTTTGCGGCGGATAAGGGGTACTTTGCGGCGGATAATTTGCGGCGGACATTGGGTACTTTCCGGCGGATATATTGCGTCAAAAATTTGTCCCCTTTTCCGGCGGATTATCCGCCGCAAATTTGCGTTGGATTTTGCGGCGCCACTAAATCCGCCGCAAACTTGCGGCGGAACGCGTTTGCTTCGAGCTGGCTACCGGCGAAAAACTTCCGCCGCAAAGTCCAAATATCCGCCGCAAATTTGGCTTTTGCGGCGGATTTCGCCCGCCGCAAAGTCCAGCTTTTCTTGTAGTGTCCTTAGAGAGTTTGACTACTCAGATTTTTTCTACTATCAATTTCCTTTCCATTATCGTGACCTTAAAGATAAAGCTTTGGTTACACAAGCCATAAGTAGAACAACAACAAAAATGATAATAAGAATTAACCGGAACACCCTTCAAGAATTGTTATGATTTGTTGAATTGATGTCATTGGTGGATTCGAGGGGTGGTGAGTAGACATTGGCGCAACACGTCATGTTTGCTATGATAGAAATTTATTTAAGGCTAATTTTGTTGTTTGCTGTTGATAATAAATGAAAATTGATGTTTACCTCGAGAAAGACAAAAATTCTCAATGAAGTTATGAATACTCCAGAGATGATGAAGAGTTTGATTCTAGTTATCTTCTTAACTAAGTTGGGATCCCAAACTATGTGGCTAATTTTTGTACACCCTTACAAATATTTCTATCTTTCTAAGGAAGTTATGTTGTAGATTTTTTAATTTTTTGAGAAATGATTTGTTAAAATTTAATTTTAAAAATTAACTTTTATTGTTTCTTTTCTCCAAACATTGATTTGTTATTATTACTTGGAATTATATCAGAAACTTTTCATTCGCAAAATGATTATGTATTATTTTATTTGATTGTCTTTAACACAATTATGGTTGTGTTTATTTTATTAATAGGAAAGAAATTAAAGATAAATCAATGTGGTCAGTTTTGCTTTGGATTTATAGTAGTAATATATACTTATATTCATTCATACGATGCCTTTATTAATTTTGACCCGTTTCATTTATTGTTTGTTAAATTTCGTTCTTATGTTTAAAATCAGAAAGAAAGAGGTGAAAAATGAAACTCTAAATCTGGGTTTTAGTTTTATTTTTGTTGTAGAATTTTTTATGAGATATATGATTAATAGAGAAACTTATGGATTGATAGTGCATTATTAGAACACGTGATTCTAATAATAATTTTTTTAAAAAATAGAAGAAAGAAATTCAATTAGATTAAAATGATGACTTTTGTTTTCTCTTATTATGAGAAATTTAATCTTGTGATTTTATATGTTTTGAAATTAACGAAAGTGGTAAGTGCTTATATTATATTTTGGATAATAATGTTTGAACTATTATTTTCTACACGTGGATGACTTACCTAATTTTGGTTCTAAATATTTGTGAAAAATATCAAAATATGTTTTATAAAAGTATTTTGATATGAAGGATGTTGGTGAAGTAAATATAAATTACTTCTATTGTAAACCAGACACTCATTAAGATCCTGGTGTCAAGTTGCTCAAGAACACCATGAGAGTGTTGAAAAGTCCGAGTTTGCGAGCATCATTTGCAGTCTTCAATATGCTGCTGATTGCACTAGAATTATAACTATTGTTGTGAGTTTACTATTCAGGTTTACTACTAATTTTAGTAATGAGCACTTGTGTGCTACTGAGAGGGTCATGATGTACCTTAAAATGACCATGCACCTGAGATTACAAAAAGATTTCCACTGTGCTATGAGGTTACAGTGATGACGAACGGAATAGTCTTTTAGCTATTCCTAAGTATGAAAAATTGATTCCAACCATATGGATCTATTGTGATAGAACCGCGGCTATCACAAAGTAAATAAGAAAATCATATGATGTTTGAAGAAGATTTGACTGATCCTTTGACGAAAGGATTAACAAGAGGAATGAGACTAATGCCCATTAATTTGTCTTTTATAAGGGTAACCCGACCTAATTGCCTGGAGATCCCAAGAAATAGGTTTAATGTGATAATAACAAATTATAATAAGATGTAAAATCATGCACAAGTAATTTTAAGTCTCATTCATAGTGTGGAGCATGATATCATGTAGTGTTAGAAGCTTGAATTAATTTCTTAATGAGTTCTATACTCTATATAGAGTGGGGTACGTAGCTACATGAGTACTCTTGATAGGCTCACCTATGTGAATGTGGAAGTGCGGCCGCTTCCTATGAAGTTTTGGGCAAAACTTGCTAGAGCGTTCATTATACTGGGATAACGTGCAGGGTCACACTACAAGAATTTCGGTGATTTCTGAGGGAAAAATCCCTCGGAAAAGCAGGAAAATCGGTCGCTAATTCACGTTTCCGACGGACAAAATTCCGTGGGATAAACGGTCCTCGCAAACGATTTCCGACGGAAAATTCCCTCGGAAACGTTTCCGTCGCAAATCCCTCGGAAACTCCCTCGGAAATATCCCTCGCAAATCCCTTGGAAATGTCCCTCGCAAATCCCTCGGAAATACCCCTCGCAAATCCCTCGGAAATATCCCTCGCAAATTTCCAAGCAAATTCCGTCGGTACGAATTGATAAATAAGTTTTCAAAAGCATAATTACACGAGTAGTCCAGTTACGATTTACGAAAGCATAATTACGCCCAAACATATTGTGAACATTCAAGACCACCAGCTTGCCTGCCCATGCTCCACAAAAGAGGTATCTAGAGAACAGAGAAAATCAGCACTGATAGAAGTAGTTCCTCAATTCATACAGCAAGTATGCTCTAATATTAAACTGACATCAATATTTGAATAGAGAGAGGAAAAAAATCTATAATAAGACTCATTTCCTCCTTTTATACTAGGTATCAGTTTTACACCTGAACTACTATCCTCATAAAAAATTTGCCATCATTTTAGTGCTTTCAAATAATGGTCCCAAAAGTCATTGCTTTACCAAGTATCAACAAGCTTATGTTACAAGCAGATTAAGTAATCTTATACTCAAGTAATTAACAAAATAACATAATTGAATGAATTGTGGACTTCGTATTACAACTATATCTACTATATGTTTCCATTGCTGTAAAATTGAACCTATGATGTTAGTGTACCATGAGAGACGTTCTAGCAGATTTTGATTGGAGCACTTCAAAGCACGGTCATACACAATTTCAGTCCTTTTGGCAACATCATGCCAGTTGTAGAGTTCCCTCATCTACAGAAAATACATAAACAAAATGGAATTAGTTTCCCCACTAAATGCATTAGAAAAGACAACTTGAAAAACAAACTCACTCGATTATGCATGACTTGTGGATCAATTTTTGGCAGCATAGATATAGCCTTTTGAACTGCGAACACCATATCACTGGGACCAGGTTCAGCCAAAACAATCATGTCATCTGGCAAAACCTATATAGCAAAGAATTGAAGATATATCAATCCTCTCAAGACAGCCTTCCAAAATTGTTGAATTGAAAAGAAACTGAAGTTCATAAACGAAATTCTCAGAAAATCAATAAAAAATCCCATCCTGAACAGGCATAGAAGGAAAATCTGTTGTAACTACCTCAGGAACTCCTCCAACACGTGTGCTGACCGTTAACAATCCACAACTAGCAGCCTCTAAGATAGCTATGCAAAAACCTTCTGTTAAGGAACTGAAACAAGCCAATTGTTGTTAATGACTAAAAATAGATGTGTATAATAACTGGTGTTGATGTTAAGAACCCCAACATCTTAAAAGAAAGGAAACTTAAGCTTCTAGAACTAAATAACTTCCATAAATAGGCAGAAGAACTATAAACCCACTTTTGCAAAGCTGAAAGAAAACAGAGAAAGTGTTAAGGAAGCTTAACCTATTTAAGAAGATATGTCCAGATATGAGAACGGATCGGACTTGTGCATGTTGCACAGCTCCTAACATTTCAACTCGATCTTGTAGAGAATGCTTTTCTCTCATCTCTTCCAATCGCATACGCTTAAGTCCATCACCTCCAACAATGAAACGAACCTTCAAATGAATTTATAAGTTATGCCTTTGAAAGTGCACAGATAAAAAAATTACTATAATTCAATCATTTAGCATTACGTATTTCTATTGGTGCGGTTTTAGTAAGTCTCAATGCAAAGGAAGTGTTTTCTGTCAACAGATACAAAATTTATACCACAGTACTGAGTTATACTTGAGGACTGCAAACCAAGTTTTAGTTCGACACTGATGTTAAGGTTCAAATCAAAGATTGTAAAAATATAAATTACTTTTTGTAAAGGTGCAAAGAAAGTTCCCGTACAACATTTCCTTAAAGGTTTAGTAATGTGTATATTCAGTAGCAAAGAATTGAAGATATATCAATCCTCTCAAGCATGTACAGATTAACTGATAAAAAATCATTGTTACCGACCATACCTATTCCATTAATAACATTGCAGTGTCCACAAGAGTTTTGTTTAATGGAAGAAAATACAATACAATAATGTAACATTATATTATTTTAATTAACTAACATGTTCACTGTGACCTTGTGGAAAGTATACTACTCTACTTCCAACTGCTGGTAAAGAGACAAGGGGGCCAGCACATGCATGCCAAAGTTCTGAATCTAGAACTCTCTTTTCCCCTGCAAAATACATCCCAATGTCATCATGAATTTAGTATATAATAAAAAGTCCATTGCTTCATCTGAACTCTGGTAGCATAAACGGCAGAATAAGAACTATAGCATGCAGAGGTCACATAGCAGAGAATCAGGTAATATTCACAATAAAGTCATCCAATACACTATATTAAAATCGATATCATGAAAACTATTATCTATAAAAAGGGGGAAGGATGAAAATAGTTGCATTTACCTTCCCATAAAGCAACCGCTTCCTAGCATTCATATCCTCCGGGGTGAAGTCAGCCTAGTTAAATATGACAGCAACCCATCAAAAATGAAACCTTAACAAGCACCCAAAAAATAAATATAATATCTACAGGTTTACCTTCCTATATGGGTTTATGTCTAGCATATTTAACAGTGAGAGGAGTGGATAAGTGGTGGAGTCAATGTTGCCACAAGCATCTAGCTTCCAAGAGATATCAACACTTTGTGAAAATACAGAGTCATGAATGTAAAAGCTGCCCAGAAAACAACAACCCAAATTCAAATGAACTGAACTCAACATCTACACAACCCAAATTCAAATGAACTGAACTCAAGGTATAAAAGGAAAGCTTTCATCAAAATAATTTCATCTGAACTAGTAGAAGGAGCCAGGAGTTTATACCTCACTAACAACATTATCTCTTGCATCATTTGCAGATTATCTGGTGCAGCAATGCAGCGCCCTTGAACCCTAACCCTTCCAGATTGCACAAGTGGAATGACAGTCTTTGCCCATTCCATTGGCAGCCTCCCAACCTGAAAATTAACATAACAACACAGCACCTTCAATTCCTTATCCAAAATCACCAATCCCAAAATAATCTCACATTGCATTCTAGTAACTACTAAGCAATTTCAATACATTCAAATTTCAAACAATTGCAATTTCAAACAAAACAAAACACCGTCAAACAAATTACAATAAATTATAATAGTACCTCTCCAGAACGCTTTGTTGAGATGCGAACAATCCATCTGAACTTTTGATGGGAATTTAGGCGGGGGTAATTGAAATGAACAATCTCATTATCCACCAATCTCCTCACTCCTCTAGCAGTGGAAGTTGCAATCTCAACCTTCCTTCCCAGCAATGACCACCCAGGTTCTTCAGGAAACTCACCATCCTCAAGGTTTGGAATCGGAATCTTCTTCTCTTGCACCACCTCCTTCTTCACTACCTTCAACACCTGCACTTCTTCCACCTCCTCCTTCTTCACCACCTTCACTTCATCGCTAACTGTTTGTTTCTTCTCCTCAGCAACAGATTCATCCCTAACCGTCTCTTGCGTCTCACAAACCTTGTCTACATCGATAACTTTTTCCTTCGCTTGAATCAGTGGCTTTTCTACCGATTCAACCTTAACAGAATCTTGCGTCTCACAAACCATGTCGACATCGACAGATTCTTCCTTCGCTTGAATCAGTGACTTTTTTACTGATTCTTCTGTAACGGAATCTTGCGTCTCACAAACCATGTCAACATCAACAGATTCTTCCTTCGCTTGAAGAAGTGACTTTTCAACCGATTCAACACTAGCCGAATATTGCGTCTCGCAAACCATATCAACATCGACAGAGTCTCGGACGGTTTCCATTGATTTCAGCGATTCCTCTACGGAAGCGACTTTTGTGTTTGTAGCCTTAAGAAACTCATCAAACTTGCGCAACGAACTTCTCCCCTCAGAAATGGGTTCAGATTTAACTTCAACTTGCGGTTCCTCTTTCACTTCGATAATCGTAGTTTTACACGCATCGAACTCTTCACGGTTAGGATTAGGGTTTGGCGGTGTTGCCAAAACACGTGCACCACCGGTGATGGAGCGGATCACCGTGAGGGGCTGAGCGACGAAGACTGGTTTGCCGTTAATATAAACGACATTGTCGTTCGTGGATGAAGGAAGAACCTTCCGAAATGTTCCTCCGACTGATTCAGAATGTCATCATGGCTAGAAATATTTCACGCCGGAGCGGAGGACGAAGCGGTGCTTTTAGAGGCAGCAACTCTGTTTGGTGGCGGCGGCGTGTGGATGGTGGTCGTCGGACTGACAGTGACAGAGGGAGGGTGAGGGATGGAGGCGATGTGTCTGAGTGAGAGGGAGAGAGGCGTTGTGTGGTTTAGGGTTAGTGAGAAGTGAGAGTGAAAGTGATGCAGTGAAAGTGAGCTCGATGAATCTATTTGTTTAGTTTTAAGTGAGAAACGATTCCGAGGGATATTTATGCGTTTCCGACGAAAATGTCCCTCGGAAAGTAGCGAGGGATTTCAATTCCGTCGGAAAGTTAAGCGGGAAACACCTAAAACACATAGCGATGAAATTATCTGTCGAAAACAAACGTATTAGCGACCGAAAAAAATCCCTCGGAAATATCTGGTAGGTAAATCATCATATTCTTGTAGTGTCATAATGCACAGGCTTATAAACTACACCCTGAAAGATTGAGTGTGTAATGTTGTCTGAGATAGAGTTCAAGACTACGTCTCACTCTTGTTGAATCGGAAGCATCATCACTATGTATTGGTTTAAGTTTACGAACACCAATGTTTATGCTCAATCTTATATTAGAATGATTTCCTGCTCGATGAAATTGTTTAAAGAAAACAAGTGGGGAATTGTTGTGATGTTTTATTTAAAAATTATAATAAAGTATTTTATTAAATATTTTGAGATATGAACCTGGCATATTCAAATATACTAATGACAATTATATGTTTCACAAGGTATATTTGAGATATTTAGAGAAGGCTATTTTATCCTGGAGACGACGGGGCTAGGAGAGACTGTTTGCACACCTTGGCAGTGGCGGACCTACCTTGTGTAACTTCCCTAATTTCTAAATTATAATTTAAGGGGTTTATAAATAATTCCTCAGACGAGCGAAGTAACATTTCGCGACTCGGACATGAGCTAGTCAAGAAAACGTTAAGTTATTGGCTAAGTAGGAGAAAACTTAGGCGAAAATGAGGATTTAGAAAGAATTAATGAGTCAAGGGCATTTTGGTCTTTACACAACCATTTAAACCCTCATCCCATTACCTCATCACTCAGCTGAACCTATCCTTAGCGAAACCATTCCCTCACTTTTAAAGCAAAAGAGAAAAGGGAGAGAAAAGAGAGAGTGGGGCGAGAGGAAGAAGAAGAAGGGGGATGGGGAAAGCCATGGATCATTCTTGCATGTAAGTAATCTCTGTTCCTTTCCTTTCCATTTTTCGATCTCTTTCCATTGAGCCTAATCTCAGCCTCCCATTCTACTCCTAACTCGAATTGCCATGGATGGAGCTTGAAGCTCAATGTTGACCAAATCTTAAATTTTCTTGCTGCATGTTGTGGGCTGTCTTGGGGGAAAAGTTTTTAGCAAAGTTTGAGCCCTCATTGTTGAACTAAGTCAGTAAGGAGGAGGGACAGCAGCACTAGAAGAAGGAGATTCGAAAGTAGGAGCTGTGAGTACCGGTTTTGAAGCGGTTGGAACGATTACGGGGATTGTTCGAGTGATTACGGTTCGATCGTTTCGAGTGAGGACGTGACTTCTCGGGGGTTTGTCAAATCTGTGAGTTTTACTCACGTTTAGGGTTTTATAATTGATTGTTGAAATGTTGGTTGAAATCGGTATTTTGATTTCGAAAGATTATTGACTCGAAACCGTTTTCCGGAAAATAACGTTTTACGGTTTTTACCAAATTTTATATGTGATTGTACGAACTGAGATTGTACTGGTATACTGCTAGAATGTTTGATTGTTTTGTTGGAAATTGGATTGAGTTTCTATTGGAAGCGATCGGAGAAGCGAAACGGAACGAAACGAACAAATAACGAATCTGCTACAGTCAGCACGGGTTGTGCCACCTCTAGCACGGGTCGTGCTAGACTTTCTGTTTGAACTGAAATGTGGAATTTCAGTCTAGCACGGGTCGTGCAAGGTCTGGCATGGGTCGTGCAAGACCTTCTGCCCCCGGTTGCCAAAATTTCGTTTCTCCGCTCCTTTCGATTCCAAACCTCTTCTAATCTTCCTTCCAACCAATTGTGATGTTATACACTTGATAAAAACATTGTTTTAAATGCGATCAACATGATTTTGAGAAAAGGTTTTGGAAAACTATAATCGTTTGAAAAACCAAAAAGTAGACGCGTGCGAGTACATGTTTTTGAATAATAAAACGGGTTACATGTCCAACTTGGTACTGTATTATAACGCTGGATGTCTAGTATCGTATTCATCAAAACGAGTTATAGAACAACGATAGATATAGATTATATTAAATATAGAAGTCGGCCCAATGCGGGTGTGATATATAGATTATATCAAGTTGGGTGACGACCCAACAAATAGCATACTAGGAAGCGAAGGTCATGAACCCTCACCCTAGGCCCTAGAAACATTATGGAATAGAAACTAACGGGGGTTCATCGAGACTGTGGTTGTGTGCACGGTCGATGTTATGCTACAGTAAGTACACGATTCATCGAGATTGTGGTTGTGTGAACGGTCGGTGTTTCGATTGGTAAGCTTGTAATGGTAAAGTAACTTACAAGGCTTAAAAATAAATGAATAGCACATTAGATGCCAAGATTGTGGTTGTTGCACGGTCGGTAATGGGCTAAGTATATATATATGAGTAAATAGTTTATAAATTTAACTATGTTGCGACGGTTTTATAATTGAACCGAGTGATGGTGAGGGGTTACGGTAGAACTCACTGAGATATGTTATCTCACCCTATCATTATTGTGGTTTTTACAGAGAAACAGGGTAAGAGGAAGACAAGGCAGCACGAGTAGGTGACATGCTTATGGAGATGCCGAAGACTTGTAGCATTGAGTTTCCGATTATGTTTCTCTTGTTATTTTCCGTTATGGTTATGTAACTTGTATTGACATGAGTTGTATAAACCTATTCCGCTTCTGTGGTTATGGTATTGAACAATAGTTCTTGTATTCCTTTTGAGATAAGGACCAAGTTAAATCTTATGGACTTGCAGACAGGTTGATCCGAGACATTGTGTTTTATTATCGAAAAAAATTTAGTATGTTCAATATCTAAACAGGGATTGTGTCCTCTGATTGTTGACACAGATGTGCATCTCAATGTATCTACATGTTAGAAATACTGGGGTGCTACACCTTGTATCCATGGGGTTCAGTTGAACCCCCTAGAAAAAAAAATTGCACTTACCGCCCTATATAAATAACCCAAATCTCCTGAAATTTTTATTTTGAACTCCCTGAAAATTTTAAATTGCACTAGTAGACCAAATTTTGCACCCATTTGACACTGGCCTTAAAAAATTTGACACCCCTGACGCCGGGGTCCTGGGTCCGCCACTGCACCTTGGGCAGAGCCGCGAAACGTCTTAAAGAGATCGACCTAGTCCGCAACTCAGCATATTTTATTCGTGTTCGTCAGTGTGTCCGCATTTGTTCCAACATATAATAATAATAATAATAATATTATTATTATAAAATTAATATAATAGTAGTAGGTTCCTCACTTTCATTTGCGGTACATGTACACGGCTCCACACTCATGCTCCTCTAATTTAGCTCCACGGTTTTGCTTATTAGTTGGTTTTTTGGGGTGGCATAACTCAGTAAGTGTGTGTGTGTGTATATATATATATATATATATATATATATATATATATATATATATATATATATATATATATATATGATGGCCATCACTTTTCCCACACCCCTCCCTACTCACCTCACACCCCCTAACCCTGCAAAATAACCAAATTAACCTTAACACTCAAACAAATTCCAACCATATCCTTCATCCCTCTTCTTCTCCTCCATCTCCTACACACCCCACCCTAAACCCAAATCTCCCATCTCTTCCACTCCTCTCCCTATCCACCATTTCTACATCATTACCCTTCTATTCATCTTCTCAACATTGACAAACATCATAAGGTATTATCCCTACCTCACATTTTTCGTTTTAATCTCATTTAGTTGTTATTTTTGACTTATTTTTTTTCTGTAATCGCGCTCCGTTCGGTTGACCTCAACCTAAAGGTTTCGGTTAGGCCCAACCGAACGAATAAAAAACACATTTGGGGGTGTTTTTCAATTGGTCACTCGGTCAAGGGGAACCGAACACATTCGGTCACGGTGAGCCGAATGTGTTCGGTTTAGGGCAACCGAATAGACGTAATTACAGCAAGTCCAGTAGCTTCTGTTTGAAATTTTCTTTTTATTACAGGATCATATAAATGGCAGCAAATGATGCGTTGATGGTACTAGACTTTACGAGTTTGTTCACAACGGATAAGGTACGGAACATTCATTATTTTCAATATGTTTAATTTGCCTAAGGAAGACAATGACATTTGTGTTTTCCATTTTCAGTTGTTTGCAAACCGTGAAGAGTTGTTGACATGGGTACGTAGTGTCGGCAGGTCTCTTGGGATGGTGATTGTGATATCTAGATCTGACACCGGAAAGATATCAGGTAAAGAATTTTGCACGTTGATTTGTAAAAAAGGTGGAAATTATATGACTAGTGTAGTTGAGGGAACAAACACTAGAAAATTTTGTTGTCAGTTTAGATTTAAAGGAAAAATTATCAAGAAGCTTGGAGGATGGATATTGAGGGTTATGTGTGGAACACATAACCATGCAGTCATATCTTATGATGAAGGTCATCCGTACAGTGGTAGATTAACTGAGGAAGAGAAGGAAGTGGTGGATAGAATGACTAAGAATCATATTCCACCTAATCTCATACTTAATGAAATCAAGACCATGAAGCCTAAAGATAGTTGTACCACTGTAAAGCAAATATACAATTGTCGTTCAAGGCAACGATCGAGTATGCGTGAGGGTAGGACTGAGCTCCAACATTTGATGAAGCTACTGGAGCGTGATCAATATGTTTACTGGTCTCGAGTTGCAGAGGGCACTAATGTTGTCAAAGACATCTTTTGGGCACATCCAGATTCTATTGAGCTTGTCAACACATTCTCGATTGTATTGTTGATTGATTCCACGTATAAGACCAACCGGTATAGGTATCCGTTGGTTGAGATCGTTGGTGTAACCTCAACTGAGAAGACTTTTTCGGTTGCATTTGCTTATGTGAATTTTGATAGGTTGGATAACTATGCATGGGATTGTGAGAAATTAAAGGGTTTATTTAGGAGACAGGATTAATTGCCACATGTTATACTTACTGATAACGAGGAAGGTCTGATGAATGCTCTGTCAGCTGTATTTCCATCATCTACAAATTTGTTGTGTCAATTTCACATTAAAAAGAATGTGAGGGCCAGAGCTAGGTTGATCATCAAAGACACGCCTATAGTTGAGGATGTGATGAAAACATTTCTTAGAGTTGTCCATGCGAAATCTATTGATGAGTATGACATGGAATTGGCACTTTTGTATCTGATGTCAGCACCCTATCCCAGCTTCATTGATTATGTCAACAAGTAATGGTTAGTCCCATACAAAGAGGTTTTTATTGATGCGTGGATCAATTGGTATATGCACCTTGGCAACACTACCACTAACAGAGTTGAGGCTACACACTCTCAGTTGAAGAAAATATTGCATGACAGCAGGGGAGATTTGTGTAAGTCTTGGGATTCAATTTGTACCATGCTTAGGATTCAGTTTAATGATCTCAAAATGAGTTTTGAGCATAGTCTAAGTAGGCCAAAAATTTCTCACTTGAAGAAGATCTTTGAAGAAATTAGGGGTGTAGTTTCTTCCAACGCTATAGATTGTTGAACCAAGGGCAAACACTCTTTGTTTTGTATGATAACAAAGTACACCTTATCTACTAATGGTTCAAGTTGAATTAAGTACAGGACATAAAGCAAAGAGCAGAAAGATTAAAATGGAGCAGCTTGGAGAAGAAGCCACCTCAATAGTTCAAGACCTAATTGTTTATCCGCTTTCTTTAGGACACTGTGTAAGGTCCTATCACTGAAGGTCTATGACTTTTAGTAGCTGAGAGATGAGTTTTTCAAAACATGCATGGTGCATCAAAATAGTTTTGAAAAATATTTTATAAAATTGCATGCATGCATAAGGTGGCAACAAAAACCCTAAAACTATTTTTGTTGAAAGCAAAATCCTATCCTTTTACAAAGATAATCTATTATGGTAATAGATTAGGTGCCTGAATGTTTCAGAGCACATAATCGATTACTCTCCTATTTTAACTAAAACAAATAATCGATTAAGAGCTTGCCTTACCTTCCTTTTTTAGATCAATAAATCGATTAGTGCATAAAGATAACTACCTATATAAATCGATTATTTGCTTGCCTTGTTTTCCTTTTTTAAGCTATAATCGATTATTGGCTTCCTTCCTCTCTTGACAACAATAATCGATTATGTATGCATATAACTACATCATGTAATCGATTATCAAAACATCCTGATGTTCCTTATACATCTATAATCGATTATATGCCTATTCTAACTAAATGTCATAATCGATTATCATGTTTCCTTATACATCTATAATCGATTATATGATGTTCCTTTTGAATGACATAATCGATTATCAAGTGCAATAAATGTTTTTCAAAAAATCAAATCTTTTCTAGCACTATAAATAGGAGGTGTGTTTCTCATTTTCAAAACACACCTCACACCACAATTCACAACTCCTCTCTGCTTCTCACATACATTTTCTAAATATGAGAAAGAGAGAAAATAGAGCTTCAACTTTCATATCATTTTCTATTTTCCATATCACGCATCTCTTAGTCACTATACTGTCATTATATCTGAGGTGATTGGATCATAGATCTCTGTGTGTATTCGTTACTCTATTTGTGGGGTCACGCTGAAATCCTGGGAATTGTTCTTGGGTCTCTCAATCAGGAGATTGAGTTGGTTTGAAATCCTGGGAAGTTTTCTTGGGTCTCTCAATCAGGAGATTGAGTTGGTTTGAAATCCTAGGAGGTGATCTTGGGTCGTTCAATCGGGGAAGATTGAAGTGGTATTGAAATCCTGGGAGCTGCTCTTGGGTCGTTCAATCAGGAGATTGAAGCGGTGTTGAAATCCTTAGCTGTGTGCTCGGGTTCTCAGTTCGGGGGAATTGGGATTTGCTATTTGGAGTTGATTGTTTGTAAAACATTTGTTCTTCATATAGTGGTTATCATCAAGTCCAAGGGTTGCAAAGCCTGAGGCCTAGGACGTAGGGCTTTTATCCCGAACCTCGCTAAATTCCTGGTGTATCTTTATCCCTATCTCTTTACATTTCTTATTGTTTATATCTGTCCATATTATTATACTGCTGTGATCTGTTTATAGCTATACTACTCAGATTTGTTTATAATCATACTCTTCATACTATTTAAGATCTGTTTATAGCTATACTATTTAGATCTGTTTATAATATCACTCAGTGGATTTATTGTATAACTATATCCCTACTCTGATCTGAATCGGTTAATCTGGTCATAGCTATACTCACTGTACTACAGATCTGTTTATCTATCATCTCCTCTATCACTACTGTAGATATGTTATATTCAATATCATTGTGTTACTTATAAAACAACCTTATTGTGAATATTGAATATAGAGTAATATCTCATTGTGCCTGATCTGCCTGCTTGCATATATCTGATAAGTTCAAATCTCTTTTTCCGCATTTGATTTAAATAAACTTATCATTTATTTTGAAAAGAATCCAAGATTCACACATAACCTTATTCACCCCCCCTCTAAGGTTATCAGATAGTCTAACATAGATCATATTGCAAATGAGTTGCAGCGGAGTGGAGCCATCGGTATTGATGCATCATTATGTGGCTGTTTGATTAGAACCACACACGGACTATCATGTGCATGTGAACTCAATAGGTATGTATTCCAATTGTTCTCATATCTTTTATCCAATTTGTAAATTGAATTGTCACTAAAAAAATATACTTATTTTGTATATGTATGATGGACTGGTCCCCAGTACCGTTGTGTCTAATTCATAAAAATTGGCTAAGATTAAATTTCAAAGTACCTTGTGAAGATGATTTGCCAAATTTGAAGCTATACAGCGAAGATTTGATGCCTCTGATCATGCGGGTAAAATTATGTTAAAGGCAAAAGCACGTGAGTTGGCCTTCCCAGACACTACTTCCATGTGTCCACCTCCGGAAAAGATCATTACAAAGGGAGCACCGAAAAAAGCCAAGAAAACGAGTCATGCATTATCTACAAAGCGAGCAAAGTCATATTGGGAACACGTGGATGACAAATTAGACTCCCAAGAAGATACCTCATCTTTGGTTCAGTCTCGAAAACGTCCTACTCCTACCCATAGTAAGAGTTCCACTGGCACTCCACCTATACCAAAATCAGAGTGTCCGGCACCTACTCCATCACTAAGCAAAAAGCGAACTCAAGCTGACAGTTCAACTACTACACCTACTCCACCTCTACCTAAGAGGAAAACACCCACACCATCTCCTCCTCCTACTGTTACTAAAGACCCAACCCCTACATCATCTGCTACTCTTACACCAGCTCCTATTGTTACTCATACGGAAGGTTATTATGAATTCATAAAGGGCTTTCCATCGATCATTCATCCTTATGTTGACAATATTGTTAATGTTAAGGGTGATGGGAACTGTGGATTCCGGTGTATTGCAGCATTACTTGGACGGGGTGAGGATGCTTGGCTTTCTGTGAGAAATGATCTTTTGGAGGTGATCAAGAAATACATTGACATCTACTTTTGCGTATATGGTGGTATGGGAAAAGTCACATTTCTGATGAAGTTGTTGATGCAGACAAACAAGGGTGAAGAGAATTGGATGACTGTACCAGGTATAGGGTATCTAATCGTTAACAAATACCAGGTCGTACTGACTTGTTGGTCTGTTAACGGGTCTTTCACCATTTTCCCATTTCATATTGCCCCATTCAAAACTGTTTGTCAGTTCAACATATGCTTCACGGATAAACACTTTGTACAGGTATATTGACTTTTATTCATCTTTCACCATTTTAATTTGTCAAACATTAGTTAACATTATGTTGTTTTTGTCTTTGTAAGGTTTTTTTGAAGAATGGAAGTCCAATGCCCCCGCCCGATGCTCTTTGGAATGTTAACAGGAGACCTGTCGCAAAGGGATGGGACACGCTGTTTACGGGTCGTATGCAAAAGTGGAAGGCCTTGGTCTTTGATACCCAAACACCGACTTATGTAGATTTAAGTAAAGATGGTAATTAGTTGATTAATTGTTGTTTTCCAATTTGACTTGAAAATTTAACTTCTATATGTTATGTACTTTTTTAAATCAATACCAATTTGAGTTAGTAATATTAGTCTGCATTTGAAATTTGAAACTTAGACAGAAAAATTTATGGTTTTCAGTCTGTCAGTGCAGTAACAGGTGTGTTCGGTTCCCCTTCCCCGAACGAACAAAGCGGAACAACACCCCATTGTTATTTTTATAACGTTCGGTTGTCCTTAGCCGAACATATTCGGTTGGCCTTAGCCGAATATATTCGGTTGAGGTCAACCAAATAGTGTAAAAGAAAAAGGGGTGTGTCTCAAAAAAAATATACGTTCGGTTGGGCCTAGCCGAATATATTCGAATAGCCTCAACCGAATCGCACGTAAACATGTCCTCTCATTAAGGGTAGTTTTGGAATATTTGGAGTTAGGGGGTGTGGGGTGAGTAGAGAGGGATGTGGGAAAAGTGTTAGCCATATGTGATTTGTTCTTTTTTCCTTGTGGGGTATCAAGGACTACCCCACCAAACAAAGAGGAGCCACCCCTGAGCCCATTGTAATTTTGTTTGGTCTATGGATTTTAAAAAACAAAAGCAAACCCGAACCAACAGATACCAACTCATAATAGTTTTGTATCTTAATAACAAACTGGTGAGTAACCTTTTGGCTCTTTTCGCCCCAGTTGCTTCACTCAAGATGACAACTGATGGGGATCAGAGGTGTAACATCTCCAAAATGGCTAATTTCTTGTTTGAATAATTTGTGATGATTTGAATAAATCATTACTAATCAAGTTGTTTGATAATTTCTTGAATTTATAATTGATGATGTAAGATTATTTTTTTGTGATTGACTAAGTGAATTAGTTGTATAATTGTTGGTTTGTCGAATTAAATTGCATTGGGTAGTGTAGGAGTAATTGGAGGGGTGTACTTAACTTAGGGGCAAAATGGACATTTCCATACCCACCCCACTTAACCTTTGGCTGAAAACACACACACACACACACCTCACTCTTACCACACTCCCAAAAAACACAACTCACAAAACACAATAAAAATCAGAATTGGAAAAAGAAACAATGGAGAGAAAAGAGAGAAAAGAAAGAATTGGAAAATCAGCTCACCAAAAACCAGAATCCACCATTCCTCTTCTCCCATTTTTGATTTCATCATCATTTGGTGGATAGAAGCAAAACCAAAATTTTTCCCCAAACTCTTCTCCTTCAAATTTCAAGTATGCATGTGAGTCTTGGGGGTTGATATGGCTAAATTTTTGGATGCATGTGAGTTTAAGAGTGTCATAGAAGCTTTGTAACACCTACATTGTGGTTAGAAAACTTCAAGAGTGGAGTAGGAGATGAGATTTTGGGGTTTTGGTAAATAGAAGCTTGTTGGTGCCTAGGATTCGAAATTTGGGTGATTGGGAGCTTAGAGGTTGTCACATTTCATCTTTCATCTTCGTGAGCATCTATCTCGGCATTGGGGTGAGTTCTTACCCGTTCTAGGTTTTTACTTACGAAATTTGTGCTGCATGTGGCTGATTTCGTGTTGTATGTATTTTACGAAAACTGGATTCCGCTTTCGAAAACCGTCAAAAAAGTCGGTGACAAATTTTGGTACGAAATGTTATAACGTGGATTGCTTGTATGATTGAGTGCATAAATTGGTTGATTGATGATGCTTTGAGTCTGCTATGAACTGTGGTTAAGTTAGGAATTGAGCGGAACGAGTAACGGAATCGAACGGAATAGCGAATTGCACAAAAACGAACAAATTTTCAAAGCTGATAAGAGGGCCCGGTCCGTGCGCCCCCAGGCCTGGAGCGTGCGCCTCTTTCCGCCACTCACTTGCAATTTTTTTGCAGTGAGCCCGGACCGTGCGCCTTTGAGCCCGGACCGGGCCCCTGCCTCTGTCTCATTTTTCAAAACATGTCTAAAGCTATTCCTTTGGGTTCCAAACCTCTCCCAACCCTTTCCTTAACCCTCCCCATTGATGATGGAATATGTTTGTACTCCGAATTGTTATTTTCATGAAGCAAACTGAATGATATATGATTATGGCGTCGAGACCGTTTGACTAGTTATGTATCGAGAGAGAACATAACATTGTTTAATGAACAAAAAGGATTTGGTATCCACTAATAGGATATGATATCCACAAAAGGATTTGGTATCCACCCCCTCAAAGGAGTTGGTATCCAATTAATCGAATTTTGGGGTCCGAATGATATGTTAAATAAAACACCGTGAGTAGAGTTGTAAAGGGTCACGTAAGAGCTCACTGAGATTGTTTCTCATTGTTTATGTTTGTGGTGTTTACAAAGAAACAGGGAAAAACAAAGGATAAGAAGAAATTGGAATCACTGAGACTTGAGGAGATCTTGGAGATCTATTGATACTTTGCTTAGTTCCCTAGGTTCTTGTTGTATCTCGATATGATAATTTAGACTTTGTTTTCAAGTTATGTGTCACTTTTGCTATTTCTACTCTTGAGACATTGAACGATAGGAGCACTAACTTTATAACTTGGGGTTTTGTTTAATGTTATGTTATGAATCCTCTTATGTATTTTGGCAATCAAAAGGGGTATTAAAGATGAGTCTTTATCCATAGCTATGTTCAATGTCTTAGAAATAGAAATGGTTACTCTGATGTATGCTAGTAATGAACATTCCGGTATTTCTTCCATGACCGAAATACTAGGGTGTTACAGGAGGCCTATCATGAAGCGGTATATTAGCGACGGACGTTAGTGAGGGAATTTAACTCAGTCGCTAAATCAGTGGTTAGCGACTGAATTAGCGAGGGAATGGGGCACTGTCATTTCTGCTTCGATTAGCGACGGATTTGGCTGACATTAGTGACAGAATGAGTCCCTCGCTACATTAGGGCGGGAATTTGAAAAAAAATGCACAGAAATCTAGGAGTTAGCAACAGAATTGTTGAACCTTAGCGACAAAATGGGTCCCTTGCAAAAGGTTTTCACCGTTTGCAGATCTTGGGCAGTGTGAAGGCGTTAGCGATGGAATATATTATGTCGTTAGCGACGAATTTGTGGTCGATCCCTTGCTAATTTTAAGTATTTTTTGATCCGAAACTCCTCTCCTCTTCTCATTTCATCTTCTTCCCTTTTCTCTCACCTCTCTCACGAAATCTCTCTCTCTCTCTCTCTCTCTCTTACGACCACACCACCACCACCACCACGAACTGCTGCCCCCTCTCCTCTCTCTCTCTTCTATGAACCTCACAGTCTTCTTTCTTCTTTTCTCCCACCTTCCCATAACTTTCACCACCACCACGAACCTCACACTTTGAACCACCAGAGTGATTTACCCTCTCTCCTCAACCACACAACCACAACCTCTCTCTCACCGGAGCTCTCCCTCTTCACCACCACCGGAGCTCTCATTCTCAACTAAGTGCTATTTTTTTTGTTTTTTTTTGCAAGAGAAGTTTATTGTTAGAAGCTATGAAAATTTAGGTATTTAGAAATTGTGTAGGGCTTGTTGTATACTTTGACATTTCAATATGTTGTTCTAACATTTCAGACTTAGTTATGTTTTTTATTCGGATGATTCAGACTTACTGATTCAGATTTGAAAGACTGTTCATGATACTGGACAACAGTGAGGGCAAAGGAATAGACAAAACCCCAAATTTCTGTCCCTCACAAAACCACAATACAACTTTATGTCCCACAGTAAAATTTTCTGTCCACCCTAAAAATTTCAAAAATACTATTTTTATTTCATACTTAATAATTTTTTTCTCTCCTATCTCCTCTACTCTCTCTTTCTCTCCTCTCTCTCTCCCCTCTATCCCTCTCTCTCCTCTCTTCTTTCTCTTCCTCTCCCACTCTCATATCTCATTCTCCTCTCCCCTTTCTCTCCTTCTTTCTACATCTCATCTCTCTTCTATATATTTTTTCATATCATGATCCCTCTCCCCCTCCCCCTCTCTCTCTCTCTCCTATCTCATTCTTCTCTCTCCTTTCTCTCTCCCTCCCTCTACCTCCCATCTCTCTAATATATGTATTATCATATCATGCCTTCTCTTTCCCTCTCCCTCTCTCTCTCTCTCGCTCTTATCCTCCCTCTCATATTATTTTCACTATTATTTTCTAATTATATTATAATATATGTTATATAAAATTATTATAAACCGCATAAAGACAATTATAGTAAATTTTACATTTTTTTACTTGTGCTGTCCAGTGTTCACCAAACAGTGTATTGTACTGTCCAATCCAGTACTTACCTGTTTGCGAATCAAACGGACCTGCAGAAAACAACATGACAAAGAGGCATTTGAGAGAAGGGTAAGAGAACCAGTATAAGAAAAGATGCATGACATGAACTTTTACAGGATTCAAAGCAACTTATTAATTTAGCATACACATGATTAAAAATAACCTTTTTTATGAAGCTAAAAAGGCTAGATAAAGAACTGGCGACTTGTCCATATGTTATTAACTCTTATTCCTCTTATCTGGAAATAAGCATTCATAATTTGAAATAAAATTTTGAGAAAATAAGCATTCATAATTTGAAATGAAGTTTGGCCACCTTCCTATATATCCAAAAAAGAAAAATACTCTTTACTACCCACTTTGAGCCAAGAAAAAAAATCGAAAAAACTTTCAATCACACTAGACAATGATCAATTCCACATCTAAAAATGGTGTATCACTTTTATCAGCCCACGCAGCTCAAAAGAAAGAGAAAGAAAAATCACAAAAAAAGAAAGTGAAATTCAAAAAAAGAGGATTGAAAAAAATCCTGAAAAAAGAAAAAAAGCAAAAGCAGTAGAAATTGTGAGCCGATACATCATACCATGAAGCGTATAAGAGATCCTTATCTAAAATAAACCCTCAAACACTTCTTTGGGCTCAATTATCATTTCTTTCATAAACCCTAACCATTGGCCACGTTACAACCCTAAAAAAATGTCCATTAATATCAATGACTGATTGCTTTCATTTTCTCAAAGTTTTAATTTTAGGACAAATAAGTTTATTTATTTACAATATATTTTCAAAAAAAATAGATTCTAAAAAAAAAGCTGAAAAAATTCAAAAAAATAAGAGAAAAACTCAAAAGGCTTGCACTCCAAGATTCATTCAAGTTGCATTGATATCAAGACAAGGTTTAGTGATCACCAAGTGAAATTTTCATCATATCAAAAACTCAAGAGTCAAGACTATCACAGTCTTTGGGATTTATCTTAAAGAGAGCCAAAAGTTCATACTAGGACCATCCCCTAGATTCCAAATTGGGGGCATTCCATTCACCTTTCATTCCACTTAAACTTGGGGAAATTTGTCCATTGTCCATCTCATTCATATGCCACACCCAATCTATATAGCCATTACCCTAACTCAGTTACCTTTCACAAACCTCACTAAAAGCAACCATTTGAAATCACATTACCAATTGGGGCAATCCCCTCACCCTTCACTCTACCTAAAATTGGGGAAATTCACCCCACACCCATCTCATTCCCTTATTCACATCCATAAAACGTTACCCGGGAAATTTCTCAACCCATTATCCTAAATACACCCTTTCACCGTGTTACTCCAGTCGGGGAAACCTTGTACTTGTCAAAAATGGGACAACACCAAACTCCATGGGTTGAAACAAAATCTCTTGCTTGCTACCTTTCATTCCAAAGTCATGGCATTCCCAATTCATAATTTCCTCTACACCCCTAGCTGTTGTCGTCACTAGACAGGGGCAGACTATTCACTCATCATCACCGGAAGTCTAAATTGGGGCAGTCCCACATTTCTTGAGTTGGGGAAAACCTACCTTTCATGACTTTGGCAAAAAAAACCCTATCGTTCATCCCATCATGTGTCACATTTGTCCATACCCTAGGTCTCTAGAACCCCGAGTCAACTGACTCATTCATTTATATTTGCACTATTATACATGTTTGCTAAACAATGCTTCAAAGAGAGAAAACACAAGTTAATAATGTGATGCTGAAAACTCACTCTGTTAACCTCGTAGACCTAAAATTCAATCATCATGGGACACCATTATGGGAGAGCAAAATAAGCGAGTCTGTAAATATAATCAAGTCCTTTTGCACATCAGTGTCTTTGAACGACAACCTTGAGATTGCTATGTCTGAGTTCAAACCATGTTTTCCGAGGAATGATATTCCAAAATATTCACTTTTCTACTTCTCGCATCGAAAGTCTCATTTCTCATCTCAAAACAAAATTTAAAAACACATATTCATGCATTACTAGTATACCATATCATAAATCTTTGCACCATATATTGTATTTCAACATCAAGTCATGCATCTACCGCAACTATTGCATCTAAGCATTACGTGTGCACATTCATTCATTCATTCAAAAAAAGGGGGGCAAAAAAGAGAAAGCAAAAAGATGCAAAAATCATCCACATTGCATCCATTACCCCCACCAAAGCATAAATCATTCAATCATGCAACCAGGCATCTACCATAGCACCTGCATCTAAGCAGTACATTTGCATTCGCATGTTATCTGCATTCGCATGTTAAAAAAATAGACATTTAACATCGGTTGTTTTAAACAACCGATGCTAAATGTCTATTTTTTTAATTGGAAGCTGACAGTTTTGTCTTTGTAGCAGTACACTTACAACATCAACATACAATTCATTTAATTTCAAACATGCCTCACAACCACCACTTACAACATCAATTCATACAAGCTTTAAGCCATTCATTCAATATGAGATAATTTCTCAAATATTCACATAACAACCACCACTTCAACAACTCATAAATCTTCTCTAGTTTACTTTCCTTTGACAACACCTCATTCTCTTCCTAAGCTTGAATCCAAACGCGGCTTCAATCAACTAGCTCAAGCTCCAAGACTCTATCTAGACTATATCTTTAACCACCATCAGCTCCTAAACCAACCAACGATTTTGAGCTTAAAAATTCAATTTCCAGCGCCCAAATCTTTGGTTCCAAATCCTCTTAGATACTCATGAGCTAATCACTTCTAAGGCAGCCTGTAACATAGACCATACACATTGTCACGTTTGAGATACCATATGTGAACAACTACAAATGTACTATGTAGAAATAGTAATACCTGACCATATGTAAATTTAGAATGCAGAATCCAATGTCAATAGCCATTAAAGTACTTTCAGCATCTTGCCACTGTGATAAGGCTATGTACACCTTGGCTAAATCACGCCACACTTCCATTTCCAGTCTTCTGTCATGTTTTCTCTTATGCTGTACAAAAAGAGAAATCAGAAAAGTGATATTTATTCTAGATGTATATTAAAAGATTGAGTAAAACTGAAGCTGCACTAGGATTCCTTTACCATTGAGAATTTGTGTTATTAAAATGTTATTAAAGTAACATGTACCTTCATTTTCCACTTTGATATAGATCAACATCAATAACATTCTCTGCACCAGAAAAGAAGCACACGATATCAGTACATTGTGAATGACTTAATCTAACAGTAGCCTTCAATATATTCACGGCAAACAAGTTATTCAGAAGAAAGGAACTACATGCAACAATATTGATTCAAAACAATTGACTTATCCATACACATGCATTTGCACAAAAAGAGAATACAAGCAAGAAGCAAATATCAACACTATACGATTCATAAATCACAGCTCACACCATAAGATTGTAAAAATACATACAAAAGCTTTACGTGTTATTTCCCACAGATTCAGAAATTTCCAGAATTTTTATTCCAAAACAGAAAAGAAGATTTATAGACATACTTTCTAATGAGACTCTGGCATTGGTGTTGGCATAGCCTTCACCTCTCTCTTCAAAAAGAGCAGACAAACGCATCAAAGCCTGCATGAGAATTACAACTAATCAAATGTGGAACCAGAAGAAGCAGCTGCTAATAAAATGCATGGTGAGAATGGAACAGTGCAAGATACAACAGGATACATTAGATTACTCTCAACGGTCAAGCTAAACTGAGTAACTATCTAGTATCTTGCATAAATGTCATCTCCACCCTTCAAAAAGTTGCCAATTTGTTCTAGCGCCTGCAAGATACAACAGGATACATTAGATTGCATCATTGACCAAAAAAATAAAGTTTAGATATGCATCAAATATACATATTTAGATTCAATTTAAACTCCCAGGAAAATTCCAAGGATGAGAAGCAATTTACTGCTTTGTATGGATCCCCTGCTTCATAATGTAGAAGCGGGCGGGAATTAGTTCCTACAGCTGCAATTGTTTGTGCCAACGCTTCCAGTCCAACCAAACACTGACCCCCTTGTGCATATACTTCTTGGCAATTCATCCACATACAAGTAAAGATTAGGAAGGAGTTAATCACAAAAAGTGAAGCATATAATTTCCTCGTTAGTATGTCAATTCTTATACCAATTGACGGGCCTCATATCATAACAGCACCTCCACCAGTAGAAATAACAAACCTACACATCAGGGACAGCTTATGCAATGCCTCAGTCTGAAATGGTAAATAAGCAAGGAAAATGAATAAGGAATTTGTTGACAAACAAAACAACGGGGGAACAAGAAAAATTCACAATAACTTAGTGTCTTTGACTCTTTGTAGTTGAACAAAAGAAAGTAATTTGGAGATATAGTAGTAAGTAGTGACTTATCCAGCACATGCCATCATCAGTAGTCAGACACTAAGCCATCTACTTCTGTTAACATCATATTCCAGAACTTCAAAACAAGCTTTGACTGAAGAACCTGAGTTTCAACTTATATGCTAATACTACACTCATTATTACAGGACATCAAATGATTCGACATGTTCCCGTGTTGCTGCATTACAAACAGAAAACAATAAAATTAGATGAAACATTAGATAAGAAATTTGGAGCAGATGAGCAGGTACTTGATACCACATTACCACCACAGATTCACAAGCTTCTCCTTAATCTTCTTGTAAGTTATAAGTCTCATGGGATATAATAAATTAGTGAATAATAGAAACATTAGATAGGAAAGTGCAAAAAACAAATAACTTTACATGTTAATTCTGCCTGTCATCTTGACAAATGAAGGAAACATGTTAATTCTGTCTGCCATCTTGACAAATGAAGGAAACATGGTAACAATTAGTGAACAATTTGGTGATCACGTCATATTAGAAAATATTAGTATTAAGGTATAAAATTAAGCAATTTGCAAATACTATTAACTCTATAGATGAAAAGCTTCAATAACAAAATCTAAATGGGAATCAATTTGAATCATACCTTCCCATTGTTCTTCTAAAATTTGCTCGTGTTTATAAACCGGTTGGGCAGCCAGACAAAGTACCCTCCTGCCCTTAGCATCCTATTAACTTCAAGCAGCAAAACACCATCTTCATCATAAGTACAAATTAAAGAGGTGTTAGATGAAATTCAATGTGAGCAACTAAAACAAAGGAGAGAGGGGCACAGTGAAATAACTCTCATTTGATTTTCACTGATAGTTTTTGTTAATAAAATTTCTATGCAAGCCCCTGCCCCCACCCCTATTTTTCTTCCCTACTAACAAGCCAATCATGATATTAAGTAAAATTGATATTGAACCAACAGATATATGTAAACGCAAATAATTACATTCACATAACATTGTGTAGAGAACTGGCAATTACAACTTGCACTCCTAAGGTCACTGAGCTGTTAAAGTTATAACCATGCACAGGAGAAACTCATACCATCTCTAGTCCAATTAATTCTACAGCATGAACAATGTATCAAGTCAAAAGCCTGACTCGGGTACAACAAACGTCTAGTTGCAAATGCAGCCACCATTGCTGGTACACCACGCACAAGAGCAAACTGGATCTGATTCTCATGAACATCCTTTGGAGCAACAGACATGGTTATGACATTTCTTGACAATAAGTATGCACAAAAACTAGCCACTCCGCATCCAACATCAAGAGCAACTCTTATATTCTGACCAAATGTATTGTCCTGAGCCATCTACAAAAACATAGATGCATAAACATCAGAATCCTCAAAGATGCACCGATACTGTATTCAGGTTTGCAACAGTGATAATCATTATCAACAACAATTAGGGTTTCGAGCTAATATAAAATTAGGGCTTTTGTGTTAAATAGAAGTAGAGTAGAAGTAGAATAGAAGAAGAAAACTTACCCTTGAGGAAGAAGAATACCTTATCTATTTTTCTGGTGATGGCGACCTTACCTAAGATTTCTTTTGGTTTTGAAGATGAAAACTTAGGGTTTCGAGCGAGCAAGGCGACGGCGAGCAAGGCGATCAAGGAGACACGATGGGGAGCAAGGCGACGACGACGGCGAGCGAAGAATGGTGACAGCGACGGTGTTGATTTTTAGTGTTCTTCTCCTTTCTTTCTCTCCAGAGATTTGGATTTAAATTAGGGTTTTGGTATTCTGAGAATGAGAGTGAGAACGAGAACGAGTTTGCGAGGAAGATTCAGAGAGTGCGAGTGAGAACGAGTTCAAAGAGTGAGAGAGTTGAGGACGATGAAGTTGAGAACGAGAGAATTCTGAGAAGGAGAGAACGTGGGAGTTTAAGAGGCTGAGAGAGTGGATGAGAACGCGATAGAAAATAAAAGTGGACTTTTAGCATCGGGTCTTTTAACAACCGATGCTAAAAGTGTTTGACATACACATTTAACATCGGTTGTTTAAACAACCGATGCAAAAGTCTTACGCTAACACATTTAGCATCGGTTGTTTAAACACCCGACGTTAAATGTAGGCGCGAAAACTAAAAACTTCTGTTTAATTGCAAAATTACCACTGCGCCCACCTTTAGCATCGGGTGTTTAAACAACCGATGCTAAATGGTGCTTTTTATTGTCAAATTTGCACTAGTGATTTTTCCAGCAGGCGTGTCAAACGTCAGTCCTTCATTTTCTATCCTGATCAAGGCGCCAAGTGTTGATTCAACATCAGTCTTTAGATCACCCAGTTGTCCATAAATCAGATCACCCTATTGATTTTTCAGATCCCCAGTGATCCTTATTTATTGCTTTTCAACCGACTTCAAATGTCATTCATTATATTTTGTCGTTCCTGAAAAAATAAGTATTGAATAGTCCTTATAGGCAAGATTCCACAGATTAATGCACTGTGAAGTCCAATCTCATCATTACCAAAAATGTTTCTATCATATCATCGCACCATGCATCAAAGCATCAGACTTGCATTCTTATTTCATGCATTCATCATATACCAATAAAAGAGCACAAAAAGCAAAGCCAAAAAGAGTCAAAAAGAAAAAGAAACAAAAACCAAAAAAGAGAAAAAAATGATTCCACATTTCATTCATCACCCCGTCAGATACCAATCATTTCCACATTGCACACATACATCATTCATTGCATTGTTAGACATGCCAAACATAGATAGTTTTTTCCTTATCAGACAAATGCATTTATTAGGTAGGCCCGGGCAAACACGCCGAGAGTCGTTCCCCATATTTTGTTCCCGCGAAATCAGCGCTTCAAGCGTTGATCTCATATCTCATTTCAGATCACCAAGTTGATCCTTCAGACCCCCAGTGGTCCTTCAGAGCCCCAACGCTCCTTCAGACCAACAATGGTCCATCAACTCAGATCGCACGTCGCGTTATCGAGCAACCGACGGATCATCCGACCCCAGGTCCTTCAGACTAGCTGTGTCCGCCTAAGACATAGTGGACGTCCTTCGTGGTCAACATATCAGTTCTAGACCTGATTTTGACCCTAATGGCCGCTCGAAAAAACCATCCTCAAGCAGACCGTTTTATTAGTACCGTTGTTAGTTTGCGCTCCATCAGACCTTTTTCGGTCCATCAAGGCCCAAGCAGCCCCTCAGACCCCGTCGGTCCTTCAGTTTAATTCAAATCAATGCGCCAAGCATCAGCTGCGAATTTAGACCTTCAAATAATTATGCCAACACTTGAAAAGGCATCAATCCTTCAGACTAATCAGTCCTTCAGACCAATCGCTCCTTCAGATCCTCAGTGATCATTCTTTATTGCTTATTCGTTACCACAACAAGTGTTAACCCCTATCTGTCAATTCTCAAAACCCCCCAACTTTTCTCCTATACGGACAAAATTAGTGATTATTTTATCTTTATTTCCATTTCCTACTATGAAAATTTGAAGACTCTTCATATTTTCTAGTAAAATATAAATAAAGAGTGGCAGCTGTTATACCCTAATTTTGTCTGACTAATTTCAAATAAATGAAAACGATATCGAATTTTCGATGTTCTCCTTTTTACGCTTTATTTTGATTATTTATTAAAAAATGAAAAATAGATCATCTTTATTATTTCTTTTACATTATTATATTTTTTTATACAAATAAAAAAATAATACAAAATCATAATCAAATAAAAAAAAGAAAACAAAGTAGCATCGGATGCCATAGGTGTATTTCAGGTTTAGTGCCAAGCTTCTTTCAACATGTTTGGTGCTATTTTTCATTTCTTGCCAAAGAAAATGCTTTTTACAACTCATACACAATAGAACAAAGCACCGCACACACCACGCCTATGCATCCCGGCTTCAGGAACCCAACAACAACTTCAGACTATGTTTCCTTTTTGTCATTTTCCCCAACCCTAACAATAACAACAATAAATAGTACAATTCCTCTTCTATATAAAGAGAGAGAATTAAAGGGCAAAAGGGGAGAGAAAACTCAGAAAAAATCAGGAACAACACAGAATTAAAATTAGAGAGAAAAGGGGGAGAACACCACCCTCCCACAGTGGTGCTCCGCCCTCACCTTCGACGCACCACCGTTGTCACCACCGTCACCACCACATTGCCGCTGCCGCACCACCATCTATCCCTCTCTCTCTCTCTCTCTCTCTCTCTCTCTCGCGCGCTCACTCCCTTCTCTTCCACTCTCGGTTTTGTTTCTCTCTCTCTCAACCTTCTCTTCCTTTTTTCTTCCTCTCTTTGTTTTTCTTCATAAACTCTCTCTCTCTCTGGGGGTGTTATTTTGAATGTATTCTAATTTGATAAATAATCTAAAAGGTGTATTATTTTAGTAAATTAAATTTTTTTTCTACCATTATTTTTTTGCCACATGGTTGGGCAGGTCTAGTAAAAAAGTAAAAGTAACCAGTGCACTGACACCCTTCTTCCTCTGCAGAAGCAATCCACTAAAGAAAAAGCCAAATCATGAATTTCTTTGCTATCCAAAGTCCCATCCTAGCAATAACATAACATAATATAATAATATAATAAGGTAAATCTCTCAGAACAAGTACTGGGACGAAAGAAGAAAAAGTACAACTTCAGTCTGAGAGTCTCAGAAGAACCCACGTTCATGACAATAACAAAACGGAATATCGATCCTTTCTTTAGCTGTTTCATTTTGCTTGCACTTACACTTACACTTACACTTACACTTACTTGAACTGCACCATTATCAATTTTACTTACACCTACTACACCTTTTATCTTATAGGCCGTATATAGCTAGACGAGACCCCCGTGCTTCGACAAAACCCGACATATATCTTTACTTACATATGGATATTAAAAATAAAATGATTAATTAGAAATTACATTTTCAAAAATTATTAACAAGATCGTGTAAATTTGAATAAAGTGTTTATATATAGAATTTTGGCTAGGAACTGATTAATAAGTTCTTATTGTGTCATGAATTCCAAGAATTTCTTGGAGAGAAAATATATGTGTACTCAGGTAGTAACTCACCAAAATAAAATATTACAAATTGAAATAAAAAAATGATTTACAGACTGAAATAATAATAATAATAATAATAATAATAATAATAATATAAAATGGAAAAATCTTATTTCTCTGAAAATTTTCCTTGGAATCGTGAGGTGACCCCTGACTTGTATAGGCACATCAACAATCAACAACTGGGACTATAATAAAGATGTTCCTCGGTTTATGTACTTTCTTCCTTTTATCTATATCTATATATATTAATCCTATATTTACTTGCTTCCTTTAATATATAAATATATTAGGTTTGTTCCTCGATAATCGAATAGGTGAAAAATGAAAAAAGAAGAAGAGGGGATAGGGGGGAGGGGGTGTTTTTGGCGTTCAATTGGTGTAAAGTAGATAGTGTATTAATATATAAGGTTAGCATTGTGATAAATTATGTAAAGTTTGTTCATCACTAACCTGTTTGGTGAAAAAAAATCATAACGAAATGAGTAAAGTACAATGTTAAGTAGTATGTTTTGGGATGTTTCAAAATTTCGTGACAAATCAGTAATCTGTTTGGTGAAAAAAATCATCACGAAATGAGTAAGGTACAATGCTAAGTAGTATGTTTTGAGATGCTTCAGAATTCACAATAGTGTGTTTTTTTTTGCTTTACTGTTCGCAAAAAATCCAACTATTCAAATATGCAAAATTTGTACCTCTAACCAGTTTGGTGGGTAAAAATATAATTTCGTTACAAAATACATAAAGTGTGATGCTAATCAGCATGTTTTGAGACACTTCGGTGTTCGAATAAAATTTAACCTTTCTAATACTCTAAAATATAATTTTGTGCCAATTCTTCTTCTTTCTTTCTTCTTCTATGTTGTAACACCAATAAGACACAGCTATTTTTTGGTGAATTAACTTAGCCGCGTCATTGTTACCACTCCGTGCATAGCACGGGTGTACGGCCCTAGTTACACCCTATGGTAATATGGTAATGTCACTGTTGTTTTTATGGCAGGGTAATGTTATTATTGTAGTTAAAGTACGGACCAGGTTCGTGTGCAGTATTGTGTATAGAGCGGACAATTTTGGCTCAGTCTAAGGGTCGTTGGCCCAAGACTCAGTGTTTTGAGTTGGGTCGGGCTCCTTAAATAGAGGTCTAAAAATAAATGGGGTCGTTTTGGCCCAAGCAAGTTGGTTCATGGGTCAAATTGGGCTAATTTTTTTATGTTTTTTTGAAAATTATTATAATTTTCTTTGTTAAAGTTAGATTGAGCTGTAGGCTAGCCCATCGACCTTGTGTTTTGGATTGGGCTGGGCTACACAAAATACAACCCCGAAAACACGGCCCAATCAAAAATTGTGCGAGCTCAGTCCAACCCACTTGTACGTTTTGACCCAGTGGACCAGACCAGGCCGACCCGCCCATCTTGAGAGCTCTAATTGTATGCATTTGGTGTAGTCTCAAAATCTAAACCATTTAATATAGGCTAAATAGCACTTTTGGTCCTTTATCTTTGCTCCAGATTTCACTTTGGTTCTTTATCTTTTTTTTGGTCCGTTTTGGTCCCTCATGTTTCGTTTTTGTTTCATTTTGGTCCCTCACGTTAGTTTTGACTAACGGACGCCACGCTGGCAGTTAACTACTGACGTGACGTCTCTCCATTCATTAAATGACGTGGCAGTATTGCTGAATGTCATTTCCACATCATCAAATTCATTTTTTAATTTAAATAAAACATAAAACAATTTTGTAGTTTAAATTAAACATAAAACATTTTTTCTTCTTTTCCTTCCACCACCGTCGCCACCTCACTCTCCCTCTCCCACCACCGTCATTTCCAAATCACCACCGTCGCCACCCTCCCACCACCGTCGCCACCTCACCACCGTCGAAAACGTTTCAGATCTGCTTCGTTTTTGGAAACGAAAACGAGAGGGAAAGGAGTGCGAAAACGAAAACGATTTACGAAAACGAGTGCGAAAACGAAAATGATTTCTGGAAACGAAAACGTTTCAGTGCGAAGAACAGTGCGAAGAACGAAAACGAAGAACAGTGCGAAAACGAAAACGAAGAACAGTGCGAAAACGAAAATGATTTCTAGAAACGAAGGAAACGAAAATGTTTCAGATATGCTTCGTTTTTGGAAACGAAAACGAGAGGGAAAGCGAAAACGATTTCTGGAAACGAGTGCGAAAACGAAAACGATTTACGAAAACGAGTGCGAAAACGAAAACGATTTACGAAAACGATTTCTGGAAACGAAAACATTTCAGATCTGCTTCGTTCTGTTATCGTTCTTGTAAAGGGACGCACGAAGAAGAAACGAGAGGGAAAGGAAGAAGAAGGCGGCGCCGGCGATGGTGAGAGAAAAGGGACGTTGATCCTTATTTAATGCACTTGTTCTGAATGAAAAATTGATGATGGTGATGATGAATCCAGATCCGAAGAAGCACCCAAATCAAATTGGCAACAGTTATGTTTTATGTTTTATATTTGTTTTATGTTTTATGTTTCTTTTATTGTTTTATTGTTTTCTGTTTTAATTAAATTGAAAAATGAATTGCTGATGTGGAAATGATTGGAGGGACGCCACGTCAGCAATTAACTGCCAGCGTGGCGTCCGTTAGTCAAAACTAACGTGAGGGACCAAAATGAAACAAAAACGAAACATGAGGGGCCAAAACGGACCCAAAAAAAGATAAATGACCAAAGTGAAATCTGGAGCAAAGATAAAGGACCAAAAGTGCTACTTAGCCTTAAATATATTTAATTTTAATTTAATTTAATTTGAGCCCTTAAATATTTTACAAATAAAAAATAGAATAAAAATCATGAGGAAATAGATAGACACAATTTATGACTATACCAAATGCATACAAAAGTGACTGCATATAATCTCAAAAAAAAAGTGACTGCATAGGATTCATATTCGTTAAGGTAAAATGATTTTGTAAAACAAATAGTATTTATTGGAATTTAATACTTTCTACTGAAAATATAATCCAATATGTGTCGATAAAAGTTGATGATCTAAAATTTCAAATTTAGATTTAGATCGAAGACATCAACTTTTTAGGTCATACTCTCTATTAACAGGGACATACGACCCAATCTACGTTGAGCTCAAGTCGGACCACATTTTTTTCTAAATAGACACATCCATTGATATTTTTGATATTTTAAAAGCATATTTAGTTTAAAAGGTCAAACTACAAGGCACTCAAAAAACTTTTTTAGCCTTACCAAATGAGTCTACTAGAAAAAATAATAATATTTTCTATTACTATTATCATTATTATTATATCAAATATTATACTTTGTGTTAAATAATAAAGTTGGTCCCATTTTCTAATACTTTAAATATATTGACCTACTTCAAATTTTGACAGATATATTATTATAAAATAGAATTTAAATAGGATGTCATATAAAAATAATTCTCTAAAAGATCTTCTTGAATCTAAAATTAGAATTTTATCTCATTGACCTATTAGCTTGTTAGTATATTTACAATTGTCTAAACGATCTTCTTAAATATAAAATTAAAACTTATTCTCATTGACCTATTAGCTTCTTAGTATATTTACAAAAGTCAACATCACTCAAAGGTTGAAAACTTTCATAAAAAAAATAGTGAAATAGATATTTAAAGGCTAAAATGCACTTTTAGTCCATTAAATTATTTATTTGTTACACTTTGTGCGTTTAAGTTTTTTTCTCTATTTGGTCCCTCAAGTTTCAAATTCGTTAGACATAGGTCCCTTCCGTCCATTTGACTTAACGGTTGATGATGTGTCTGTTATGTGCTGATGTGGCACCTGCCACGACTAGTTTGACGTGTCAATTACTTATCTGACGTGGATAATATATAATGACGTGTCATTTGTTTTTTATTTTTTTCTCTCTGAAAAAAAAAATTAATGACATGATAATTATTTTTAGTCCTGTCATTTCAGTCCTCCAAGTTTTTAGTTAGTTTCAAATATGCCCCCTAAATTTATTTAGTTTCAAATAAATCCCGTAAGTTTGTTTAAAATTTCATTGTAGATAATTAAATGATTGATTTGTTTTTTTGTGTTGTTTACCTTTAAGTTTCTCTTTTAGATTGTGTTTTGATGTAATCTTAATTATGTAATACTTTTTTTTATAAGCAATCTTAGTGGGGGTGGGGGAATGTTAGTTTCCGGGAGTTGAACCCGAGACCTCATTTTTACACTCATTTGGTGCACTCCTTCAGTATCGCTTAGCTCGCCAACCCAGGATCCCAACACCCATTTATGTAATACAAATGATGTCTTATTGAAATTTCAATTTTTTTTGGTTGATTTCACTTGATAACACAATAGAGGTCACACTCACACTGATTTTGTTCATAGACACGCAGATCATGCCAAAACATTCCCAAAAAGATTATGGAATTGAAATCATATCCAAAACAAGCCCAAAACATATCAAAATATTCAAAATAGATCCTAAACATGGAAAACAAAAATTTGTTTGAAATTACAAACTTTGAGATGAAAATAAAATAAAATATAAATCAAAAACAATAAAGACTATAAAATTAAAATAAAAGAAATTAAGTTAGAAAACTATAAATTAAGATAACGAATTAGAACTATAAAATCTGTTTGTTGGGAGATTATTTCAGATATAAACTTATTCTTAATTCTAATTGTGTATCCATGTACCGTCATGAAAATATAGTTGTTTAGAATTTATCAACCCACATACTAAATATTATAAGAAATTTGAATGATAAATTATTTTGATATACATGACTTTATAAAGTTATTGATTTTTTTTGCGCAAACCAGTGTTCAATGATTGATTCAAAGATTGCATTTTTGATTTCTCTTCCCTTCTCTCAATCTGTAAAGCACGAGCTGCACAACACTGGAAAGGAATTTTTTTTGGTTGAAATAAGGAAGGAAGTAATTTTATTTTGTAAGGTAACAAAGAGAGTAATTAGAGAAAAATCACAGAATTACTTAAATCATGGAAAATTTGCAAAAAATTAATTAGTGAGAGAAGGAATTGATTGCAAATTAATGATTATCCCTATTCCCCAAACTCACTGTTTACCGGAGTGCAAAAGAGCATTCCTTTTTGTACGCAAAAACCATTTTCCCTTTAAAAAGTAAAAATACTTTTTGGGTGATTTATCTTTACTTTTATTTTTTTTTCTTAATTATAGTTTTGGTCTCTCTATTTTCACCAACTAACAATTTTAGTTTCTCAAAGAATTTTTTTCACAAATTTAGTCCTCCTAGTCTTACTAACTCATGATTTTAGTCTCTCAAAAAAAATTTTTCACGAATTTAGTCCCCCTATTTTTTCAGTTTGTAAAATCAAAGTTCTCCTCTAATTTTGTCAAAATTGGCACTGAGTTATCAATTACTTATCTTACGTGGCTGACACACTGACTTGCCTTGTTGGAATTTAAATATAAAAATTATTATTATTATTACAAAAATTGTTTTTTAATTATTATATTTAATAAATAAAAATTTCATCTTTTTCATTCGATGCTTCCTCTCCTTTCGCGAACCCAAACCCAAGAAACTCAACATCGTTCCTTCAAAAGCAAACCATATAAACATTAGTATTGTCTCTAAGAATGTTTGATTAGAGTTTTTAAGAATAGTTTTTTGTTTATAAAAGTTGATAAAGTTCCGTAAAGAAAACTAATAAATAACAACATTCTTGTAAATTTGGAGTTCAAATTTTCTTCATTATATATACTTTTTTATTATAAGCAATAATTTCATTGAAAGAGAGCACAAGGGGTGCCCAACCCTTACAATGGGGAAAAAGAAAAGCGGGAGGGCCTCCTCAAAACCTCCCTGAGCCAAAACCCATTGGGAAAAAAGACTCAGGGAGGAAAAAGAGTACCTCGTACAATCTGCACTACAGTGAGGACAACCAACCTAACCCACTGTTTCTCCCCCTACTAGATTTCATATTGTTCAAACATTGTAGTGGATTAGACCACCACATTGGAATTGAAAAAAATGAGCAACAATTCAAACGATAAACACACCAACTCCAAGTTAAGCTTTTGATGCGGGTTATTACTGCTTCGACATTTGGTTCCTCATTCTTAAAGATAGCGCTATTCCTTGCAAGCCAAATACTCCAGCAAGTTGTTAGCCAAAACATATGCTTCGTTCGCTTTGCCTTTTTACCATTGCATAAACGACCACAAGCTACAAAGAGATCAACAATATCCGAAGACAAATCAAAATAAAATCTGAGGTAATTCCCCATCTGCTGTCAAACAGCTTGCGCGAACCTGCAAGAAAAAACAAATGGTTGACCGATTCTGAGTTGTTGCTGCAAAGAGAGCAAGACGCCTCCTGCTCAGAGTGAAGAACATTCCTGCGCAAAAGAGCGTCACGCACAGGCAGAGAGTTGAGCAACAAGCGCCAGCCAAAAACCACAACCTTCGACGGCACAATTGATTTCCACAATTCTCCCAAAAAATGCTGCGGGGCCGAATCATTGGAAGAAGCATCTGTGCAGATCAGCTTTTGATAAAAAAAACTTCACTGTAAAACACTTTGAATTATCATGTGGCCACACCCAACTATCTTGCTTCCCACTAGTTGGCTGGATTGCTTGCAATATACTGTCCAAAATCATCTCTTCAGATTTGCGAACTCGATCTTGATATTGATTCCATGGATTGAGCCATTGCCACGCCTCTTCAGTCCAATTACCGAATTCAACAACAGTAAGTTGTTGCTGAACAACTCCAGCAAATAACAACGGAAACACCTTGAATAAAGGCTCAATGCCTAGCTCTATCCATAAACCCATCCGGGACGTTAATACCAATCAACTTGCTCTTGTGGAAATTTACTTTCAAGCCAGGCACAAGCTCGAAGTCTCTCAACAACGACTTTATACACCAAACATTTTCCCAAGTGGCCTTGCCCAACAACATTGTGTCATCCGCAAATTGCAACATAGAAAAACGAATGTCTTGGCTAATGAAGAAGTCATGATATAAACCAGTCTCAATCGCCATTTGCATTAAACATAGAGTGGAAGTACTTCGAGTTCATATTTTTGGGCCAATAAAGACTCTTTCACCTGGATTTCTTTCCAAAGTGAGGCAGAGACTTCCTTCCTATTTACCACGGCATCGTTATCCCAACCTTCACTAAGAATGGCATCTAAAGAATTCAGATCTCGAACCAAATTATCAATATTCAAGTCTAACTTACCGAACACCTCTTTGTTCCACCCTCTGATGCTCCCCTTAAGCAATTTCATCTTTTCTTTTAGGACGAATGCCTTACAACCCGATATGTTAACCTCATTCCAGCATCGGTGAACAAAATGTAAGAAATCTTCGTGCTCCAGCCAAGCATTGAAGAAGCGGGGTGGCTTTGGACCCCATTCTTTCGATGCTCGCAAAAGCCAGATAGGAGAGTGATCAGAAATGTCCCGGTTACCAATCCACTGGCCCGTTATGAAAAAGGTGTTAGAAGAGAGAGATATGTTAAAATTAAAGTAGATTGGACATATTAATTGTATGATATATATGATAAGAGTAAAAGAAATAATAGAGATAATAATAAATAAGAGAATTTTTTTTATAAGCAAAAAATTATATTAAAGGGTGTGCAAGCGGGCACCCTAACCGATACCTATATAATGAGCCTCGTTAAAATCTATCTATGCCTAAACCCCATAGGAAAAAGACCTAAGGAGAAAAAAGAGCACTCTAGGAAGAATGAGACAAAAAGACATTTATACCGAGTTCATACGAACAAAAAGATTACCCCCACCAATCAGAGATCTTAAGATTGGAATTGCGACATTCTACGCTTATGAACCAAGTCCAAGTTATAGACTTAACATGGTTAACAAGCACCTGCAAACAAAAACTTGATCTCTGAATAGGATATGCTTCTGATGTAACCATATACACCAAATGACAACCATCCATATCATATACTTCAGTCTACACGCTTTCTTCGATTCCAGTTGCAAACCATGAGACCGGAAATGCTCAACACCTACTAGAGTATCTGAAATCACCATGCCCGACCAATTCTGAATAGCAGTTCAAACTATCCCGGAACACCTGCACAAGAAGAAAAGATGGAAAATCGACTCATCTTGCTCAAAACAAAAGGGCAACACGCCCCATGAGGGTCATTGATAATGCCCTTAGAAATAAGAGAATTGCGAGTTGGGAGCTTCTCCAACAATAACCTCCATCCAACAACTCTCACATTGGTGGGAATAGATAGTTGTCACATGTCAGCAGGAGCACTCTGTATATCGCTATCCAACCCGTCCTGCTGCATAAAATTCAACAACAACATATAACATGATTTAACAGAAAAAGAATAGAAATTTTCAAGCCTCCACTGCCAACGATCATGCTCAGATTCGATAGGATGAAACCGATGAAGATTGGCCAAGAGCAAATCCTGATCAACCTTTTCCTCCGCAGACAAGCCACAACTCCATCAAGATTCCAACACCAGGTATTGTCAAGTCAGTAGCTGTGCTCCAAAATACTTCCATGTATAAGATTTGCCAATTCAAAACGGCTGGGAAATAAATCCTTAAAAGTCTCATTGCTACCCACTTATGACTCCAAAAAGAAATCAAATTCCCCTTCCTCAACATAGGCCTAAGCGCGGAATCAAAAGCACCCTGCCACGAAGGATTTCCATCTTCCAAAAGTAATAAGTCTCTCCACCATACAGAATCCTTAGTACCACCTCTAGGCGAAATAGCCCTTGTGAAGGTATGCCTCAAGTCTCCATACTTGTGAGAAAGAAGATGCCACCTAGCTTGCGCTATTGTCGTTGATGCATCTCCACTTCCATTTGCAAAGAAAAGCCAAACTAAAAACTTCCAGATTCTTCACCCCCAAACCACCATCCTTTTTGGGTCTGCAAACCTTGTCCCAAGACACCCAACAAATGGGACGACCCTTTCTATTGCCCCCCCACAAAAAGTCCCTTTGAATCTTGACAGGCTATTGAATCACAATCTTGGGGGCCTTGAAAAAAGAGTACATATATATAAAGCAGAATACTATTGAGAACCGAGTTAATGAGAGTCATTCTACCCGCAATAGACAAGAAACGACCACTCCACGATGAAAGCCTATTTCTCACCTTATCAATAATTGAAACCCAAGTATATCTTTTTCTAGGATTGGCTCCCACCGGAGTACCCAAAAACTTATACAGAATATCTGCGGTACACACGACAATAAAGTAGCAGCCGCCTCCATAAAGTCAGCCTTTAGATTAATGCCGTAAAGACAACTCTTATGAAAGTTCACCTTCAACCCCGAAACTAATTCAAAAATTCTAAAAATAGACTTAATACACCATAAATTATCTCAGGTACCCTTACCGACCAAAATTGTGTCGTCTGCAAACTGCAGCACCGAATAGCTGAGACTATTATGAACCTGAAACTCTGTAAAAAAGAACCTCCACGCACAACTTTCTAAACCATCCCGGTTAAACCCTCAGTGACAATGAGCAAGAGGAAAGGAGATAATGGATCCCCTTCCTTAAGACCCCCTATGCATCTTAAAATCCCTGGTTGGGCTCCCGTTGACAAGAACAGACATCAAAGGATTGTTTAGGCAAGATTTAATCCAATTAATCCATTTCGAACCAAAACCCATCTGGTCCATCACGTACTCAAGAAGGCCCTAAGAAATAGAATCACAAGTCTTTTCAAAATCGACTTTAAACAACATACATTCATCTATTCTTCGCTTCGCCAAGTCAACCACTCCACTAACAACCAACACCCCATCCAAAATCTGCCGACCCGAAATAAACGCCGATTGATAAGGAGAAATAACCTCAGGCAAAACCTTTTTCAATCTACCGGCTAACACTGCAGCCAAGATTTTATAAATGCAACCAATGAGACAAATTGGACGATACTCCTTAAGGTCTTGAGGATTCTCCTTCTTGGGAATGAGAGCAAGAAATGAAGCCGAAATGACTTTGGGCATCACAACCTTAGCATGAAACTCGCCTAAGAAACACAATATGTCCTCCTTCACCACCTCCTAGTAGTTTTTTATGAAATTAAGATTGAAACCATCAGGCCTGGACTTTTATTCCCATCACAACCCCACACTTCCTCTTTCACCTCCTAGAGATGGTCTTTGAAAATAATCTTCCTCACCGATCTTACCGAGCTCAATACCCCCAAGAGATGGTCTTTGAGAATACTTTTCGACATAAGTATCTTCGAAAAATCTTTTCACTTTCTGCTTCACCTCCTCCAACTTCCTCCCATCCCTATTCAAATAAATGATCTGATTAGCTCTATTACGATTCTTGATGCAAACATGAAAAAACTTAGAATTTTGATTCCCTTCTCTAATCCAATTGGCTCTAGATTTTTGTTTGATCATACTTTCTTTAATATGTAAATGCTTCCAAAAAGATGAGGAAACCTCCTTCAACTTAGCCATGTCATCCAACGCACCCCCTCTGCTATAACTTGATCAAGCTCGTTCATATCAAAAACCGAATTGCTAATACTAAGATCCAACTGACCGAACACCTCCTTATTCCAAACCTTGAGCTTAGCTTTCAGCAATTTAAGTTTTTTTTAATGACATACCCCTTTTTGCCACTTACTGAAAACCCTTTCCACCGCTGCTCAACTAAACCTTTGAAATCAAGATGTTCTAACCAGCCATTAAAAACACGAAAAGGTTTTGGACCCCAATCCTTGGAGGATCGCAACAACCAAATGGGACAATGACCAAAGATATCTCTATCGCCCACCCACTGACCCCGTTAATCTTCCAGGAAGAAATAGTGATTAAAAACCGATCCAACCTACTTCTGGACAAGCCATCCGAACAAAACCAAGTAAACTGCTTCCCATATAAAGGGACATCCACAAGATCCTTATTTCTGAGATAAAAGAATTGAACTCTGTCATATCCACCCTACGCAAATACTCACTATTACCTTGACGTTCATCCATAGACGAAACCGCGTTAAAGTTTCCAACTACACACCAATCACCTTAATCACCCTGATATTTCACAGCCAAAATAGCAGCCCACACCTCCCTTTTTCCTGCGATCAAACCCAGAGCATAAACATTCACCACAAAACTAGGACCACTAAAGAAACTTTTAACCTCGAACAAACCGGCTTTCCATGACAAAAGAATACCCCAGAGGTACCCACAGAGGCTTCGTAATCCACTCTAAGCTTTGATGATAGACTACGAATCATAATATCATCTAACGACTCCCTATTAGTTTATTGGATACAAACAATATCAAAATTACCTCTTCTGATGAGAGAAGCCATTTGTCTTCGCTTGGCGCTATCACCAATCCCTCTAACATTTAAGGAAACAATATTCATGAAGCACCTTTTTCATTCTCCCTTAGTTCCTTAGCTACCTGGTCTCTATCTTCCCCTACTTCAATAAGATCAACGTACATTGAATCAGGGCAAACCCCATTCTCCCCCAACTTGGGTGCCATATTTCAAACCTTCTCAATAGTGGCATTACGTTGGAGAACCCAAAAGCGATTATTACCGACCTGAATGCCGGAATCACCGATAGAAACGCCACTCAAAGCAGGACCCTCACCTCTCTTAGAAATAGCTTGAGAATGAGAATGGCTCTTAGATACCTCCTCTGAATTGACCGAAAAAGCAACGCGAGCTACTTCCATCCTCCTCACCTTGCGAAAGGTAGAAGCCATTGCAGATTCATTTGTATTGTCGAAAGAACTTGAATTCTGATTCTGATTAATACCAGGAACAGATTGAGAAGAACAATCTACACTCCTAGACTTTGGGATTGAAGAGAGATCGTGTAACCTAGAAAACACGCGCTTTGCACAGTGAATGGAATATTTTTACGTACCGAACATGATTTTTTTTTTAGCAAACAAAGCTAATTTTTTTTTAGATCCTCATCTTCAGACTCCTAATTAATAAACCCTAATTCAAGGTCGTTAATAAGTCTATAAGTCATCTAAACACAATTTCACATAAGCTTACAATCAATCAAGTAGTTTAGGTTTAGTTAAGGGTTTCCAAGTCTGGGATGTGACATTTTCCACCAGGTTCTCCTTCAACACGGCCTCAACATCTACCTTAAATCCAAAATACACAATTTTGAGGATGCTCGACCAACACATGCACTTGTAGGTCCGAAAAACTCATCAACATTGGGTATTTTGTAGTTGGAGTCAATCTTGTCCATAATAGAGGGAATTGAACACGTTAGAACCGAGACTCACTTAGTGGGACCCATCAACAAATGTTGCTTGCAACAAATTAATGCGACGATGATCAGGCCTACATATTCACGAATATGTTGCATCATAGAGAAGTAGTTCCAAGAAAAAGTAAAATTTGAACTTCAAAAATCAGGTGTTGTAACTCGCACTTGAAGTCTTCAAAGACGCAATCACTGAATCAAGTGAATAGGTGAAAAAAAACTCATTCTCCTTGTCAATGATGGAGTGCTTTAGTGAGCATGCATTGTATAAGAGGTTGTGTTGGTTTCACTGTCAATCCATACCTAGAGACCAGAGTACTCAGGCTCGATGAAGGCAACAAGGGTGATGACAAAGTTTCCATTCAAACTCATTTCAACTTAGAATTTGGGTAACTTTTAGAAAATTGAAAAGTTAAATACTCTAGAATGAATAACAAAGTTAATTATTATTTGAGCGTGCTTAACGAAAGGTCACGTGAGTAGCTAGTTCACCCTAGCTAGGCGTAGACTTGTGACCTTTGGGAGGCGAGCGAGACAAAGACACGTTGCTGGCCATAAAAGGGTATACTTTTTCGGTTTTTCAACATTTCCACACACACACACTACACAGTACACTCTCTCTCTCATTGGTGGCTTTCTTGATCTCAAAAACCTCACACGAGCCAAAGAAACAAAAGCACCAAAACCAACGTGAAGTCCTTACTCCTTACATCAAAGCGACCTTCCCCCCAATAAGGAAAGTAAAATCGTCAAGTACAAAATTCCTTACTCAGCTAAACACTCACCAAACCCCACCTCCCTCACCTCTTTCCACCAACCACAATATTTCTAAAAAAAAATAAAAAATCTACCCCTTGTCCAGTGTCTTCTTCCATGATCTGAAAATCAAATCCTCATCAGTGACTAGAAATTCTCAAAAGAAACTAAATTTAGCTAAATACCTGCCTGAATATTTCTGCTATCACACCTTGCTTTTACCTTAAATAAAAACACACCATAAATAGTCAACGACCCGGTTTTCCTTTTAATTTGTTTGCTTTTTTGTCTTGTCTTTTTTAGGTGGGTTTCTTTCAATTGTATGCTGGTTCATTCTCCGTCTCATTACAAGAGTTCTTTTTGCTTTGCTTGCTTGCTTACTTTCTTTCTTTTTCTGTTTTTTTTTTGTTGCCAAATGAGGATAGATTAAGGTGAAGTGAAAGGAGATTTGAATGGCGAGGGAAAAGATTCAGATTAAGAAGATCGACAACGCTACGGCGAGGCAAGTGACTTTTTCAAAGCGACGTAGAGGGTTGTTCAAAAAGGCTGAGGAACTTTCAGTTCTTTGTGATGCTGATGTTGCTCTCATAGTCTTCTCTTCTACTGGCAAGCTCTTTGAGTACTCCAACTTAAGGTTCTCTCTCTCTCTCTCTCTCTCTCTTGTTTGGGAACGAAACCTGTGATAGAAAAACAATTATTTTCAAAAAAGAAGCTAATCCAAACACTGTGCTAAGCTGATTACTGAATAGACTTAAGACTGTCTGTGTATAAGTGGTTGAACGGAGTCATTCGAGATATTTGAAGGAGTGGGAGAAAAACATTATTTTAAGAAAAGAAACTCTTTTTTTGCTAAGCAATGAGAAAACTGAAAAAAACTAATCCTTACAGCAATGAGAAAACTGAATAGACTTTCCGTGTTTTGAATTTTTTTTGGGGTTAAGATTTATCTATCTATGGTTAACATAATGATACGAGTCCCACATATGTGATATAAAGAGTTTATTAGTGTGGTGCTAATTGCTAAGTCATTTTGTTTAAGGATTGAGTTAGGCTTAATTAAAATTCTAAGATAGCACCAAAGTCAGGTCATGATCCAATTGTCCAGTCTAAGACATGATGTGTTAAGAGTCTTATATAAGATGTGATATAGCGTGAAAAAAAGTTTATAAGTGAAATACATCCATCACTTTATAAGCAGGTTTTGTTGGTTTTGTCAAAAAAAAAAGTTGGTTTTGTAGGATTGAGTTAGGCTTGACACAAATTTTAAGATTATTAAGCGAGGTAAAACAATACTTTCTCCGTCCCATTTTTTTAACGTTTCAATTAAAAATATTTTTCCTATTTTGGCTGTAGTTTTACAATAAAAAAAATATTTGTATTTGTTTTTCTATTATTTCCTTAAAGTATTAATGTCTTCTTTTAGTAATACTTTTGAATTAGGATTATCTATCTGCACCAAGTATATGGTGCAGCAATCTCTCTAGATCTAACGGGTCTGCAACTTGCTGCATCATATACTTGCTGCTAAGGATCCATACTCATACTTTATTATTAAGACAGAAGGATTATCAGCGGATATACTCTTTGCTCACACGTGTAAGGACTATTTATGAACAAAAGAAGATTAGCTAGCCATATTGTAGTTTAGAAGCATGATTAACATACCTATTTTTTAAGCAAGGCAAGTAAGATAGATATAAAAACATACCAAGCTTAACAGATTGGCCCGTCGTAGTTTAGAAGCATGATTAACATACCTATTTTTTAAGCAATGCGAGTAAGATAGATAAAAAAACATACCAAGCTTAATAGATTGGCCCACATATGCATATCAAAGGAAAAATAAAAATAATTCTCTCAAGTCCCAGCCCAAATTTCACTCTCACTTTAAAAATAGAAACCCTAAAATTAGAGAAACCGGAAACGTGACTGGCGCTGCAAGCATAGTTATCAAAATCGAGATTCTACGCAAGATCGTAAGCAGGGTAGCAAAATCGGAAATCGTAAAATCGCAAGTAGAATCGTAGGATTCTACCCAAAAAAAAAATTTCAAAAACTAGAATCGGAAGGGGTTAAACAAAATCGTAACTCGTAAAATCGCAAGTAAAATCGTAAGATTTTACTAAAATGCAGATATTACTCAAAGTCTTAGACATAAACCAACAACCATCATAAAGCCTAAAAATCAAATCATTCAAAGTCTTAGACATAAACCAACAACCATCATAAAGCCTAAATCAAATCATTCAAAGTGATATTAGGCATAGAACCCATAATATCTTCTTCTTCATCTTCATTAATATCATCATTAATGCCATCATATGCCCCATAATCGGTCCCCTCATAATCATCTCCATTATGACCTTCACCATAACCTTCATCATCATCTCCATCATCCTCTCCATTATCAACATCAAGTTCATCCACAGGTGCAGCAGATGTAGCACTACTACTACCAATCCCATGATTCCCATCATTACCAACCAATTCTTCATCTAAATCAACAAAGTCCTCATCTTCCTCATCTTGACCCGTGATCCAATCATCATCATTGATATCTTCAATATCTAGAGAGCGTTTTCTCTTATCAGTCTTTGTGCAAGCTAAATGGTGCTTCAATCGGTAGATTCCCCCACTAGTAAACACTTTGCGACAATATTTGCATTCAATACCGCTGCCTTCGATAAGTCTACCGTGTTGCCAACCAACATCTTGTCGCTGCCCGGGAGCATTTTTCGGCGGGTTTCGTCGCAACACTCGGGGTTGATGCGGTTGAAGTAGGAGGTCTACTACTGCCTGTTCCAGCCATACAAACACTGTAATAGAAAGTAAAAACGCAGCAAACTTAAACAAAATACAGAGACTGAAACAGAGTGACTGAAACAGAGAGTTTGCGAACTGTGAGGGAAACAGAGTGACTGAACTGAAATTGTTACCTCAGAAATTGAAGATGATAGACGAACTGTGAGGGAAGCAGAAGCAGGAGCAGAGAGCTTGCGAGTTGCGAATCGTTGAACAGCAGAAGCACAAAAGCCGAATCGTTGAACAGCAGAAGCAGAAGCAGAAGCGCACAGAAGACGACGCACAGGAGCAGAAGCAGAGAGACGAACGATGACTCTGTGGGGGAGAAGGGTGAGACACGAACGAGAGAGAGAGAGAGACGAACGAAAGACAAGTGAGAAATTTAGGGTTCGAAGGGTAGATTTGTGTTAAAACGCAAACCGGGTCGCAAACCCGACCCGTTTTTCATGTGTTCCAAAAACGTAGTTTCTGTGCGATTTTCAACGTGGAATCGCATTAGAATCGTGGAATCGTACGATACTTCCAAAAATCGCACGATTTCGCATGTTTTCCGATTTTGCATCAAAATCGAATCGTAGGGGGTGCGTAGAATCGTAAAATCGTGCGATTTTGCGATTAAAATCGCGATTTTGAAAACTATGGCTGCAAGTTCGGAAGGTATCAAATTTTATTATAGATTGCAGATTTTGGAATTCCGATAAACACACGTTCATAAAGACTTATTTTTTATACATTGTTGATCTTGCAATTGGCTCACTTAATAGAAAATTTGAGCAATATAGCACAGATGAGGAGATTTGGATTTTTGTTTAGTGTGAAATGTTACTACTACATGTTCGGTTGATAGATACATGTATAGCTATTTTTTCTACAAATTTATTGTAAATTTGGTTTGAAAATATTGATATAAACTTTGACTATTCATAATATTTTATTTTAGTTGAGGTTGTATTAAAAAATTGATTTTAATATATATACGACTTATAAAAAATGAGTAGGAACCATACTTATAAAAAATAGGGCACAAATTTAGACTTCATACAGGGCACCCAAAATCTCAGGAATGACCCTGTTTGTAGCCTTAGAAACACAAGATGCTATTTGTTTAGACTTTTTATCTTAATAATTCATGATGAAGTTATAAGATTTTAATACTATGAATTTGAAAGACTATTAATGAGCTTGGATTTGATTTGTCGTAATTTTTAAATTTTAGATTTTTTTTTGTTATTAAGAAGTTTTGGAATATTAAAAAAAGTGTAGCTTTTTATATTTCAAAAATTAATATTTTGGTGCATGACCAATCACAAACCAGTCCAACTGATATCAGATTGGTTTGGTTATAATGTGACAATGCTTTTTGTTTTGTGAAGCATGAAGGAAATACTTGAAAGACATCATTTGCATTCAAAAAACTTGGCAAAGCTGGAAGAACCATCTCTCGAATTGCAGGTTAGTCGTACTATTTGTATTGAGTTTTGAATCAATACTATGTTTTTTGCCTTTACTACTCTGCTCTTGGGCTTTTCTATAATGAATTTCTGGCTGTAGCTGCTGCAAGTCCCACATTTACTCAATAGTTACACCTGAGTAGTTATGTACGTAGGTCGTATTGTCAACGTAAATCGAGCTTGTGGGTAAGGATTCAACTCACATTTCTCCAAATGACGTGTTTGAATTTAGATATTGACGTGAGAATCATGTCGACGGATAATACATCAAAGTATCTCTATATATTCATATGCATGATTATACCATATACATGATCTATTCATGATTATACCATATACATGATACATGATATATTCATGTTGATATACCATATGCATGATTATACCATATATCATTTTTTTATACATGATATATGAATTGTGTAACGTCCCAGCAATTCCTACTTTTTGCAAAATTTTCAGAAATGCATGACTGATTCAAATATAACAATACTAATGGCATATATTTATCAACCGCCAGTTGCTAAGCTACTATGTTAAAAAATTACTTATTATTCAAGAGTAACTCATATAGAATTACTTCACTTAATATCGCTTGCAAACTTGCGCTACCAGTAACCCTAGTTGTGTAACCTCATTTTTTTCAAACATTGTTATGGTCTTCCATGATTAGCACTTGACTTGTTCCTTTTAGTTATATCATCATCACTTGATTCAAACTGTCACATCGCAGGTGAATTTGTTAGGAGAGTAGAAGGCGCGCAAAGGGCGCATATAACAGTGATGATGATCGTTATCCGCATCCTTTCGCAAAAGGGCGGGGCTGAGCCATCATCAAAATAGCTTTTAAGTACATTGTAAATGATTAAGAATAGATACGGAATAGGCTAGGATTAGCTAGCCACTAGGAATGGCTTGCCACTTCCTAGATTATTGTAAGTGATTTAGAATAGATTAAGAATAGGATAGGATTGACTAGCCACTTCCTAAATCATGCTAGCCACTTCTTAGTTTATTGTAAGTGATTAAGAATAGATTAGGAATAGGCTAGGATTTGCTAGCCACTAGGAATGGCTTGCCACTTCCTAGTTCATCCTAGCCACTTCCTAGTTCATTGTAAGTGATTCAGAATAGATTAGGAATAGTCTAGGATTAGCTAGCCACTAGGAATGGCTAGCCACTTCCTTTTTCATGCTAGCCACTTCCTAGTTCATTGTTAGTGATTAAGAATAGATTAGGAATTTGATAGTATTGGCTAGCCACTTCCTAAATCATGCTAGCCACTTCCTAGTTCATATTAAATGATTAAGAATAGATTAGGAATAGGCTAGGATTAGCTGGCCACTACAAATGGCCTACCACTTCCTAGTTCATGCTAGGCAGTTTCTAATTCATTGTAAGTGATTAAGAATAGATTAGGAATATGATAGGAAAAACAGTATCTTGTCCAACATGAGGAAAAGTATGACACATCTTTTGGCGGTTATTTCTGTTTCTTTCAATTATATATGAGTGTGTAAGCATAAAAACAGTGTGCGTTACAACCCGAAGAAAATGATGACATATCTTTAGGCAGTTATTTAGGTCATTTATGTTTTTTTAATTACTATGCGTGTATATATGAGCGTGTGAGCGTCAAAAACAGTATGCTTTCCAACATGAGGTAAAATAAAACATATTGGCTTATGTAAGGGTTGATTTTACTCTTTAATTAGATTTCTGCAAAAGTAGCATTTCCTTGTCCTATGAACCTACCAACTTGAGATCCAAAGTACCTAGATTGTTTGTTCAACTTTATTTGATTGATATGAAAATTTGCTGTCAACCGGTCGATGCCATTATGTATACAACAAGGTGGTGAGCGAGTTTATGCAGGAAAATCATTAAAGTGCTCAGCGTCAACTTTTATGAAGAGTAAATATTTAATCGCTTAAATATTTATTGCAGCTGGTTGAAAACAGCAACTGCTCCAGATTGAGCAAGGAAGTTGCTGAGAAGAGCCATCTACTAAGGTACAAGTCTTACAACTTAACCGATTATAAGTTATTATTTTCTTGTGTTTCTTGCAATGTGAAGACATTACATATATGAAAAAAATAATTTCAGGCAGCTGAGGGGAGAGGATCTTCAAGGTTTGAATGTTGATGAATTGCAACATTTGGAGAGGTCTCTTGAAATTGGGTTGGGGCGTGTAATTGAAAAGAAGGTCTTCAATTGTATTTTCTGTAATGCTCACTACATAGTTTGCCTCATGAATTTATTTACTCAAATATAAAGTTTTTGCTTTTCAGGGGGAGAAGATTATGATGGAGATCACTGATCTCCAAACAAAGGTTTTGAAACTGAATTTCCATTGTCATTAATTTGGTTGTAATACTAATACCTGCATTGCATATGTTAGCCTAACAACTCGAACTCTACTGTGGGGTTGAGTTGAGTGTGAAAAAAAAAAGATTTTCTTTCCTATAACTAACAACTCGAACTGAATTTGCAGGGAGTGCAATTGATGGAGGAGAACAACCGACTTAAGCGACATGTATGATAGATATTCTTTACTTTTTTTGTGATATTCTCTACTGTGGGGTTGTGAACTGCATTTACACATAAATTGCAAATAAGGAATCTGTTAAATGTGTTTCATTCAGGTGGCAGGAATGATTAAGGGGAAAATGCAATGTGGTGGTGAGTTTGAAGACTTGGTAATCGAAGAAGGTCAATCCTCTGAGTCTGTGACTAACGTTTGCAACTCAATTGGACCTCCCCAAGACTATGAGAGCTCAGACACATCGCTCAAGTTGGGGTGAGTTCACTTTAATTAGCACCTCTCTAAAAAATGAGTAATTCAAATTTAGAGTTGACAATTCTGACTTGTACCCATATCATAATCGTATGTGGTACTGTTACCTATCACGCCGCACCTGTGGTTCGTTATATAAAATATATGTTGTATAGTAAAAAAGTTAAATTTTTTATTCTTTTGTTTGATATTGAAACTTTTTTTTTGAAAACTCTTCCTATTATATTGTATACTATTTCTCTATTTTAAATCATATAAATAAGTTTTTCCTTTTTTTTTGAGAAAGTAAGTTTTTCCTATATTTCATTGTATAATTTTGTATTTGTGTTTTCTATCTTTTGATCATGTTTATATTACGTATGTACCTTAGTTTTTTTTATTTTAAAAATCACATGTCCCGTATTAGTGCGGATACCTAGTTTCAATATCGTACCTATATCCATTCCATGCAACATATATTGGCTCAAAATAACTACTCAATATATTCTTCATTTTGCATGAGTTTACTAATGCTTTAACGCATGAGTTTTCCATGTATATATATATATATACGGTTCATTATTTTTTTAATGCTTTCATGTACTGTTTGCAGGCTTCCATACTCTGGCTGCGGGTGTTGATTCGCTTTCATCTTTTACTGTCATGGTGTTGGTTTTATAGCATAAATATGTATGTGTTAATAGTTTTGTAATGACTTTCGAGGCACTCTTCTAGATGATGTGATTCCGTAATTGTTTAAAAAAGTAAAGTCTTAAGTAATGCTTTAGTTCCCATTTAATTTAATGAGTTGAGTCTAACTATGATAAAATTATTCTGATCTAACAACAACATCTTGCACTTATAAGGCTAAAGTGCTCTTGGGGTCCCTTATTTTTATTTAAAGTAACGATTTGGTCTTTTATTGTTTTTTTGTGCCAAATCAGTCCTTTATGTTTTAAATTTTTGACACATAAATCCTTTTCTTTTCTAAATCAGTTTTTTATGTTTCAAATTTTTGACACATAATTTTTTTTTTGACACATAAATCAGCACTGTTAACGGAAAAAGATTTATATGTCAAAAATTTGAAAGATAAAGGACTTATTTGGGACAAAAAAAATATAAAGGACTAATTCCTTACTTTAAATAAAGATAAGGGACTCCGAGATCAGTTTAGCCTAAAATAAATAATGAATTATATATATATTTTCTTCACATGCCAACATTTAGTTTCAATGATGAGATATGATGATGAATAGCATTATTAATATTAACAAATTATATTGATCTATTGAGTGAGTTTCATTGACTTCTCCAATCGAGTAAATTCAGTAGTGCAAAAATTGGAAAAGAATTGGAGGTTTTAAGTCGAATGCCCAAATACCCGATTTAAAAAGTGGAAGCGGTGGCATTTTTGTAATAAACGTGTAAGAAAAATTTTGGCGCTTAATTTTCCAAGCCGGATAACGCTTATGTCCGACTTGAAATATGTAACTTATTTTTGCATGAAACAAAAAATGAAAACCTTCGCGTGCGCCCAAAAACAAAACACTAAAAAGTAAAAACTAAAACACTATTGAACCCTAAAGTCAGTCCACCGTTTCATCGCTCTCCACCAAAACTCCACCGTTTCATTTCTCTTCCAATCGTTCTCTCCGCCGAAGCTCCCTCTCTCCGCCAAACTGCCTCCTTCTTCCGTCGCTCTCTCCACTCTACCGCCGTCTCCATCTCTCCCTATCACTGTCACATTCTTTGATTCGCCTTGGTCTGTGCTCTGCCGTCGGCGAACTCAGTCAATTCGGAACCACCAAACGTCGCTGTCATGCTACGTGCTCCACCACCGCCTTCTGCTCCGTCATCGGCCGCTATATCTGTTCCCTCATTGGTCGCTGCAGATCTTCGAGGTTTAAGGTTTAATTTTGTTTTCCTTCTTCATTTCATTTTCGTTTTCCATATTCTTCATTCCGTTTTCCTTCTTCTCCATTTCGTTTTCCTTTCCACTTTGGTTTCGTTTTCATTTTCCTTCTTCTTGATTTCGTTTTTTAGGGTTAGTGTGATTTGGGAATTGGAAATTTTGAAATCGAATTCTGCCATTCTGATTTGGGAATTAGGATTTCGTTTTCCTTCCCTCTTTGATTTCGTTTTTAATTTTTGTCTATGTTTCACCATCAAAATCTAAAATTTGATATCTTTGTTGTGAACCTTATTGGTTTTCTGTTTCCTGTTGATTTCAAAGTTAATATATGCATTGTCTTTGTAATAGGTGTCTCCTGATCAGGCACAACTGCTTGCAATGCTTGTGCAGATTCTTGGAGCAGAACGGTTTATTGAAGTTGGTGTTTATACTGTATGTCCCTCATTTTAACAGTGTAGTTTCTTTTTGTTACCTGTTAGGCTTTACCAATTTATATTTCTATCTCATACTATACATGGTTGAGATACCAACTGATTGAGGCTTTCATTTATTATGTAAATTATCTCATACTATACATGTTAAGATTTGAATGTTAAGAGCAAATACTTAAGATAATATAGTAAGATTTCAAGGGAGAAAATTGTTATTTGAAAATAATTTTTTGTGGATTCATGATCTAAAATTAAATAACCTAACATGCCATCTCAGTTAAGCGGGGCTAATATGTAAGATGAATATGAATTATATTTACTGGAAGTATAGATTATTTTGGTTAGATCATTATTTTGGTTAATTTCCTCTTTCAGGTCAGATCATTATTTTGGTTAATTTCCTTTCTGAATCAGAGCTCTACCTTTGTTGCTGCATTAGTGGATTGATTTGGTGCTGATATGAGGGTGACATGTAGAAGGGGCTGAATTAATTCAAGCCAAAAACCGTAACCCTAATGTTATTCCTTTAACAATTTCAAGCCAGTAATCTATTTTCCCCCTTCCTTTTTGTCAATTCATCTTTCAATTTTTTCACCATCTTAACATCTTTAGGGTTCAATTATGCAATTATGTTTTCAGTTTTGCATTAACAAACGAATAAGCGTTGTTCTTTTTTTCGTTTTCTGCAGATTTGGAATCACTGCCCTTCATCTCTCTCTCTCTCTCTCTCTCTCTCTCTCTCTCTCTCTCTCTCTCTCTCTCTCTCTCTCCGTCGCTCGATCTAGGGTTTCTTACATGTGTTTACTTTTTATTGATTGTATGAATTTTAGGTGGAGGATTTAGGGTTTTATGTGTTCCAACTACATCATTTGAGCTACACCTTAGGGTAATTTATGAGAAATTTTTGTTATTTTTGCATGAGCTAGTTGTCTCTTTGAATGCAGATGAGCGTGGATGCATAAAGTATTGCTTCCCAGCTTAAGAGTGCTGGGTTATTAAGGACTTAGGGCCTCATTGGAGGAAAATGGAGTGATGCTTATGATGGTAAAACCCTTAAGGTATGCCATACCTGCTGTTATTCCCCCTGTTTCTCCTTTTATTCTCTCATTGGTTTTTTGCAAAGTTTAAAGGACTAAGGGGACAATGTGATTGCTGCTTCATTGTCAATTACTTTAGCTGATGGTTATCGTCTGTAGTTGTTGCTTATAACTTTCTTCATATTTTATTGCCTTAAATTCCATAGAAGTGTTATTGCATTGGAATCTTTTATATTCAATACTATGGCAGGTTTATAACCCAACAACTGGTGAATCTGTAGCAGATGTTGCATGCATGGCCGGAAGAGAAACAAATGATGCAATTTCCTTTGCTTATGAATCATATAAATGTATGAAACTTCACATTTTGATGCTATATCCAGTATTTTGGACAGAGTTTTAGTTAATAACATTCATCTTTTGTATTAGTGATATTGTTTTTAGAGTGACTAGCATAAACTGAGCAGCTATATATATATATATATATATATATATATATATATATATATATATATATATATATATATATATATATATATATTTCAATGTTACAGTCAATGGTGAGTATTACTCTAGTTTGACTGGTTTTATCATGTTAGTTGTACTCTTACTTGTTGATTCTTGACATATGTTCATATGTAGTATTGTTAATTCTTAGTAAATGATAAATTAACTGAAAAATCCCGTTGTTGGTATTGTTTGATTATTCACAATTCCGTGATAACTAAAATTTCCTCCGTGTAGCATGGAGCAAAATCACTGCTGCTGAGCGAAGCAAATTTCTGAGGAAATGGTATAGTTGTTATCTAGTCCTTCATGAACATGTATGTTGCAATGGCTAGAGTTTGCGAGATTATGTATTAACTATTGCAGCCACCTGTTTTCTTGTGTTCAGCTGGTTTCATTATCCATTCAAGTAGCTTCTGGCAGATTTTGCATTTGACCATGAGCCCTTTTATCTACAATGAGTTGTAAAGTGGCTTATAATTTGACCTGAGAGAATATTTGAAATCAGGATTGTTTGAACAGTTGACCAGGCTTGCAATCTCAGCAATTGATGTGAGATCCATTATAAGAAGGGAAGCAAACTCTAACTAATGTGTGCATTCTGGAGCTGAGCAAATGGGTTGCTGTGTCTCAACAAGCAGTCGAAGTACTTGTAGCAACCTGAGCAATGGAGAGACGGTCACTCCATCTTGCTTAGAAATTGGATTCTGTGGGCAAAAGAGAGCAAGGAGAACATTCTCTGATCATGTTATTTCTCTGACTAATTTAGCATCCTTACCCAGCAGGGTTTTTTTCACTAATGGAAAGAGCAGGTCTTCTTGCATATTCACGCAGCAGGGCCGCAAGGGTATTAATCAAGATGCCATGGTTGTGTGGGAAGTAAGTATGTTTGCTTTTTTGGGAACGATGCTTGACTATTAAGTGATTGTAACTTGTTTAATTTAAGATGGACATCCTAATTTTAATCCTCACATTCTAATGAGTCGAAGCAAAATGAGTCAGGTAAAGCTTGCTTCAAACGGGACATAAAACCCAATGATGAAGATTCTGAGAAGGATTGCTCTGCGGAGGATAAACTGAACTCTACGTGGAGAGAAGCATATACGAGGGCATACAAGGCTATGGACGAAGATTCTGAGAAGTGTGTCACTGTCATATGCCATCATTTATTCTCTTTATTGAATATATGTTTTTTCTTGATGCTAATTCGTTTCCAATTTGGTTGGAAATTCTTATAGGAGAAGCAGAAAGAATTAAGCAGTGCAAGGGTAGGGTATTTGCTTTGCAAGATGAGACTGAACAACTACTACATTGTATTCTTAACCTATATTTTTGGTGCTACCATTTCTATTCCATAGTTTCATGCTATCTATCAACTTGTCTTTTTTTTCCTATATGTCTTGCTTTTATTATTTGTACACATCAGAATTTGTTGGAGTTATTGTGTGGGCCTTCTATTGGAAGACCTGCTCCATCTGCATCTTTTGATCTCAAGCCTTCAGCTTTTGATTCAAAGGAGAAAGTGTGGACAAGATTTCCTCCTGAAGGATCCAAATATACTTCGCCACATCCATCATGTGAGTTCAAGTGGAAGGACTATTGCCCAGTAGTTTTTAGGTAGGCCATAGTACTACTTATTCTATTGTTTCTACTAATTTTTCATATGATAAGGTTTCTATTGTTTCTACTAAAGCTATAGTAAAAGTAAGATTTATACATGTAATAATTGATCAACTTTTGTATCCACATTACCCTCAGAACTCTTAGGAGGCTATTCAAGGTGGATGCAGATGATTACATGTTATCCATATGTGGAAATGATGCTCTGTGCGAACTTTCCTCTCCCGGACAAAGTGGCAGCTTCTTTTACTTGACCAATGATGATCGTTACATGATTAAAACAATGAAAAAAGCAGAGGCCAAAGTGTGTGTCATTCTTATCTTTCCCTTCATTTGAGATATCTTAGAAATCAAGGTACATTCTTATACTGATTTGACTATGATGGATTTATGTTGTAGGCTCTCTTGAGAATGCTTCCAGCTTATTACAATCATTTTCGAGCATTTGAAATGCACCTGTGACAAAATTTTATGGCCTGCATTGTGTGAAGTTAACTGGACCTGCTCAGAAGAAGGTATACCTATAAGATCATAGGAATTGCTAAATGGAACATTTGGCTAGAGTGATATAATAGATGTATGAAATATGAAATAATAATCTTTATAACATTTGGCTAAATGGAACAGTCAAATGTTGATACCCCTCTTTGCTATATTATTATCTGTTACTCTCAAACTCTTTGAAACCTGTAATTGATTAGTGATTAGAAATTGCAGAATTTATTTATTTATTTATTGTTCAAGGGCTACCATCAAAAGAGTTTATGTTTATTTCAAAATTTTCCTTATAGATGTTTGTATTTGGAGTTCAAATCTCTCTCTCTCTCTCTCTCTCTCTCTCTCTCTCTCTCTCTCTCTCTCTCTCTCATAAATTAGCATTATTCATCCATTTTGATACATATGTAATTCTTAATTTGCATGTGATCGTGATTTGTAATATTTCTTGGAATTTTATGGAATTGTATGTTGCTACCCCTCTTTGCTATATTAATAAGAACCTCATATGTCATGACTTTTATCTTGTTGGAATTAATGCTGATTTTTCTACTTGTTTAAAGATTTGAGAATTATTTGTGGATGGAGATTTGGATTGTGATTGCAACTTCAAGTGTAAGAAGGGGTTTTAGTAACTAATGCATCCATGCTGTAGGAAAATAATATATTCTACAATTCAGAGGAAGGGAAGCACCAAATAAAGTTTTTTTTTTTAAAAAAAAGGAACATTTAAAGTCGGGCACAACTAACGTCCGACTTTAAAAGGTTTTCCATAGGCCATAATTAAAGTCGGAGTTCAGAAAAAACCCGACGTTAAAGGTTTTACACAGGCCATAATTAAAGTCGGACGCACTAATAATCCGACTTAAAAACGTACTTTTTAAGTCAGACCTTAATCCGACTTTAAAAAAACATACTTTCTAAGTCGCTTTGATAGAAGTCGGGTGAATGTCCGACTTTAAATGTCCGAAAGGTCCGACTTTGAATCCCATTTTTTCACTAGTGATTGTCATTGTTTATAAGCTTCTTGATACGACCCCGATATGATATATTCATATTTTTTTTCCTTCAAAATTGTTTGTGCAGAAGTTGTTCTTCATCAGATTGTAATCAAAACTTTATGTTCTTGTACTTGTACATGAACTACTCTAATTTGTGTATAAAATCGAGGACATTTCTATCACATCTGGAGGATAATAATGTTATATGAAAGAAAGATAGAGGAAAAGAAGAGAAAAGAAAGGAATAGAAAAGAAAGGAAGAGAAAGTGAGTAGAAATTAAGATAATTGTTGAGTGGTTTGGTTTGAGAGAAAATAAAAGAAAAAGGTGAGAGGAAAGAAAAAGATATATTTATGAAAAGGCATAAATACCCTTAAGTATAAATGGGGTATCTTAAAAAATTAACAATAGTAAACTGAGGAAAAGTTCTTGAAGTTTGTGTTTTCCTATCTTTTCCCTCCCTTTTTATGACCAAACATAGCCTAAAAGTATTACAACACCGGAAAAACTTGGAGAGGTATACACCCTTATACCTTCCTTCAAGACAAACCAACTCTAAGATACAATTTTAATTTGATTAACAAGGCCCTTAGAGTCGCCACTATTTCCTCTAAACTTGACATTATTTCGAACGGAAGAGACAAAATAAATGCTAATCAAATAAAGTATCTAACCTTCCTTACTCATTTACTTCTTGATGAATTCTAGAAAGCATTGAATTGAAATTCCTCATTCTCATTGAATTGTAAAATATGATTATAGTGAAAAAATGGAAAAATGAATTTGTTTCTAGTTCTAAGACATTAAGCCCTGTTTTATATGCAGAGGGTTGTAAAACGAAATCTACTACTAATTAAAAAGAGTGTGCAAAAATATTGCAATGTATTTTTCGTTACAATGTTATTGATGCGTAGTATTTACTGACTTTGCTGATGACTAATCTATGCCGGGAAACCTGGATAACCCCGAGTATTGTAAAAAAGAGAGATAAAAGTAAAGTTTAAACATAGCTCAATTTTCAAATACTTTAAACGACATTACTAGAAATTTTGGAATTACCTGCGTAATTACTTGAAAAATTCGCAGGAAACCAGTTTCCTGCAGAATCTAATTGGCGGTTATTTCGTTCGTGAATATTTGTTTCCTGCTGATTTTACAATCGGCAAGAAATTTCCGACGGAAATTCGGCAGGAAGTCCGTAGGAAACTTTTCGCAGCAAATTCCGCAGGAAAACCCAGTATTTTTTTTAACAAATCCAAGCAAATTTTAGTGACAAGGTATTCTTGTATATTATTACTTTCAAAATAATCCATACAAAGAATTTTTTATTTAATTTCAAAGTATATTACATTACAAAGAAATGCAAAATGGATTTAATTGATAGAGTACACGATTTAAAGCAATCAGATCTATCAACCACAAAAATAAACATAGCTAACATTATTACAGATTTGGATTGTTCCATTGAAAATTTTCAATAAGCTCCAAATTAAATACTTGCTAAACTCAAATATCTTGCCTACTATGCAGACTCTCTTGGATATAGAACTGATTTTTGCACCCTTAAGAGGCTCCGTCTCGATTTTTTTATGCTTTTTTCCGCCCAGCACATCATAAATTAGTTGACATGCATTAGTTGCATGTATGATCATATAAAGGTTAATGGAAGAAAAAAAATATAACTTCATTAAAAATATAACCATCATGCTATGAACAAGTGTAGTTAAGTTTTTAATCTTCCATTCAGTTCCAATATCTACCTAACAAATATATGCAGTAGTTGTATATAAAGTGGAGGAGAGAAATTAACATAATAAAGAAAAATTTACAGGGAAAAAAACTAATGCATTTTTGTACTTCTAAATGTTTAATGGCATTTTTATAATTCAATTCAATACTCAACTTGGCACTCCATCACAGCTTTAAGACACAGCAATAGGAAATGATGTTTGATTTATTGAATCCAACAGCACCTCCATCATCAACAAAATGATAGAAATCATAGTCATTATTATTATACCTTAACATTGTAGCGACCGAAAAATCCGGATGATGGATTCTTCGTCATTCTTGAATGAAGCCGCCACCAAAGTTTTAGTTTAATGGCAAACATTGGAAAATCCCTATTGAGTGGATAAAGGGGTCTTGCGGACCAGATTTAGGCTCGGGAGTCGTTTATGCGTAGGGAATGTATTAGCACTCTACGACATCCTTCCTAAGGAAGGTTACCTTTTAACTAAATGTGCAAACATTTATTAATTCAAAAATAATCTTTTTACCCTTATAATAATAATAATAATAAAGGACTCACTAAACGGTTAATTATTTTTTGTATTTTTTTGAGAAAAATGAGATAAATGAATTTAAAGGGAAAAAAAGGTTTTTTATTAGTGCAATTGACAGAGGTCGGCCGCCCTCTGGTCCTAAGTATCTCCTGGTAGAGAATCAAATCACACGTAGTTCTTGGTAGAAAATGTTTGTGTGTTTGTATTTTTTGGGTATTTTGAAATCGGGATAGACATTCGTAATGACCAAACAAATGAAACTCAGAGTGGTCATTACTCATAGCCCGTTTGAAAAAATATAGTTGTTATTGACGATCAAACAAGTTAAACTCAGAGTGAGCGTTAATGACAACCTACTTTTATGTTTGGGAAAATATTTATTTGTTATTCGGGAAAAGATAGGTTTGTGAAAGAAAACGTTTATTTGTAGAAAAGAAATTTAAAATAGGAAAAGAAAAAGGGGTGCATATTTAAAAAGAGGTGTGAAAAGGAGCAGGAGGTTGTGTTTTGAAAAAGGGAGGTGCAAACAGCGAGCCCAGATCACTTATTGGTCAGCTGGCCCGTGTTTTCAAAAAGGGTTGCATGGGGTATATTACCAAAACAGAGTGGTGTAATTAGAAACAGGGGTTGTGTAATTAAATAGTAAGTGTTGTTAGTAGCAGGAGGTGTATTTAAAAAAAGGGTGACGTGAAGACCAGCAGCCCAGTTCTCTTTTTTGTGAACTGGCCTGCGATGCAAAAAGGCTTGATTGGAGGGTGTGTGTTATGAAAACGGATGGTGCAAATAATAATTGGGTTAAAATTAAAAAAAGGGTTAAAACTTAAACTATATAAGTCATGTTTTAAGAAATAGAAAACCTAATTTATGTTTCTCTTCCATCCAGCGCCGCACCAAGTTGAAACGAGGGGAGAGAGAGAGACTTCGAAAATTGAGAGAGAGAAGGGAAAAACTTCGGAGGGAGGAACCGCGTGGAACGGAGGGAGAGACCGAGTGGAACAGAGGGAGAGGTGAGAGGCGCTGGCCTTCACCGGAGGGAGCCATGGTGGTGGCGCCGGTGAAGGGAGAAAGAAGACACCGTAGGAGTGGTTCGCGAGGAGAGAGATGACATCGAGAGGGAGAGGAGACGATTGCGATGGGATGGCATCTTGACGACGGCGAAAGGGAGGTTCGATCGTTCGGTTCGCGCTTGACGGTGGTGAGGAGGGGAGAAAACGAGAAGATGGCAGCGACTTTGATGGCTCACGGCCGACGGCCACCGTTCGCGGTGGTCGGAATCTGAGGGTGAGTTCTGTTTTTTTTTTGTTGTTCTAATCCTTTCTTCTCCTTCTGACTCTCACAGATCCTCTGTTTGTTTTTCTTTTTTAGATTTGCATGGTGTGGGTTTGTTGGCTACTGTGGTTGGATTGATTCGACGGTGGGGATGACGGTGAAGACGTTGTTTGGTGGTGGTGGTCGTGGGAGAGGGTGAGGCTACGACGGTGGGGTTCGGTTGTTGATGGTACAGTGGTGATTTGCGACGCGGAGGGGGCGGGTCGTAGTGAGGGAAAGACAGGGAGAGCGAAGGGGGAGAGAGAGGTAGTTGTGGGAGTGATTTCTGTGTTGATTGGGGAGGTGGTGACTGACAGTGGAGACGGTGGTGGTTCACGGCGAGGAGTGGCGCGAAGTGATGGTGTGGGGGGTTTCTGTGGTGGTGCACGGCGGCGACCACCACAGAGGGCTCAGTAGCTTTTCCTCTCTCTGGTTTCTGATTTTCTGGTTTTTGTTTTCGGTCCTGTCTGTTTTTGTATTGCTGTGTCTGATGTTCCCCCTTTCTCTGTGCTTTTAATCTGAATTTATCTCCCCATTATGTGGTGTAGGGTGGGGGTGTTAAGTAGAGGATTGTGGCCATAGGAGACAAAGGTTGTGGGTACAGCTGCTGAGGGCGCAACAGCTTGCAGGGTGGTGCCTGCAAAGCTGTTTGGCTTGTGTAATTTTAGGAAAAATACAAAGAGACAAGGAGAAGGAGGTTTTGTGTTAATGCTGGAAATAGCTTCCACGCCAACAGCAACATCAACCTGTGTAGCAGCCCAACATCCTTTGAATTTTTGCAAATTAAAACTGTACTCCTTTTGTCTATTTTTCCAATTTCTTTTTGTATTATTTTGTATTTAAATTTTGTCTATACATGTGTACTATAGTTGACTTTGTAAAAAAACTGATTATAAAAAAAAACGTTTATTCACAATCTGATTTTTATTAGATTTTAATAACAAAACTAAACTGATAACAACGACGATAAACATACGTACACGACGAGACGCGAACGCGTGTCCGCAACGAGAATACGAGAATTTGCGTATCAAAATAAACACTCGTACACGAGACACGAACACCCGTCCGCAACGGGGACAAAAATTATTAAAAATCGCACGCGCGCACAATGAGAAGTAACACGCCTATACACGACTGGGAACGACACACATAACGACAAAAACAATATTTTGGATTTTCTAGTTTTAAATTAGCCGGACAAAATTAGGGTATGACAGCTGCCCCTCTTTATTTATATTTTGCTAGGAAATGTGAAAGGTTTCAAATTCCTCGAGTAAAATAGAAATGAAGATAAAAATACACTAATTTTTTCAAGACTATTTTTAGAAATTATTGAAAGATAATGGGTTGACATAGAATAAAAGTAAATAGGGATCACCGGGGATCTGAAGGAGCACTGGGCTCTGATGGTCTAATTCGCAGTCAATGCTTGGCGCATTGATTGGAGTTAAACTGAAGGACCGACAAGGTCTGGAGGGCATGCCTAAGCCTGATGGACCCATAGGTCTGATGGAGCGCAAACTAGCAACGGTACTAGTAAAACGGTCTGCTTGGGGGGTGGCCTTTTTCGAGCGGCCATGGGGGCAAGGTCAGGTCGTTGACCTGATTTGCACACCTCGAAGGACGTGCACTGTGTTTTTTAGGCGAACACAGCTAGTCTGAAGGGCCTGGGGCCGGATGATCCGTCGGTTGCTCGATAACGCAACATGCGATCTGGATTGAAGGACCATTGATGGTCTGAAGGAGCGCTTGGGCTCTGAGGGACCGCTGGGGGTCTGGAGGAGTACTGAGATTCTGGGTTGTGGTATGAGACCAGCGCTTGGAGCACTGACTTCGAGGGAACAAACTATTGGGATTGGTACGCGGCGTACCTGCCTTGAACATACCTAATGAATGCATTCACCTGAGACGGGAAAAGCTATCTATATTTGGCATGTCTAAAAATGCAATGAATGATGTATGCGTGCAATATAGGTATGTGAAATGGTAGGTATCCGATGGGATGAATGAAGTGTGGCAGATGATGCGAGTTGAAGTTGATGGAACATGGAGGTTGACAACCAACGTATGTGAGTGCAGATAAGATATGAATGTGATTGTGCTGATGATGAATGTAATGGAATGAGCAATTTTTCTCCTTTTTTTTTTTTTTTTGCTTTTCTCTTTTTTCCTTGGTATATGCAAAGTGTGAATGTGATGCAAATGTAAATGCTTTGATGCAAATGCCATGCATGATACAAAGATATGATTAGTGATGTAAAAAAAAACTCTTTTTGGGGGCAACGATGAGACCGGCACTTGACATGTCTATCGAAGCAAACAATGTCATGCGTGTAATGTGATGAACGTGCAATGATTGGTATCTGGGGGATGATGAATGAAATGGGTATACCATGGGTGTTGAACCTGGTGGAATGAGAAAGTCGACAACGGTGTATGAAATGTGGATGTGACTGTAGTGATTAATTTTTGGTGTGATGATAAATGCAATGAATGGACTTTTCTTTTTGCTATTTCTTATTTATTTTTGCTTCTTTTCTTGATGCATGCAATGCGAATGTGAATATGATGCGAATGTAATACTTTGATGCAAATACTAAGGTGAATAAAGGAAACACATGAATGCATAGCAAAGGATATGACTGGTGACGTAGAATGCTTTTGGCAACGATGAGACCGGCACTTGGCACGTCTATCGAAGCAAAAAAGTGTTATAGGTATGCAATGTGTGCAATGCGAAAGCAAATGGACTACGAGAGTCCGTGAATGATGGATGCTGAAGCTGGTCGGAAACAGAAATTGATAAGCTGTGGATGCGGATGCGGATAACATGCGAATGCAAATATACTGTTGATTGCATGATGGAATGATCTATGCTTTGGTGGGAGTAACTGGTGCAATGTGGATGATTTTTGCCTTTTTGGTTTTCTTTTTTTTTTCTTTTCATGAATAAATGAATGAATGAATGAATGAATGAATGTGCACACGTAATGCTTAGATGAAGGGTTGTGGTAGCCGCATGACTTGATGTTGTATGATGCAATGATTGGATGTTTGTTGGGATGTGGGAGGTTTTTTGTCTTTTTTCTTTATTGCCTTTTTGGTATGTAATATTTTGATGCAAACGCTATGGTGAATAAAAGGAAATGCCTAAATACATGGTGCAATGATGTGATTGATTGGGATGTAGACAGACTTTTGGTAATGATGCGACCGACATTTGGCATTTTTATTGAAAGCAACACATGCTATGTGCGGGTATGCATGTATGCATATGCAATGCGTAATGCGAAAGAAGCGAAAATGTGTAGGCAAAAACAAGTGGAATGTGAATGCATGTACAATACTTGCGTGAGAGAGTTGTGATGAGTATGATCAGATGCAGGGTTTAATTCTAGAATAATGAGGACATGTCTAATGCATGATTTGTTGGTAACAACATTTTTTGTTAGGGTACAAAAATGTTTGATGAGAAACAAAACCTTTGATGATGGAAACAGAGAGCTGAACCTTTTGAATTGATCGTTCCTTGGAAGAAAGATTTTTGATGGCTTGGACTTGAACTCTGGTAAGCTCAAGGTTGTCACCTTGAAAAGTGTGGCTTGCGGCAATGTATTAGTGCCCTTTCTAGAGATCGAGATGTGTATTTGCAGATGGGTTCTCATTTGGTTATGATGACCCATGATGGCTAAGCTTTCAAGTCTAAGATGTTAACTTAGAGGGATTGTCATTATTGTGTGTCTATCCCTTTGAAGCATTTGCTTAATAAATATGAAAAAAGTACGAATGCAAATGAATGTGTCAGTTGACTTAGGGTTCAAGAAATGCAGGGTATAGTCAAGTGTGACACATGAGTGGAGTGGAGGATGAGGTTTATTGGCTCAAACTTATGAGAGATAAGCTTGCCCCAAGGTAGAAATGTTTGGCTGCCCCAATTTTGATTTCAAATAGTAGGGAGTGAAACAAGTCTGCCTTTGTCTAGGGAGGACAATGACAGCTAAGGATATAGACTGATTGAAGGATTGGGAAATACGCTGGTATTGGGGTGACGCGTGGCTAGGAATGAATGGAATGGGAGGCAGAAGGATTCTTTCGGGCCGAGGGATATGATGCCCCGGTCTACAAGGTTTCCCCAATCCATGAAAGGTGAAGATTGCCCCATCTCGAGTGGATTGTGACAGGGTGTAAAGTTAGAATAATGGTTTTGAAATTGGTCTGGTATGGCTACATGAGTGTAGTATATGAACGGGATGAAAGACAAGGGTATTTTGGGGCTGCTAAAAAAATCTCCCTGAGTTTGAGTGGAATGGAGGGTGAGGTATTGCCCCATTTTGATATGATAAGTCAAGTAACTGCCTTAGTAGGGATTTGTGGTTTTCCTTGGGAAGGATTCCACAAGCTAAGACAGTCAAGAGTTTTCGGTTCGATGAAAATTCACTTTGTTGATGATCACTGTTATGTTCTCTTGATGAACTTCGAGCGTGCAAGCCCTTTTAAGTTTTTATTTTTATTTTTATTTTTTTATTTTTTGTGTAAAAATATTTTTCTCTTTGTTTTTTTTTTGCAAATAAATTATTCTGATTATTTTGTCCTAGAGTATAAGTTTTGGGAAAAATGGAAGCAACCAATCACTGATCAGAATAGGCCTTTGGATTGTAATATGGCTAGTGGTTAATGATTCATGAAGGAAATGATTACTTTGCTCTTGAGAGTGTTCGGGGTTGGTTGAGACAAAGAATCTTTTATGCGCTTCATGGTAGAATGAACCTGTTTCAGGGTTGTAGCGCATTTGAGGGTTTTTGGAGGATAGGATGCTTAGGCCAAAGGAAGTGTTTGGGGGTTTATTTCAGACAATGATCTTTTATATGCTCGATGGTGTGAAGTATCAGCCCACAATTTCTACCGCTTTGGTTTTCAGGATTTTTCGATCCTCTTTTTTTAATTTCACTTTTTTTTGTGATTTTCTTTTTTTCTTTCGAGCTAAGCGAGCTGTTAGATATGGGATTGATCCTTGTCTAAGGTGTTTGAAAGATTTTTGATTTTTTTGGCTCGAAGTGGGTGGCAAAGGGCATTTCTCCTTTTTTGGATTTTTGGATATAGGAAAATGGCCAAACTCCAATTCAAATCATGATTGCTTATTTTCTTGAAATTATAACTATGGGACAAAACTTCATTTTAATATATTTGCTTTTCTTTATTTATTATTTTTTTTATGCCCTAATTTTTGCTCAGGCTGCTCTCGCGAGTTTTCAACCTAACGGGCTTTTCTTTTTTGGATCTCTTTTGTGTTTTTATTTACTCAAAGGACTTGCACGAGTGTTTAGAATGCTAGCAGAAAATCTTAGTGATCATTACTCTGCCCCAGTATGGAGCGTACAAAGTGTTATTCGTGAAATTTCATCACTGGGGGAAAGCGAATGAAATACTCTTGTGGGGACTGGGCCTTTTATGGATGGTTGGGTCTGGTTTTGGAAGTGGCGGAAAGACGGGGGTAGTATAACTGACTCAAACAACGGTAAACACACATGTCAGGTTAGTTTATTTTGCAAATGCTTCATGGAGAGTTAACACCGCTTAAGATAGAACAATTTTAATTGTCAAAACCACACAAGTTAACAAAATAGACATTTAAGCTTCTTGTCACGGGTGTGAGATATATGTAGGCTAATGCCTTTGGTGGGGTGTGTCTCTTAGGCTAAGGGTCAAGCCTGCAGGAGCAAGGGTTTGAAGATGTGGTCAATGTTGGAGTGACCATGATGGTGAATGAGTCATCGGTGAATTCCATTGAAGGTTTAAGTGGGTAGGTGATTTCCATGGATGTGGTGGGTATGAGTAGGATGTATATGGAGTGAAGGGTGAAGAACTTAATGTTGGTGAATCAAGTTAGAGTATGACAACATTTTCCAAGGAAGAAGAATCAATTAAAATATATTTTCAAGAAGGCATCGTCTCTCATCAAACAGTGTGTCAAAAAAATCTTATGAGTTTCGTTTTTTTTTTTGGAAAAAATTATTTGAATAAAACAGAATGCATGAACATATGGATGTTGTTGTACACAGACAATGATGCAGGTAAATGAAATGCGTAATCATACCTTAAGAAAGTGTGTGATTTTTATTTTTTACTTATTATCTTTTTTTTTAAAAAAAATTTCAACTAGAGTGAGAGGCTAACAAAACAACAAAAAAAAAACTATTGAATGATGAACAATGCAAAAATAGAAGAAAATGAAGCAAATCCTAATTTTGTTTTAATGCATGTGAGAGGATTAACGCCCTTGAGATGGATGTGAGAGGAATAAATGACTTTTGTTTTTGTTCTTTATGACGCATGAAGGAGCTGTTTTTGAGATGCATGAGAATGAATGACCTTTGTTTTTGTTTCTTCATGATGCATGAAGAGGAGTAATGAAATAATGAATGAATGTAATTTTTTTTATAATATCAAGGTGATATTATTTTCTCATTTTTGGCGTGTGGCTTATGCAAGATGAATAATAAAAAATATGATATTTTGTTATTTTCTAGATGATGAGATGCATGTTGGTACCATGATAATGAAAACGATGACCGTATTCTATTATGAATGCATGATAATTTTTTTATTTTCTAGTTGAAAGACTAACTATGCTCCCGCAACAAGAATAATCAAGTTAAACGCACCTTGTGTCCTAATGCATGAAGGAACACATGGTGAAAAATGACGAAAATGCAGATGCGAATGCATGAAACGCGTGCATGAATGGTCACTTAGAAAGACCAGTTATTCTAAATGATTTTTTGGTGGCAATGCAGCATGTGATTGATGCAGAGCTTCTTTCATGTATCAGAATGAAATGCTAAATACGTATCTATGAATGATGCGAAAATGATGACATAATTTGAAATGATGCATGTTGAAACGGTATATAAACGATGTGTGGATGAAATGGCGTATGGATGATTTAATGAAACAACAGTTTTTGGATGAGTGAAAAGGTGCGTGAATGCTATGCATTTCATGATGTTGCAAATGATGAAATGCCTATATTATTTGATGATGGAAATGCATGCTAAATGAGATATTCAATCACAATTTTTTTTAATTGTGATCATGTTTTTTATTCTTTTCTTTTTCGCGAAAAGAAAGAAAAATGCAGTGTATGAATGAACGAATAATGTTGCCTGATGCAGATGCGAGGAATGTGAATGAATGATCGCTTGAAAAGATTGACTATCCGAAATGATTTTTCGGACGCAATGCAATATGATGATGAATAATGCAAGAAAGTGGCATCATTTTATTATTTTTCTTTTATTTTGCATGTCAGATGACTAATGCATTTTTATTTTTCTATGCATGATGAGGAGTAACGAATATAGTATATTTTTAAGTATGCAAGATGATGAAAGTTGGACAACTATGTAGCGTCTTTATTTATTTTTTTTTGGAGGATGATATGCATGTTAGTACCATGAGAACGAGATGTATATGAAAACAAGTTACTCGTTCTATGGTGATTTTTTATTTTCTAGCAAAATATAATGCCCATGATGACAGATATGTATGAAAAATGCGAATGTCTGTATGCATGAAGAAATAAATGTTTGATCCTAATGCAAATATTTTTATTTTTCAAGAGGTAGCGCAACATGTAGGCAGACTCTTATTTTTGATTTAAATGTTACAATTATGATGAAATAATTTTTGTTTTATTTGGAAAATGATACATGAATATGGAATTGATGCATTTAAACTAGGATGGCGACATGAGGGAAACAATGTATGAATGTTATGTAATTCAAAACTTTACAAATGATGTGATACCTATACCGTGTGATCATGATTTTGAATGATTATGGGTGAATGTCGATGCATGTTAGATACGATGCTAATGTTCCTTTTTTATCAGATGATATGCTAATTTTATATGGGTAAAAATTGTGTTTTTTTGGCGTGTGAGGAAACAAAATGCATGACACTCGCAGCGATTTTTTTAATGTGTGGAAAAGAGTAATGAACATAATTTTTATGTAGTATGCAAGATGGACAAATGACGGAAATGATATTTCTAGGATGATGCAATGCATGACGGTGCAATGATAATGAGATGCGTATGAAAATAATGATCTTATTTTGTTATAAAAAAATGATGATTTTTTTTTTGTATGATGATGTTGCCTCACGTGCATGCAAATGAAGGAAGCATGAAAATATTTTTTTGAGTGATTTTATTTTGGAGAAATGCTGACCTAGATTAATAGGGAGAGTAAGTATAACGCCCCTGTGTCCTAGGTGGGTCATGTCTAAATTGGGATTTTCAACATGGTCTAGGGTCGCTTATGTGATCAATCTCTCAGGTGGCTCTATTCACTTCCTCACAACGGTCTCCAGAGCTAAAATCCCTTTCCTGATATGATCCACAACGACAGCGAGCTATCTGGTGTGGATACCATGAAAGAGCGTACTCTGGCTGAGACTTTCATGAGAGTCAGACAGATAAAATCCAGAATGACTGTCACTAATAATCTCCACTCGTCCTAGGTTATTTGCAGACCCGGGTATAGGGCCCCACTCAAAGGTGTGTGCAAGAGTGTAAGTGAGGTGTGTGATGAGGGCAAAATACTTAAACTAACCAAGCTGGACAAGATATACAACAATAATAACAAAAAGTCATCTACCCTAAGGTTCAATAATATAAAGAAATGCTAATAAATAAATAAAATAAGCATAAGGGCAAAAACAAAATATAAAACTAATAAAAACTTACACATTTAGTTAACCAGGCTTGACTCTCTTAATTCGTCCCCAGGGAAGTCGCCAGCTAAGCTGTAGCGACCGAAAAATCCGGAGGAGGGATTCTTCGTCATTCTTGAATGAAGCCGCCACCAAAGTTTTAGTTTAAGGGCAAACATTGGAAAATCCCTATTGAGTGGATAAAGGGGTCTTGCGGACCAGATTTAGGCTCGGGAGTCGTTTATGCGTAGGGAAGGTATTAGCACCCTACGACATCCTTCCTAAGGAAGGTTACCTTTTAACTAAATGTGCAAACATTTATTAATTCAAAAATAATCTTTTTACCCTTATAATAATAATAATAATAATAATAATAATAATAATAATAATAATAATAATAATAATAATAATAATAATAATAATAATAATAATAATAATAATAATAATAATAATAATAAAGGACTCACTAAACGGTTAATTATTTTTTGTATTTTTTTGAGAAAAATGAGATAAATGAATTTAAAGGGAAAAAAAGGTTTTTTATTAGTGCAATTGACAGAGGTCGGCCGTGTAACACCCCTTTTCTACCCGTTAATTTATTAGCGTAAAAATCAGAGTTTTCATAATTTAGTTACATCGCAAGGGATGTCACACTTACTTCGTTAAACATCACGCGCCAAATTACTCGCTTTTCGAAAACAGTCTTATAATACTTACAAAACGTCATTGTAAATTAAAAATACAATTTCACAGCGGAACGTCCAACAATTATACACAGTCTTGAATAAACTAAAACAACGTTCTATTTTCCCCCAAGTGTTACATAATCAGAGCAGACGACCCGACTCAGCTAGTGAAGATACCTAAGCCTTCACTTGAGGTCACCTGCACGTTACCGCATAGGGATAACATTCAAACAGAAGGGGTGAGTTCATCTAACCATATAATAAAGCATATGATAAGCACTAAGCTAGAGTTACGACACTATATCTACCACACCATGAAACTTCAAGTCAATCATCAAGGGTAAAACAGTCAATTCCATCATCAAGTTACTCGGCACAACCAGTCGACAAAATGTCATGCAGGAGCATGAAATGCAACCCACTCGCGGGCATATGCATGAGGTACCTTTTCACAAACGTCGCTTAGCCATTATGGCCTCATCGTCACTTAGCCTTTTGGGCCTCAAAACGTCACTGGGTTTATGCATATGGGATGCATGAGACACTATAACATGCATCACGCACAAATCACACAATCACGGTCAACTATGTGACCCGTCACTTACCAATTTGCAAAATAAGAGGCACAGCACCTGTCAATTCACAATTTACACACAACAACATCACTTAGCCTTTTAGGCCTTAACATCACTTAGCCTTCTAGGCCTTAACATCACTTAGCCTGTTGGGCCTCAAAACGTCACTGGGTTCCCATCGTCACTTAATCATAAACATCATCAACTCAAACAATAGCCACTGAGGGCAAAAACGTCATTTACTAGTCACCAAGGGCATCATCGTCATTTACACATCAATATCAACAACATTGGCCACTAAGGGTAAAACGGTGATTTAACTAGCCACTAAGGGCATCATCGTCGAAATTATCACTGTTGACACTAAAACGTTAAAACCACTGGTTATACACAAAAGGAATTTTTAAAGACACCAAAACATCTTTTCAATGTCACAGCAACGATCACCGGGAACAGCCACTTGGGGCGCCCCAGCAACCTTCAGAAATAATAAGTTTTTAATTTTAAAAACGGGACACACAGATAGGCAACTGAAAAAGCTTCCCAACACTTTTTGAAACGTTTAAAACGGATGTCCGAGTCAAAAGATATGGCGAAAACAGTTTTCAAAAAAATTTGGGAACATCCTGAAAAATGGCGCCCAGTGCCCAGGCACCTGGCACCCAGCGCCCAGCAAAACACAACACGCACACACACACGGGGGCCCAGCGCCCAGTGCCTTGGCGCAACACGCGACATGCACACACGGGCGCTCAGCGCCCAGCGCCTTGGCGCAACACGCACACTCACACACGGGCGCTCAGCGCCCAGCGCTGGCACCCAGCGCCCAGCGCTCCACACACAGCAACACACACGGGCGCTCAGCGCCCAGCACAGGGCGCCTGGTGCCCAGAACACTTCGAGCAACCAGAATTCTTGTTCTAAACACCCACACATCATGCCAAAACATCATCAAACATAACCAAACCATTCTCAAACATACCGATCATCACCAATTGCATATGAACACCATCTAACACAACCAAATCATCATCAAAAAGCGTCCAATCACCTTGAACATACACATTATCACATTTATCTCAAAATCATCATCAACCACAATTTCCCAAATAACAAGTTATCATATGCCTAGGGTTCATCAATAATCTCTAGAAATACATAAAACGGCATACATAGAGCCTACCCTTACTTAGTCCCCATCATAAAACCCTATTATAGAGAAGATGAGACCCACCCTTACCTTAGCCCTTAGGAGATGAAACGAGTGAAACCCTAGCCTTTCCTTGCTCCTCCTAGGTTGCGCCTCCCCCTTCTCCTTCTTCTCCTATGGCCGCGCCTCTCCTCTCTCACTCTCCTCTCTAATTCGCGTTTTCTTTCTTTTTGGCACAAATGAGCTACACCTTAATTTTCTAGCTTAAGTATGCTTGGATCACGGGCTTCTATTGGGCTAATTCGAATTAATCAAGGGCTTAACACTAACACCTCTAATTTTATTATTTTTAACCCACACGAGGCCCTCTCCTCTAATCCTCTTATTTTCATTCGTTCCAATTACTAATAAAGCTCACATACACAAGCATACATATATTTTATTATTTCACTTATTTTTCTCAAAACACAAATCCCAGATATTTAACTACATAAGTTAATTACTGACACAATTAAATCAATTAAATAATTAAATCACATAACAAAATAATTAACTCAAATAATTGGGCTGTTACAACTCTCCCCCCACTTAAAGGAATTTCGTCCTCGAAATTTTTACCCGCCAAGGCTAACACTCTCCCACCAACGACTAAGCTATCTAGGCAACTAGTTCTATCTACCATGCTGATCACCATTTCTCTGATTACCGGCGGTAAGTGATTGGGCGGCCGTCCCTCCTACTTATTCAGCCATGTAGCTTTGAGAAATAACAACCAGACACATTCCTCTCCCTAAGGATTTCCGATAGGGATTTGAGCGTAATCACGTTGGTACCACGTGATCACCCCCTAAGCTCTATTAAAGTTCCTTCCCAATTCGACATGCTAAGACCCCGCTGCGCTACTCTGATAAACTAGCTCGCATTCTACCTCACTCATCTACCCTTAAGGATAACAAAAATACATCGATCATCACAGCATCACGACGAAACTCACAGGGTGCATAACGGTCGTACAACAAGCCTCATAATTTAGCAACACGACAACAACATCAACCAACAACTTTGCCACTCAGGCGACATCAACAACTAAAATTGCCACTCAGGCGACATCAACAACGACAACCAACAGCAAAGCAACATCATCAACGACAACAACGCATGGGGCATAGTAGCGGCGTACTAATCAATAATGGCCATCGGCCCACAACAACAAATCAACAACAATATAACTTGGGCCATTCGGCGGTACTCAAAACAACACCCGAACATCAACATTATTAACGAGGCAACCACAAGCAACAGCAAAGCAACAATGCGGAGACAACTCCGGGACCAACAATCCCATAACCAACAACAATAGCAACTAGGGCACCAGGCCACCGACAACACAACAACAATTACGGGCACTACGGACACCGACAACGCCACAACAGCTTAAATCAACCGACACGCCGAAAAATCAACAATACCAGAACCAGTCAATTTTGCCTTGAAATTAGAATATTCAGTTAGGCCTCTGAATAAGCTTTCCGAAACATTTTAGTTTACTCAAATCGGACTCCTGGTTCAAAAGATATTGCAAAAACATTTTTCCGTTACAATGACAGCATAAACTAAGCAACGCAGGAAATTCCAGCACTCACACATAAACTTCAACAATTTATTTACCCAATCAAACGACATCGGAATTTAGCAAACAACCCCTCTACGGAAAACTTACGGAGTCTAGTTTCTGGCTGTATTTTTAGAATTTCAAAACGATGAGTCCAATAGCACAGTTTTCGCAAAAAAAGGCAGTAGGTCCAGAAAATGGGGCAGCGACTGTGTCCAAAGTTGTGACTCTTCTACAATGACCAAAACAAGCCCAAATGACCTGAAACTTCAGCCTACACAGTAAAACATTTTGTCTAGTTTTCAAAGAAATTGGATTCATTCGAAAAGGAATTCATTTGAAAACACCACAATCAAAACACTGACTCTATGTCCAGACGGTCCCCAGAATTTTACCCTAACTTGCGAAGCCCATAACTGGAGCTATACTACTCCAAATGCGACCAAACCAAAGCCAAAATGACAAGCATTCAGTCTAATTTCTAAAATTGTAAGTTATATAATTTATCAACCAGTAAAACAGTCCCAGTTTAGCCGAAAGTCAAACCTACTCAGAAAGTGCCTACACGGTGAGCTTAGCAACAAATTAAGCATCCAAGCGGCCACAAATTCAGCCATCAAACATAGTTTAAACTTCCTAATAATCATATATATATATATATATATATATATATATATATATCCAAACATCAATTTCCACACAATTCATTAATTGTCGGTTTTTACGGTTTTTCGACTAAAATTTCACTTACACGCAATTCGAGCCAAAACAACTACATCAATCATAACTTTCAGTCAGTACCTCACTAGTTTCACTAAATAACCCAAAAATACAGATTTATAAAATTTCTCCAAATAAACCACACAGTGTAAATCAGGAGGCAATAACCAAAAAGATTTTATCTAAGAATTCGAGCGCTCAATGTCAACTTCGCGAAGCATGGGAATGAGAAAATAATTCTTGAGGACTCTAAACTCACAATCACTGCGTGTCAAAAATAATCAGGAACAACACCAAAGATAAACAACTAACGCAAAGATGTCATAATTCCTTAAAATACATACAGACAGTCTCATCATGGGAAACAATTATAAATCAAGGAACATCAAAACTCAACATTTTTAAGCATGGACGACATTACTTAGAGTGATCAAAACATTTTTGTGTGTCGGGTAACAGCTTGACGTAATTTACCAAAACAATTTTCACAATGCACTTAGGCTCCGCATCAAGACACACCACCCAAGAGTTCATACAAGACCTGGTGTCGAAACAAATTTAACCCAGCCGAAACATATGTAAATAATAAACAACAAGGTAAGTTATTGAAAACCACACAAACTAAATCAGAACTCGTTCCACAAGAAAGTTAAAGAACAGCAACCAACAACAGGGACACAAAGTTCACACACGGAAATGCAATACAACACAAAGCACCAGTAGGGGCATCTCCCCCACTAGTTCACTTACCATTAGCAACTCTTGGCTTACCTGCAACACAAATATTGGTCAGCACTTAAAAGACAACAGTTGGTCGTACACCGACACAACGACTCGACGACTTGGCCGGACGGACCAACCATTGCTCTGATACCACTATTGTAACACCCCTTTTCTACCCGTTAATTTATTAGCGTAAAAATCAGAGTTTTCATAATTTAGTTACATCGCAAGGGATGTCACACTTACTTCGTTAAACATCACGCGCCAAATTACTCGCTTTTCGAAAACAGTCTTATAATACTTACAAAACGTCATTGTAAATTAAAAATACAGTTTCACAGCGAAACGTCCAACAATTATACACAGTCTTGAATAAACTAAAACAACGTTCTATTTTCCCCCAAGTGTTACATAATCAGAGTAGACGACCCGACTCAGCTAGTGAAGATACCTAAGCCTTCACTTGAGGTCACCTGCACGTTACCGCATAGGGGTAACATTCAAACAGAAGGGGTGAGTTCATCTAACCATATAATAAAGCATATGATAAGCACTAAGCTAGAGTTACGACACTATATCTACCACACCATGAAACTTCAAGTCAATCATCAAGGGTAAAACAGTCAATTCCATCATCAAGTTACTCGGCACAACCAGTCGTCACAATGTCATGCAGGAGTATGAAATACAACCCACTCGCGGGCATATGCATGAGGTACCTTTTCACAAATGTCGCTTAGCCATTATGGCCTCATCGTCACTTAGCCTTTTGGGCCTCAAAACGTCAATGGGTTTATGCATATGGGATGCATGAGACACTATAACATGCATCACACACAAATCACACAATCACGGTCAACTATGTGACCCGTCACTTACCAATTTGCTAAATAAGAGGCACAGCACCTGTCAATTCACAATTTACACACAACAACATCACTTAGCCTTTTAGGCCTTAACATCACTTAGCCTTCTAGGCCTTAACATCACTTAGCCTGTTGGGCCTCAAAACGTCACTGGGTTTCCATCGTCACTTAATCATAAACATCATCAACTCAAACAATAGCCACTGAGGGCAAAAACGTCATTTACTAGTCACCAAGGGCATCATCGTCATTTACACATCAATATCAACAACATTGGCCACTAAGGGCAAAACGGTCATTTAACTAGCCACTAAGGGCATCATCGTCGAAATTATCACTTTTGACACTAAAACGTTAAAACCACTGGTTATACACAAAAGGGATTTTTAAAGACACCAAAACATCTTTTCAATGTCACAACAACGATCACCGGGAACAGCCACTTGGGGCGCCCAGCAACCTTCAGAAATAATAAGTTTTTATTTTTAAAAATGGGACACACAGATAGGCAACTGAAAAATCTTCCCAACACATTTTGAAACGTTTAAAACGGATGTCCGAGTCAAAAGATATGGCGAAAACAGTTTTCATAAAAATTTGGGAACATCCTGAAAAATGGCGCCCTGGGCGCCCAGCGCCCAGGCACCTGGCGCCCAGCGCCCAGGCACCTGGCACCCAGCGCCCAGCAAAACACAACACGCACACACACACGGGCGCCCAGCGCCCAGCGCCTTGGCACAACACGCGACATGCACACACGGGCGCTCAGCGCCCAGCGCCTTGGCGCAACACGCACACTCACACACGGGCGCTCAGCGCCCAGCGCTGGCACCCAGCGCCCAGCGCTCCACACACAGCAACACACACGGGTGCTCAGCGCCCAGCACAGGGCGCCTGGCGCCCAGAACACTTCGAGCAACCAGAATTCTTGTTCTAAACACCCACACATCATGCCAAAACATCATCAAACATAACCAAACCATTCTCAAACATACCGATCATCAGCAATTGCATATGAACACCATCTAACACAACCAAATCATCATCAAAAAGCGTCCAATCACCTTGAACATACACATTATCACATTTATCTCAAAATCATCATCAACCACAATTTCCCAAATAACAAGTTATCATATGCCTAGGGTTCATCAATAATCTCTAGAAATACATAAAACGGCATACATAGAGCCTACCCTTACTTAGTCCCCATCATAAAACCCTATTATAGAGAAGATGAGACCCACCCTTACCTTAGCCCTTAGGAGATGAAACGAGTGAAACCCTAGCCTTTCCTTGCTCCTCCTAGGTTGCGCCTCCCCCTTCTCCTTCTTCTCCTATGGCCACGCCTCTCCTCTCTCACTCTCCTCTCTAATTCGCGTTTTCTTTCTTTTTGGCACAAATGAGCTACACCTTAATTTTCTAGCTTAAGTATGCTTGGATCACGGGCTTCTATTGGGCTAATTCGAATTAATCAAGGGCTTAACACTAACACCTCTAATTTTATTATTTTTAACCCACACGAGGCCCTCTCCTCTAATCCTCTTATTTTCATTCGTTCCAATTACTAATAAAGCTCACATACACAAGCATACATATATTTTATTATTTCACTTATTTTTCTCAAAACACAAATCCCAGATATTTAACTACATAAGTTAATTACCTGACACAATTAAATCAATTAAATAATTAAATCACTTAACAAAATAATTAACTCAAATAATTGGGCTGTTACAGGCCGCCCTCTGGTCCTACGTATCTCCTGGTAGAGAATCAAATCACACGTAGTTCTTGGTAGAAAATGTTTGCGTGTTTGTATTTTTTGGGTATTTTGAAATCGGGATAGACATTCGTAATGACCAAACAAATGAAACTCAGAGTGGTCATTACTCATAGCCCGTTTGAAAAAATATAGTTGTTATTGACGATCAAACAAGTTAAACTCAGAGTGACCGTTAATGACAACCTACTTTTATGTTTGGGAAAATATTTATTTGTTATTCGGGAAAAGATAGGTTTGTGAAAGAAAACGTTTATTTGTAGAAAAGAAATTTAAAATAGGAAAAGAAAAAGGGGTGCATATTTAAAAAGAGGTGTGAAAAGGAGCAGGAGGTTGTGTTTTGAAAAAGGGAGGTGCAAACAGCGAGCCCAGATCACTTATTGGTCAGCTGGCCCGTGTTTTCAAAAAGGGTTGCATGGGGTATATTACCAAAACAGAGTGGTGTAATTAGAAACAGGGGTTGTGTAATTAAATAGTAAGTGTTGTTAGTAGCAGGAGGTGTATTTAAAAAAAGGGTGACGTGAAGACCAGCAGCCCAGTTCTCTTTTTTGTGAACTGGCCTGCGATGCAAAAAGGCTTGATTGGAGGGTGTGTGTTATGAAAACGGATGGTGCAAATAATAATTGGGTTAAAATTAAAAAAAGGGTTAAAACTTAAACTATATAAGTCATGTTTTAAGAAATAGAAAACCTAATTTATGTTTCTCTTCCATCCAGCGCTGCACCAAGTTGAGAGAGAGAAGGGAAAAACTTCGGAGGGAGGAACCGCGTGGAACGGAGGGAGAGACCGAGTGGAACAGAGGGAGAGGTGAGAGGCGCTGGCCTTCACCGGAGGGAGCCATGGTGGTGGCGCCGGTGAAGGGAGAAAGAAGACACCGTAGGAGTGGTTCGCGAGGAGAGAGATGACATCGAGAGGGAGAGGAGACGATTGCGATGGGATGGCGTCTTGACGACGGCGAAAGGGAGGTTCGATCGTTCGGTTCGCGCTTGACGGTGGTGAGGAGGGGAGAAAACGAGAAGATGGCAGCGACTTTGATGGCTCACGGCCGACGGCCACCGTTCGCGGTGGTCGGAATCTGAGGGTGAGTTCTGTTTTTTTTTTGTTGTTCTAATCCTTTCTTCTCCTTCTGACTCTCACAGATCCTCTGTTTGTTTTTCTTTTTTAGATTTGCATGGTGTGGGTTTGTTGGCTACTGTGGTTGGATTGATTCGACGGTGGGGATGACGGTGAAGACGTTGTTTGGTGGTGGTGGTCGTGGGAGAGGGTGAGGCTACGACGGTGGGGTTCGATTGTTGATGGTACAATGGTGATTTGCGACGCGGAGGGGGCGGGTCGTAGTGAGGGAAAGACAGGGGGAGCGAAGGGGGAGAGAGAGGTAGTTGTGGGAGTGATTTCTGTGTTGATTGGGGAGGTGGTGACTGACAGTGGAGACGGTGGTGGTTCACGGCGAGGAGTGGCGCGAAGTGATGGTGTGGGGGGTTTCTGTGGTGGTGCACGGCGGCGACCACCACAGAGGGCTCAGTAGCTTTTCCTCTCTCTGGTTTCTGATTTTCTGGTTTTTGTTTTCGGTCCTGTCTGTTTTTGTATTGCTGTGTCTGATGTTCCCCCTTTCTCTGTGCTTTTAATCTGAATTTATCTCCCCATTATGTGGTGTAGGGTGGGGGTGTTAAGTAGAGGATTGTGGCCATAGGAGACAAAGGTTGTGGGTACAGCTGCTGAGGGCGCAACAGCTTGCAGGGTGGTGCCTGCAAAGCTGTTTGGCTTGTGTAATTTTAGGAAAAATACAAAGAGACAAGGAGAATGAGGTTTTGTGTTAATGCTGGAAATAGCTTCCACGCCAACAGCAACATCAACCTGTGTAGCAGCCCAACATCCTTTGAATTTTTGCAAATTAAAACTGTACTCCTTTTGTCTATTTTTCCAATTTCTTTTTGTATTATTTTGTATTTAAATTTTGTCTATACATGTGTACTATAGTTGACTTTGTAAAAAAACTGATTATAAAAAAAAACGTTTATTCACAATCTGATTTTTATTAGATTTTAATAACAAAACTAAACTGATAACAACGACGATAAACATATGTACACGACGAGACGCGAACGCGTGTCCGCAACGAGAATACGCGAATTTGCGTATCAAAATAAACACTCGTACACGAGACACGAACACCCGTCCGCAACGGGGACAAAAATTATTAAAAATCGCACGCGCGCACAATGAGAAGTAACACGCCTATACACGACTGGGAACGACACACATAACGACAAAAACAATATTTTGGATTTTCTAGTTTTAAATTAGCCGGACAAAATTAGGGTATGACAAACATTGATACCAATAGCCATCATTTATTGAATCCAATAGCAGGCATCCCTAAAAATACTTTTTATAAGGTCAGAGGAATCATCTATTTGGATGCCGCACTACTACTAGTATGAAGAATTTTGAATTTGTTTTCGACCGGACAAAGAGACCTATTCAGCAATTACACATTGATAAGTTCAATCACTTTGATTCATATTTACAATAAATCAGCCTATTTATGACTCTCATCATTGAACGGCTCAGATTCACTCGATCGATCTAACGACTCAGAGCCTGCACGAATCCCTATAACTACTGGCTAACATTGCCGTTAATATGTACATTCTCATTCCTAGATATACTACACTCTTATTCTCAATACTGACTTGAGCATCGGAGTGGCATTGCAGGTGCCCCACCCGGAATTATTTCAACACATCGCTCGGACGGCACGAGACCTACCAACTACAGTCCCCACAACACTCCAAGGTACTGAACATTGGTGACCACAGTGGTGAACACTGCATGGTACTGAACATTGGTGACTACTGTGTAACATAAATGGTCAGAAATGTGGACTGTAACATCCACCTTGCACCAACCCCTTGCCACCCAACACAATGCTCCAGCAATAAATGCACGGGTCTTTTTTTTATACCCCCACCCCATCACAAATCCCAAAATACCCCCCATAATTTTGACTCAATCAGATTTACCTTATAAATAGGTAAATCCGATTTGAGATTAATCAAAAACGGATTTACCTAGATCCGATTGAATTTGTAAAAATCGCATCGGATTTACTGTTAGAAGGGTAAATCCGCTTTTGAATTTAACAAAGCGGATGTACCCCAACAACAGGTAGATCCGCTTTGTCTCTTTATCAAGTCGGATCTACCTGTTGTGGGGGTACATCCGCTTTGTTAAATTCAAAAGCGGATTTACCCTTTACCCGGGTAAATCCGACTTGTAAAAAAAATTTAAAACATTTAATTTGTTTTATTGGATATATATGGATAAATAATTACAAAAATGTGGGTACAATAATAAATACTAGAAATGTCAATCTAAATCGTCGGAATCATGGGTTAAGTCTACAATGGTGGACGCATCAGTGGGAGGGAGACGGGGCATTTTCAAAGCGGTAGACTGCCAAAGGGTAAAACGGCCGGTATAAGGATCCAACCATGAAGTAGATTCATTTGATCGATTATGAGACCACATCAAAGCAACTGGAGGCTACGGACAGACAAGCGAGATCGAAATATGCATCCAATGGATATCCCTGACGTTCAGAATAGATATGATTTTATACTTAGAAGAAGAATAACTACCTCTCAGGAATATAAGTAAAATTCATATCCAAAGACAATTGAACTAGGGCCACATTATACTTAGTAGCTATAAAGTACACCATCTCAGGCAAACTCAACCACTTATCCTCCTTCTGAAAACCGGGGTATTCAATGGATAACGCTTTTCTAAGCACTGCAAGTCTGTCCTTTCCAAACATGTAAGTATATAGTTGCTCCATCTCATTTGTTTCTTTGATTAAATCTTGCCTAATTATAGGCCAACTATCCTCACCAAGATCGAGACCAACCGCTACTGCTCGGAACCCACAATTACCATCCCTTTCAACATCAATAATTTTTTCTACATAAGAGTGCACGTGATGAGGAACCGACCGTAAATTGAATTTAGTCTCACCCTGCTAAGTTAATTTTTTAGAAAAACTCTGAGATAGCTTTGAAGACCGCTGTGATGATTTTATACAAGAAGACCGTTGTGATGAATTTTTACAAGAAGTCCCAGATTCTTGAGTCAGTTTCATGTTCTCATCCACATGCTCCCACCCAGAAGGATCACGTTTGACATCATATAATTTCTGCTTTTTCTTCTTTGGTGCACCTTTTGTTTTAACTTTAAATGGTGGTGCAACCATTGAAGAAGTGGTAGGGAATGCAAGCTCATTAAGTTGTTTCTTGAGGAAAAATCTCTCCTCAGGAGTCATACGATTATATCTCGCCCAAATCATCTCCATTTGGTAAGAAATATCACAGTCAGCAGATTTTTCTTGGGAAAATTTATCATCTATAGAATCCAAACTCAAGTTTTTCCAATGGTCGTCTACAACATCCAACGGAATAGGAGTACCGGAGACATGGTACACACCTAGCTCACAAGCACAAGGAAGAAGACGTGTCTTTCTAATAATGCACCCACAGTGGGCTTTGTCATATCCAACCCCAGATGTCGATTTTGAAAACTCTTTAACAATATGATCCAAAGCATTTAAAGACACAACACCGCGAAGCTTTTTAAACAAATGAGTATTGGAAGCCACTTCATCACGGTTTATGCTTCTTTGAAAAGACCCGATGACTTTATCAAATTGAAGAGTAAGCATCCATGCATAGATTTAAAAGACTTAGACAAGTCACCTCTAGAAGTCCTCAAATGTCTCTTCAAAGTCCAATGAGCTGACTCGACCCTTAAATAATAACAAGAAACGCGAATAAAAATACTAAACACGTGTCAAAAAAATTTAAACTACGATAAAAATACTAAACACGTGTCAAAAAAATTTAAACTTCGATAAAAATACTAAACACGTGTAAATTTTTTTTTAACTACGATAAAAATAGTATACACGTGTCAAAAAAATTTAAACTACGATAAAAATACTAAACACGTGTCAAAGTACCTATTGGTGTTCTGATTCCCGAAGTGTGGGATCTGGTTTGTCCATGCCAAGATAAATCTTTCCTTATGCTTTGTCAACCACGTGTCATGCACATACTTAATAAGAGCCGGCAAATCAACGCAGGAGTCCTCAAAAATCTTCAAGTGAGCTGAGTACTCTGACTCGTTAAGTGAATCATTAATGTTATGCCAAAGAGAGAGGACGTCCTTTTGCCTATCCACGTGCACCAACTCTTTAATCTTCGCTATCACATTTTTAGTCACGTGCCAAGAACATAACAAATTTGTAGCCGAAGGAAAGACATCAAGAATATCGGACATAAGACCAAGATCTCTGTCAGTCAAGAATACCTGAGGCTGAAGCCCGTGCAAGTCAAATAATTCTTTCAGTTGCTGCAATGCCCAAGTAAAATGAATTCTAAGCTCGTGTGAAATATAGGCAAAAACAACCGAGAAAGTTAACTCCGTAGAAGTGACTCCTACAATCTCCAATAGAGGTAGATTGTATTTGTTGGTCTTGTAGGTGGTGTCAAGAATAAGAACCTTTGAAAATAACCGGAATAACTTAATAGAAGTTGGATGCGCCCACATGATGTCACTGACCACATCGGAACCCTAAACTTTTCTGCTCCAACATAAATAATTTTGCGACTCAATCAATCTCAAAAGCTCCTGAATGTCCGTTCTAGGACCCCTCTTAGAAGACCTATAGGCGTAACACTGCCTATAGATTTGAGGAAGAGAAGTGACGTTGTCCGGATAATGGTTCTTCAAAGCAGTAAGACAATCTTTCGGGGCAACATTCATATCAGTGTGCTCATTAACAATAGCTTTCTGCGGCTTAGTTAAACGACCAAAAGCTGTCGACCCAACTGGGGTAGTAAGCAACTCATGTGTGTGAAGACCACACCTAACATTCACACGCCAACCCCCATGACGTATTGTACAAGTAGCTCTCAATGTAAACGGACAGCTTCTTTTCTTAGACCCGAAAACTCTAGAATCATTAGACCACTTCCCTTGCTTCTCGCAACCAAAAATAATCTTATCTCTACAACCCCTTTTAACTCCAGCTTTATCAGATCTTACAATGATAACCACAACTCCAATACGCCTCCCGAACGCGTTAGCCCACTCTTCTACATCATCGCGTGTAGAAAATATCTACAAAATAGAAAAAATAGATAAATGTTGCGTACTTACTTAATTAAATATCTACCAAATTTTAATTAACAAAATTAGTTTGAAAAATATACCCTCTCTGTCCAGAATGCCTCTGTAGTGTCTACCACGAAAGGAACAACCTGCGACTCTGTATGCGGGTCAATATCTGTTTCAAAATACAACAACAGTTATATAGAAATTAATCAAAAAAAAAAACAAATCGGATTTACGTGCCTCAAACGTAAATCCGCTTTGTATTTTTTACAAATTGGATATACCCCCACCCAGGTAAATCCGATTCATTAAAAGATATAAGCGGATTTAGGTAAATCAGATTGCGCATCGGATTTAGCTAAATCCGACTAACTAAAATTTTGCTTTCTGTACTGAATTAAATGGTCAAATCGGATTTATCTATCAGTTTGATAGATCCGATTTGACTTATGTGTGTGTATTTATTACGTATTTAAATCTAATCGGATTTACCTTCCATTTAGGTAAATCCGATTACCAGATAAAGTGGTCCCCCACCAGAGAATCTTCCAAAAGTCAATTTTTGTTATTTATGTCAGGGGTATTTTCGGAATTACAATAATGCGTGGGGGTAGAAGGGAGTTTATGGGGGTATAAAAAAAACCCTAAATGCACTAATGGGCTTCTCAATCCCACTTTCATTAATGGTTTTTTTACCCCAGCACATGCATCTATGCCCCACACAATTTGATAATCCGAAAAACCTCTCAGTAAAACCACTTAACAGATTTATCTAATTGAATATAAACTCGTTTTTGTTTTTTTTTTCAAAACAGATTTATCTATTTATTAGATAAATCCGCTTTGGGAAAAAAACCAATAAACGGATTTATATTGAATTATATAAAACCGGTTTTCAAAAATAACAAAACGGATTTACCTAAGAACTACATAAATCCGTATTGGTTATTTACAAAACGGATTTATCTATTTATTAGATAAATCCGTTTTGAAAATATTCATAACGGATTTATCTAATGAACAGGTAAATCCGTTTTGTGTATTAAAAGTAACGGTTTTTTATTTAATTTTTTTAAAAAAAGGTTATAAAAACAATACTAAAAATCCGTTAAAGAGTCAAAACTAATCTAAAAATTATAAAAACACCACTAAAAATCTAACAAAACCAAAATAAGGTTATGCAATTTTTTTTAGATTTTTTGGAGATTATGAAAAACTAAAACAATTAATAAAAAATAGTAAACGATGAAATTTGGGATTTTGAGCCCCGCTTATTTAATAAAAGTCCCTTCTTGGGGAGTCTTGATCCCTGATTTTTTTCGGATTTAATGGGCGTGGTTTCATTAAAATCGGAGTAGGTTGCCCGAAAACCGATTTTTTAGCCTAAATTATTCACTCGACGTACAACATCATCACGTGATAACGAACTACACACTAAACGGAACCAAAAGATGACCGATAGTCATATCTATTTTATATTTTAAAAAAAAATTAATTTTGATTTTTAACAGATTTATCACTTTCATTTATTAATTATTTTACAAAACAGACTTATCTATTTATTAGATAAATCCGTTTTGAATTTTTTCAAAACGGATTTATCTAACAAATAGATAAATCCGTTTTGTAAAATAACCAAAATGGATTTAAACCCACCATAGATAAATCCGTTTTTGTTATTTTTCAAAAACGAATTTATCTATTATTAGATAAATCTGGTTTGCAAAAAGATAAAAAACGGATTTAGGTAAATATTTTTCTTGAAAACAGATTTATCTAATTTAAACATAAATCCGTTTTGGAAAAAAACAAAAAACGGATTTATCTTTAATTTAGATAAATCTGTGTGAAGAAATGTATCAGGGGTATTTTCGGATTATCATATTTTGTGGGGGTATAACTTGATAAGGTGGGGGTAAAAAAACCCTTCATTAATTAGTACAGCAGCATCCTCTTATGCCGTTCCTATCTCTCCTATGAAATATATACCTTTTATGTAAGGATTTGCTAGGATCTTTATAACACCCCGATAATTTCTGCAAGTAGAAACTACCGAAATGCACTACTGGCATACATCAGAGTGACTTTTCTTTCAAAATATTGAACACATACTAAACTTCGATGAATTACTCATCAAACGTACTTACATAACTGAACAGAATATAAATAAAGTCGGTCCTTACACCCTCAACTAGTGTTCAATACTAAAAAACCGAAAGTCTGCGGAAGCGATTTATAACTTGAAAGACATAAGTCGTACAATCGAATAGTCTTAAGATACTGAATAGAAATACAGAAATACAAAGGAAACTGAAATACAAGACATAAAATGACAAAACCAACAAAAGCGTCAGCAACTTCTCAAGCGTCTCCCTGACCATGCCTCATCATCTTCAACTTAGCCTGCAACTCTGAAAAACAACAACATGGATTGGGTGAGACAACTTGTCTCAGTGAGTTCTATCGAGACCCCTTACTAACTCTCTCGGTTCAATTATGCTTGATTCGTTATTCTTGATTCATAATTCATAGTCTTAATATTTGACTATGTGGCTAACATAAACGTTGTCCTCATAACCCTCATAAGCAGTTACAAGAGGCAACACATGAACAATGAACAATGATTTTTAGCATGTCACCGGTCACTTGGCAAAATAAGCTCCCGGTGAACCCAATCCACTAATCGCTAGTGGGCAAACCTCATGGGGCCTAGGTTCATAGGGCTCATGACTTCCCCTCCCCTAGCACACTAAACTAACATAGGGTCGTCACCCTAACCTGATGTATATATTTTAATATACCTTGAGCAGTGAACAGTGATCTGTGAACATAACAATGAGCTTATACTTAACATGATCTTAATCTTGACCTAATCTTATACTTAGCATAATCTTGTCATTACGTGATCTCACACGGAATTACTAACGTTGTTAACTTAACTTATAACTATCCATTACCTAGTCCACATTATAATGTATCGCCCACACTCAACATTATGATAACCTAACTTGGTCATAATCGATCTCATAAATACCACATTGGACCATCACATAAGCAAAGACATGAACATAACATAAAATTACTTCGATCGTACTTGATTTCACGATACTAATATGTTTCCATCCTTGGGAAACCTTGAGGAGTGGATTAGAAGGGACTTAGGACCAATCAGAATGACTTGGGACATAGTTTAAAATTGGGCATCAGCAAGGGACGCACGATCCGTGCTCAGTTTTCAAAAAAATCCACCTTGAGTACCAGAACCCTACGCACGATCCGTGCCCAGGGGCGCACGATCCGTGCGTGGCCATCAGTATTTCAGAAAATCAATTTTCGTATTCTCTTGTCCATTCCGATCGTTCCCGTATCCATTCCGATTCACATCCGAACTTAATAATACTTCGAAACAGTCATGGAAACCAATCAATCATCATGTAGCAATCAACAATCATAACAACAATCAACACCACAATCATGACATGCAATTATAATTACCAATCAACGATATCATGACTCAATGATTCGAACTCAAGGTTTTCACAAAGCGGTTACCGGTTTTCACAAAACGCGATTTTGATTCAGAATTCATGACAATGACATTAATTCCCTAGTGAGTATAGAACTCGCCTATTTGCCGAGACTTCAATGATTCAACCGTTCCCGAGAACTACGAACTCTCCTCGGACCCGATCACAACACCAACTCACGAACTTTCTCCGGAATCGCTCCAAAGCTGCAATGATGGGCTGATCGAATCTAGCTTCCCCCCACTTCGAATCTAGCTATCAAATGATCTCCCTAATGCTTGCTAAGGTTTCTAGTGCAGAGTGTAAAGCTCAAACCTCACATGCAACACTCTTCACTTCCATTTTGAGATTGAGGTTCATCAATGGTGAATTGGAGATGGATGGGTTGCAGCTTGCAAAAGTGGTGTCAATGGGGAGAGGAAGGGAAGTGATGAAGGATGGTGGTGAGAAACAGGACATGCATTCAGATTGAGCCTTCCCTCTTCCTCTTCTCTCCTTCGTGACCTCTCTCTCTCTATTCTCCCTATCTTGCTTCTGTTTTCAGATTCTGGAAAATAAAAGAAGAAGTGAAATGGGTGCTGTTTGTGAACTAGTGTGATGGCTGGGTCAGCTGGCCACTTAAATTGGTGGGAAGTTACTAATATACCCCTTTGGCTACTTATCCCTTCATAAGACTTCTATTAGCTCTATGGCCTAACTTAATGAAATCAACTAACTTAACAATTTAACATACAAGCATAACAAATAATTCAATTACCTATTTCATTTCCTAACACAATATATCAATTAATCACAAACAATGGCAAGTCAATTATTTAAATCACTTTCAATTTATTTCATTTTATTTTTAACAAGCTAATAAATTACCAAAAATAATTCCATGCCAATTTAATTAAAATAGAAAAAACGGGGATGTTACAATCTTCATAAAGCAATCAACAACCCAAACACTACCTATCCACATCCCTCTCAGATGCAACCCATGCCCTGTTACCTGAAGTGTGCCTGCCCAGATTCGCCCTCCTTCCATCTTCGACAGAGCGACCCCCCTAAAACCTCCACCCCCTTCCATTGTCAAACCCCTACAACACGACATCTACAAAACCACTTTGGCGAGCTCTCGATTCCTCATCTCCCTCCCAGTCTTGGGCGAGTCCCATTCTCTTTCTTTAGGCCCTTTTCGACCTCTGCCAAAACCTAACCGGGAAGAAGACTGTGAAACAGTGGGTACTTGTGATCGGCGTGTTTTGTTCCTATTTTTCTTTATGCTAGCTTATGTTATGTTTGTTTACTTGGTTAGGAATGCTTTCCTTAGCTAATCAGGCAATGTTGGTTTTTCGCAAATGTTTAAAGCCCATATTGGATCCAGTTGTTGGAATAAAAATCTCTTTCTATGTTTTGATGAAACAAACTAAGTAAGATTTAAGTTTTCTAATTAAGTGTGATCTAACATGCTTGACAAGTGTATAAGACAGGTTTTCCACATAGCAAAATAAGGCTCTACCTTGGACTAAAAAGAGTATAAAAATACAAGGGTAGAAAAGCCTTGTGAAGGTTAAAATATGAGAAGGTTGACTAAGTCAACAAAAGGTTTGACCAAAACAACAGAAGGTTTGACCAAAAGTCAACAAAAGGTTTGACCAGAAGTCAAACAAGGGTTGACCTCTAAAAGATTCCAAAGAAGCAAGTTCATCTTTGAGAAGGTTAAAGAGATAGAAGAATCAAGCTTGAGAAGGTTAATGCAAACAGCAACCTACTCAAGACAAACACATTAAATCCTGTTCATATGAACATCAGCGCATTAAATGTTTATCTAAGCAATATATGTGTGAGAATGTTTCAAACACCAAAAGAGATACTCATTGATTATTCCTAGTATCAACAAAAGGTGTTTGTTCATAACCATGAAGCTTGAGAAGCTTCGCACCAGCTGGAACAACCTGGCCAAAGGTATAGTGTCAAGTCATAGAGGATCAACATGTACAGAGTAGAGTACAGTGTCAGCTTGAGAAGGTTGAATAAGTCAGGTAAAGCACAAAGCTCGGCTTGAAAAGCTGCCAACCTTTGTGGCTTCCATCTTGTCACTCCTATTGACCGTTGGGCTCTTTCAAACGACTCTTCAACCTTCTAACGGCTATATCCATCCTCCAAGGTTATTAAAATTAAAGACTTCACTTGGAACCTACACAAGTTCAAGCTTCTCATCCCACACTCAAAGTTTCTATAGTTTACATTCTGGGATATCTTTCTTGAGTGTGTGTTGGATTGATAAGTACCATTGTATTCATTGTATTTATCTGTGTTCAAGCTCCTAAACATCCCAAAACCCAAACCCCTTATTGTATTTGCGAGGGATTTAGCGACGGACCGTCCGTCGCTAAATCATGCACAATTTCCCAAAACGAACGATCAAAAACAATTAGCGTGAGATTCTAATTCCGTCACTAAAATACCTTTTTCATATTTGAGTTTTCCCGCCCAACGATTAGCGACGGACCGTCCGTCGCTATTGCCTAATATTCCGTCGCTAATTCTCAAACATTACGACAGCCCCTATTCCCTCGCAATTTCCGTCGCTAATGTCTGTTTTTCTGAGGGAACCTTAGTCCCTCGCTAATGTCCCTCGCAAATAGACTATTTTTTTGTAGTGTACCTAGAGAGAGGTGAGGGTTGGTTGTGATTCTACTTGATAAGGTGACTTTTCGGAAACTAGTAGAGAGTTTCTAAAAGGGTGGAAACAGCTAGGCGTATAGCTGTGTAAGAGTACACTAGGCTATTGTGTATGATCAAAGCTAGTGGTGGTTAAGTCTTTTGTGTGTTGATCAAAAGCAAGTGTAAAAACTATTTGGGTGAGGACGTAGCCAAGTTTGGGTGAACCTCTATAACTCTAATGTGTTATTTACTTGCTTTCCTAACTATTTGCTAACTTGCCTTACACTACTTGCTGTTTTTCAAACTAAGAGAAGGTAAATTTATTCAACCTTCTCAAACATTGTTTTAACTAAGAGCTTATAATCTATAATCTGAACTCAAGTTAAAACCAACAAATCTCTTACTTGCCATTTCTTCATCACTGAGATGTTAGTTTTCTATATTGATTATCTATTGCTACGAACCTTCTCATATCCAAGATACTCTTGAGAACTTTCTGTTAAGAAGGTTTCAGGTCTTAAATTTAAAAGGGCACACAATTCAACCCCCCTTCTTGTGTAACTTAGTCACTTCACCTGTTTGTACCCAAAGTTTCCAATGGAATGGCTCAGGAACCATTGATTGTTGAGAAGGGCAAGGCTAGCGCGAGGATTTTCGTCGAACTCGTCTTCGCCTCCGACGGGCAAGCGTCTTCCAAACATGTGTTTGAAATAGGTCAATGTGAGACTTTTGACAGTCGATCTGAGCTTGCACCTGCTAAAAATATGATCCGTAATTGGATAGATTCAAAGACTGTGGTTTCTCTTCTTTTTTTACCCACTAACCATGTTTGGAAGTTGCTAACTTGGTTGATAGGATTAGCTGTTTGGCTCAGTGTAGTCTTACTCTGGCCTATATACTTCATTTATGTAATGTTTCCAAAGATTTGGATACTAAGTTTCTTAAGATCAACCCTATTATGTGGATGGATAATTCCCTAACATTTGTTCTTCAATTCGATTGTAATGTTCCTATTTTCATCTAATGAATGAAAATATTTTCCTTTAAAAAAAAAATTGTAAAGTCCGCTCATGATTAAACGTGTGCAAGTGTGAATGTTATTACCAATGTAAAGTTGGGTTTTATCCTAACTGGCCCAATCCCAATAACCTTTGCATTGTTATTGTTTTCCTTTTCCATGAACACATTACCACCATAATACCTACTATATTCACTAAACCAGTCCCTATTGGGACACATATGATATGAGAAACCAGAATCTAGTACCTATTTTATTTTTTTTCTTCGTTATTTTCACCAGCAGCAACCAATTTTTTTGAATAATACATATCAAAAGCTATAGAAACATCACTACTGTCATCTTTATGATTCCTTTTCTTGTCATGCCTGTCGGAACATTTTTTCTTAAAATGACCCCCTTTATGGAAAATGAAACATTTATATTTTCCCTTAAATTTTGATCTAGGTCTATTCTTTCCCTTAAACTCCCTTTTATCAGTTCTATCCCTAGTGATTAAAGCATTAACCCCTACTGAATCTTTTCCTCCATTTGTTATCTTTTTCTTCATCTCCCTAGATAGTAACGTTGATTTTCCTCCATTTGTTATATTTTTCTTCATCTCCCTAGATAGTAAGGTTGATTTTACCAGCTGAATTACTGCCAAATGGTCTCCTTAATAGAACTCCTTCTATTAGCTTAAACGGTTGTAGTCTTTTCAACAAATAGAGTTAGTCAAAGACTTAGTCATGTACAAGCTTTCAAGTTTTAACCATACCTTTGCTAGGGTATCTTAGTTTGTTACCTCTCTAATGACATCATATTTTAGAGACAAGATGATGGTACTTCGAGCCTTAGCCATGAGTTCACATTAATTAGCACCTCTCTAAAGAATGAGTACTTCAAAATTAGAGCTGTACCCATATCATACTTGTACCCGGTATTGTCGTCTAGAAAAAAAATTTAAATTTTTCATTATTTTTTTATGATATTGAAACTCTTCTAATTATAATGTATATTATTTCTTTATATTCTACCATAAAAACAAGTTTTTCCTGTATATCATTGTATATTATTCTATTAGTTTTACTTATTTGTTTTTCTATCTCTTAGTCATGTTTATATCATATTTATATTATGTATATCTATGTACTTTTTTTTTTGAAAAACCATGTATCACGTACCGGTATCGGTATCTAGTTTCGATATCGTACCTGTACCCATGCGACATAGATTAGCACAAAATAACTCAGTGCATTCTTCATTATGAGTTTACTAATGCTTTAGTGTGGTGTGTGTATATATATACACGGTTCATTAATTTCTTAATGCTCTTATGTTTTGCTTTTATCTTTTACCGTGTTGGCGGTATCTGTATGCGTTAATAATTTAGTAATGACTTCCGTCTTTAAAGGTACTCTAGATGATGTCTATGATCACGACCCAATTTAGAGCGTGACCGGCGCACAGACAATGACTAAAGTCCGGCAAGCTATGAAGCCCAGATACGGGATACGACACGATACAGATACGTGGATACGGGAAAATTTTGAAAATCAAGATACGATACGGCGGGGATACGATACGGCGGGGATACTTCAATAAAAAATTAAATTAAAATTAAAATAGAAAAAAAACAAAAAAGGACAAAGGAAAAAACAAAATCAGAGTATCTACAAATGAAAAACTAAGGCGTTAGCATTAGCAAGCCAAACACAAATCTATAAACATCTACGACAGAAAAGAGAAGAACTAAAAAATAGGCAAACTAAAAAATAGGAAAACTAAAACACGCACAAGTATTAGCAACAGAGAAGCCAAAAACAGAGCATCTAAAACAGAGTGCACCTTTCTTGAAGAAAACCCAAAAGTCAGCAATGAAATAGAGTGGCGGCCGCAGTGGATTTTGCTGGCGGTCGCCGTGGCTATCGCAGGTAGTTCTGCACATTTGCTTCCAAAGAGTTCACAACTATGGAGTTTGTTTGCGTGAGAGCTTTCTTTTTCTTCCCGTATTCGGCGCTTCTATAGTTTAAAATTAGGGTTTTGTTTTCATCTTTAATATTTTATTAGTTTATTAGTTTATTATTTTCAGTTTTATTATTTCATTCGTTTATATATAATTTACTTTCAAAATATATACTAAAGAAACAGTTTGTTTCAAAAGAAAAGGAAACGTTTGTTTTTTAAAATCCTTCCTTGCCTATCCCGCAGCGTATCCCCACAATGGAGCCGTATCCGTGTGCGTATCCTGCGATGGCGCAGTATCCCCAACGTATCTATCACGCATCCTGCAAGTATCTGGTTTTTTTGAGTTAAAAAATAAATATAAATTCCAGGATACTCCCTGGATGCGTATCCGGACGTATCCAACTTGTATCAGTATTGGATACGTGTCGGATACGGGTACTTGGCCCATTTTGCAGTATTGGGCTTCCCAGCCGGCAAGCATAGTCTTTATATATAGAAATCAAACATATAATATTAGCTTAACATACATATACTTCAATAAATGTTTAACAAAATTTTAGCAAAATCTCTTCTAAAATATTGACTTCCAAAAATATCCCAAATGCCAATAAGATTATAACAAGACATTTCTAGACCGCAAGCGTTATAAAACCATCCAAACAAAATCAATTCATTTCCTATTGACTACCCAAATATGCAACAGAGCCACTATATAAGGTCAGAGGTTACAATACAAGGTGACAAAGTATTGTGATCAACACACTGTTTGCCCATTTAAAAAACAAGTGGGCCTCACCAACAACCTAACTGATGCGTAACGGTGGTCCCCGATTCAACACAAAGTTGATTATCCGAAACTTAATAGAGAAATAATGTGAGTCACTGCTCAGTGAAAAGGGTCCGGAAGAGCTTAGCAATAGCACAAGAAGATTCCACTCAAACCACCAGCTTTCTACGTGCATACACAGCTACTTCAATGTACATAGTTACACTTTCCCAAACTCAGATTTCTTTAAAGGCTACCCTAAGTGAAAGTACCGTTTCATAGAATTGTAAAAGCAATTGACATTGTAAAATATGATTATAGAATGGAAAAATGAATCTGATTCCCGTTCTAAGACCTTAAGCCCTGTTTCATATGTTGTTGCTTCTAAACTGAAACCTAACTACTAATTAGAAAGAGTGTTAAAAAGATTGCAATGCAAGGAAGGCAATATTTGGCTTGTATTCAATTTTTTTTATTTTCAATATTGTAAGAGATAAAAGTATTTAGACTGAGAGATGATGGGTGAAGTGAATTTCCATGTGTTTAGAAACCGTTAGCTACTCAGTTATGGTGAACGGTGAGAAAGTGGGACTGATTACTCTAGGGAGAGGGTTGAGGTAGGGTGACCCACTGTCACCTTACCTTTTCATTATTTGTGTGGAGGGTCTCACTACTTTACTAAAAAAATAAAAAATGAGAGGAGATTTACGTGGTGTGAAGGTGTGTAGGGGGTTCCATCCCTTACACATCCCCTTTTGCTGACGATTGTTTCTTGTTTTGCAGGGCAGATGATAAGGAAAGTAGACACTTACAAGAGCTTTTTAACACATATGAAGCTGCTTCTGGGCAAGCTATTAATATGGAGAAGTGAGAAATTTTCTTAACACATGAGAGTCACGATTATAGGTCTTCTTGGTGTATCTGAATGCATTGGTACAAGCAAGTATATTGGTCTACCTTCTATGATTGGTAGGAACAAGAAGCAGATATTTGGCTATTTGGCTATTTGAGGGATAGGATAGGAGAGGGTTCAACAATGATATGGGAAACACTTATCCAAAGCAGGTAGAGAGGTCCTTTTGAAGTCAGTTGCTCAATCTATATCCACCTACTGCATGAGTACTTTCATGCTCCCAGCCACTCTTGGGGAGGAGCTTGAAATAATGATGAATTCCTTTTGGTGGGGAAGTAACCAACGGTTAACTAAAGGCATACATTATTGGATGAATTTGGATAAATTAACAATGCGAAAGGAACATGGTGGTATGAGGTTTAGACACTTTCATGGGTTCAATTTAGCATTGCTAGGGAAGCAAACATGGAAAATCATGACCCACGCATATACTATAGTTGGTCGCATCTTCAAAGCCAAATACTTTCCTAATAGTGATTTTATGGGGGCTCGCTTGGGCCATAATCCCAGTTATGTATGGCATAGTATCCACTCTTCCTGGGTTGTCGTAAAATTGGGACCGGGTAGATTAGGTGATGGTACCTGTGTTTCGGTGTGGGCCCACCCTTGGTTGAAGGGGCGCAAGGACGCCTTCATTCGTTCGCCAACAGTTTTAGGGACAGAGGATATGAAGGTTAGTGATTTGTGGAATGAGGAGTTGGTCGGTGCATTATTTAGTAACCATGAAGCACAATTGATAAAGAAGATGTCTGTTTATAATGCTCAAGGTGAAGATAAGCTGGTTAGGTGGAGAAGCCAAAGTGATATTTTTTCCGTTGGCTCTGCTTATTTTGATGTGATGGGGGATCTCATTGATAGTAGTAATTTACGGGTTTCATGTAAGTGGATGCTTATTTGAGATCTGAAAATTCCACAAAAAATAAAAATATTGTTGTGGGGGATTGCTCGTGGATGCTTGCCAACGCGTCGTAATATCCATCAGAGGCGTGTGCCTTGCGGTGAGCATTGCCCCTTATGTGATGATGATATAGAAGATGAATATCATGGTTTTTTTAATTGCTCACGGGTGCAGGCCATTTGGAATGAAAGTGGAATAGCAAGGGAGGTGCATCATGTTGCTTCCCATGCATTGTCTCTTAATGATTTATTTTTCACTTTATTCGAACAGTTATCGCATGAGCATAGGATCAGACTTGCACTTATTTTTTGGATGATATGGAAACGTCGTAATGAAAACCTGTGGGAGGGGGAATAGCGAAGCCAACAAGGATATCGATGCAATTGGCGTTGGATTTTTTCCAGCAATGGAACTTGGCAAGAAAACCATCCAATATTACATACAGCAGTGCAGGACAATAACATGCGGACCTCGCAATTGACTTGGCAGAAACCAGCAGCAGGTATATTAAAATGCAATGTGGATGCTGCACTTTTTGAGTAAGAAAACAGGTATTGTGTAGGCATCTGTATAAGAGATGAGAATGGTAGCCTCATAAACAGAAGATGAAGAAGAATAAAGCGAGAATGGAAAAAGAAAGAAGAAAGAAAAACAAAGAATAAGAGAATTCTTTCAGCGTGAGTCTCTCCTCTACTCGTTAACCTCAAAACGCACCGTTTTGGGTTTTTTTAAAAAAATTTCAGGTTTTATCACAAACTCGCCGTGGAATCGCGAGTTTGAGCGATTCTAAGCAATTCTGACCAATTCCACACGAGTTTATCAAGACTGTGTTTCTACCTGCGATTTGACTTGTTTGGATAGGGTGGACTCATAAACTCGGACGGTTCTATAATTTAACTCACATTTTTGACAACGATGATTGAGTCTATTTCCATCTTGGTGGAAACAACACGAGATCATATAGTAATCAGTGTTGGATTGTCAAAAAAAAAATAAGTGTTGAACAAAGAGTCTTAGAAGTATGGTTAGCTTTTCCTAACCAAACAATGAATGAATGGCACACTTTTCTTAAAAGAAAAAAACATTCTCTCCTATGGCTTTCGGTCCTCGCACTTTCCATATAACCAAACTAAGTGTGAAATAAAATACCTCTCATTCTTCACCCAAACAAAAATCTTCAGCATAAACCTCTCGCGATTGACCACGCCGTTGAAATAACATAGGCATAAGTCTCAGGTCTGAACAGAACGCAAAACAGCCCGAAAACCATTAACGGAGGAAGCAAATCGCCGGAAATTACAGGTTTAAATCCTTTTTCCCCTAATTCTCTTTCCTCTCTCCTAGTGCGGGCCTGTAACGCGAAACGCCGCAACTTCTGGCCGCGATTGCGACCGCTCTGGCCTGGCCGCACCCTTAAGCAGCGACGCTGTGATTCAAGAGTTGCTGCTTGAAAGCGATAGAGTCGCCGCTGTTGATAACTATGGATCAAATACTACAACAATGCTAGATTTTGACGTTTCTTCTCAATAGGTTTCATTTTATGTGTCTGTATTGCTAGTTATTAAAGTGCAGCAACCCATAACTTTATGTTAATAAGCTACTTTTAGTTTTATCACACTCTCTATTTTCCCTTGTTCATTCGTGTCCCACTTCACACCTTGTTAACTCTTCATTATTTGAAAATTGAAACTTATCTCTATGCCCAATGTCTCACACTATCAGTATAAGAGTTGCAGATTTTAGATGACTTTCTCCATTTGACTGGTTTGATATTTTCATTGATGGAAACGGGCTATTGTATTGTTACCTGGCTTTGTTTTTCTAAAACTGGAAGTAAAATAGACAGACCTATCTATCACAGATTCACAAGTATTTGTTTGTTGAATGAATCTTGGCATGCTAACATGTTTTCTCCTTGCGTGAACAATGTTTTACTTTTCGAGAATATATTATAAACTCTCTGTTCACCATGGCTCGAAGGATTACTCAAATGTATAGAATCTAGAATTTTGGCTAAAAGAAATATATAGAAGTTAGCAAAAACGTTCTTACCAAATCCCGAATTCGTCAGTTAGTGTTCTCTATGTACGCCCCATGATTCTTGGGGATTTCGATAAATTTGCTTGGAGAAACTGGTTAAGGCACATTAGTCAAATCCCCGACCCCCTGTTCCCTTACTTTTATTCAGTGTTGTTAGTAGCATGCTATAGTGTTGTAGCAGAGTGGAGCGGCAACTGGTCACTACAGGAGGTGCAATAGAGGAGCGTTTCAGTCTAGTAGCTATTGCAACCTGAATCAAATGTTAATGACTCCCTTATAATGTTTAAACTTCAATGGCCTCTATGGATAATGGAAGTCGTAAGAAATAATTGTTTAATAGATTAAGATTTTTTTTCCTCATTATAGTTTGTTTGTTTGTAAGAGGGAACTTAATACTAGTTTAGATTATGGCGTGGCGGATTTCCAAACGACCGCCTTGAAAAAACGGATTTATGGCAGTGTGTCGCCGGAGGCGCCATGGCGGCCGCCATGAGCGTGACGCCTGTGACGGAATGACAGGCTATGGCGGACGGTGCGAAAAATTTAAGAAAAAACAAGGGTTTGGGATGTAACCCGAGTACCCGACCCGAATCAAAGGGTTAAATAACCAAAACCCTAATTATTTCTCGCATCTCTCGTCTCACTCTCGCTCTCGCTCTCCAATTCTCAGTCTCTCTCTCACACGCTTCTCTTTCCCTCTACCTCTGTTTTCCATTTCCTTCTCAGTTCTCTACTGCTTCTTCTCCCTTCACTGGTTCTTCTCTCTCCAGTCTCCACCAGCAGGCGCGAAGGAGGCGACGGCGACCAGCTGCGCCTGCGACGGCGACCAGCTGCGCCTGCGACGGCGACCAGCTGCGCCTGCGACGGCGACCAGGTTCACGGCCGTCTCTGACTCTCTTCTCGCTTCGTTCGCATCGCAGCGCATCATCATCGCAGGTTTTTTTTTTCTGTTCGCAATTCGCATGCTTTTTTTTTTCCTTCGCATACCCTTTTTTTTTCTCTCTTTGTTTTATTTTTTTTTATTTTTGTTTTATTTGTTTTTATGCTTTTTTTTTGACACATTGTTTTAATGCATCTGTTCTATTTGTTTTAGTTTTTTTTTTCTGTTTTAATGCATCTGTTCTGTTTTAAATTTTATTCCTGTTCTATTTTAATCTTAGTTTGTAGAATATGTCTCAACCAAATTCCTCCCAAGCTTCGGTGCCATGTGTTGCTGCAACTTCCAGTTCCAACAGAACTGATGTCTTAAACTTAATTTGAAGTGGTTCTTACTTTTTAGTTGCTCATGACAATTTGATGGAGACTAATTTGAAGTGGTTCTTAGTTGCTTATGACAATTTGACATTTATTGATAGGCTTTTGGATTTTTTTTTAAATTTTTTTTGTGTTTTTTGTATGTGTATTAGTATATATATTTTTTAATTTTTTATAAAAATTGGTCCGCCATGGCGTCCGCCATATGCCGTTACGCCATCCGCCATATGTTTATGGCGGTTTTTTGGGTCTCCGCCATCCGCCATCGACAACACTATTAACAGTGAATGAGGTGTAGTTGGATTTTAGATACATGACTTGTCTCGGTTGTGCCAACTGTTAGGTTAATGCCTACACAGATAAGATGACATTGAGTCTGGCCAACTTAACATAGCTATTCCGTTATTCTTGATGTGCAGTAATCAATGATTAGATGACTGGACTTGGCAATAGTGGTAATCAATGATTAGATGACTGGACTTGGCAATAGTGGATGCTTTTGGGGTATTAAGAGGAATACCTTTAATACCCAGTGCCATCTCTTGGGTACTGCAACAGATGAAGTACCTCTGTTAGTGTAGTATGCATATATTTTTTGTGGCACACACACACACACACATATATATATTTGCTGTTCAGATTTCGCTCCCAGTAGCTTCTAGTAACTAATGATTAGAAAGTTAGATTAGCTCTTATTTGTTGTAACTGGTTATACTGAGTCAGCATATTCAGCTAATGCTAGTTACTACACTTATTTGAAGCCTTTGCCTATATAAGGCTCGTGTATATTCAGAAACTACATAATTACATCTCTCTCAGATTCTCTCATCAGAGTGAGTTCAGTTTGATATGGTTTTTGGATTAGACCTTTGTGGTCTATCATGGAAGATACGTAGTTTCTAATACAATTCTTGAATTTGAAAGCCATTTCATTTTGTTGATAAAAATTATTTCATCTATCTGTAAGGTGCACAAGTGGATAATAAAGTTCTTATGGTATAACTATAAATAGAAAATTTATGTATATAAATGATATTTAATTTGCATTTTCTTACACATTTGAATAACTGCATTCTCCATACATACATGTTACTTTTGGAGTGGCCTACGAACCAGCCTATAGAATAGGCTAGCACAACTAATATAATAGCGTAGATTTGTTTTTGTATTTTAAATTTAGGGCCCACGGGCTGACCCTAGTCTACAGGGGACCATGGGTTCTTTTTTGATAAACTGCGTGGGCTTTTCTATGGATGGACGTTTTGGTCTTGTGGCATTTTTGGTTTTGACCCATGTGGGCCGGGGATAAGTGGGGTGGGGTGGGCTATATTGACAGCTTTATCCTCCATCTCTTCTGTAACTTGTAATGCTAATTTTCTCTTTGACTCTTGAACACTTATCCTTCTATCCCTTTGATTTATCAACAATTCAATGCTGAACTCTTTCTTTCTCATTGTCTGATTTATGTTTGTGTTCAAGTTTCGTAAATCACAAAGCACTTTGGCATAGATATCAATTTCACAAAGTGCAGAGCACTTCTGCCCATGCATTTGTGACACAGGTTTTGCAAATTACTGATCAGATCTCCCTTCGCTCTTCTGCTGTTGTATACACTTCTGCCCATGCATTGGTGTTCTTCTATATTCATTGTCTGATGACTGGGGTGTTGCAAGGGATACGAAAATATATTAAGTTACTACTTTGAGTTGGAAGGGTTTTTATTGGTAAATTTGACTAAAAGCAATTTTTCAGTTGTTCATTGTGGCAATGATTATCATTTTAAAGTGTTGTAACTTGTAATGATCTTGATTTCCGTGAGTGCACTCCAAATTCTCAATTTCGCAAGTCACATTCAGAACAGGGAAAATGTCAGTCACGGGAAAAATCTAATCGTGGTGGCTTTTTACCCTCTTTTCTATTTATAGCCTCATCATCATAACTCCTTTGCGGATTGGAACTTTAGAGGCTAAGAAATATTTTTAACATGCAATCTGAAATAATAGAGTGCACTTGTCATTGTCAGCTTGTCACTCACTGCTGAATAAATCCACCATTAATCTGCTGTTGACTACTTCCAACATTTTGCCTTTATCTTCTTATAAATCATTTGCACTTGGCCTAAATCTGCAGAGTTATATGCTTATGAATGGCGTGGCTGGAGCTTGGAAAGAAGGTGAGTTGACTTTCATAATAAGCGCATGTTCTTTTCATTATAAATTGCATCAAATGTGATAATTGTCCAGCTTGCAAGTGGTTTGACTTTTGTTTCTCAGTAAGTTTCTGATAAAATCCATTTTATTACCTGAATGCAGAGAATATATATGAATTTGACCAGAGCTTTGACTACAACGTCATGTAGGCATGCGGTAGGATCAAGTTTTGCATCTATCTTTGCTTCACAATCTGTTTATGCATCAGCAAAATGCATGCCTGGTAATTGATTTTACATCATTTATGTAATTGTTTATAATGTTGCATTTCCTGCACTTGTATGTTGTATACTAACACATACTTTAAACTAATGATGCAGATTTTATCAATCACTCATATCTTGGAGTGACTGGACTTTGCAGTGGGACTAAAGAACGTAAAATACGGTAAGATAGTATTCAGATTTAAAGTTTTAAATCAAACCATTGATAACATTCAGTTTAGGTAATAGGTAGTATAAGGGTGATGGCGATATTTGGCCTATGCATGGTGAATAGGGCCAGGAGTGAGTTTACTTTTTCAAAGATATGCATAAGATTTTGTCCAAAAAAAAAGATGTGCATAAAGAAGATTGTACTGTGTACACAGAGGGATGGGGGAAATTTTTAAGAAACTTTAATTCATCAACTGCTCTGTGAGTTGTTAGGTAGTACTGTATTGGTGGTAATATTCCCAATTGAATGATTGGGCTGGGTTTAGTCATATGCTAATAATCCTATTTATACATCCTTGTTTGTGTTTTCAGCTGTGGGTGAAAATTTCAAATCTAAATTATTTGTGATTGTACTTGGAAGATAGAAGTAACATTAGTTGAAAATTTTGACTACGGGAAGATTTAGTACTTGTCTTATATGTAAAAAGTTGGCTAAATGTAAAAAAAAATGGTACAGAGGTAACTAGTTTTGTTTGCGTTGGTAGGTGCTTCCATGCTAGCTCGCAAGTCTGGGCAAGAGGTGATGGGCAATTTGGTTTGAAGACCCCAAAGAAGGAGAAGTATGTGAGAAAAGACAGTAGAAACCAGCCTCCTGTTGATGCTCCATATGTCCCTCGTAATGTTGCAGCAACCAAATCTAGTCCCGATAAAACCATAGAAATATTTGAAGGCATGACCCTTGTTGAATTGGCAAAGCGTACTGGAAAAGCCATATCTTCTTTGCAAGATATTCTCACAAATGTTGGTGAAAAGGTTGAATCAGAGTTTGAGCCTCTCAGCATGGATGTTGCAGAGCTTGTTGCAATGGTATATCCTTCTTAATTCAAGATGATGTTAAACCGGTGGATATAGGAAACTAGTACCTTCTTTTGATCCCAATACGTTTTATGGGTCCTTCCCATATGTAAATTGCAACTTATCGGGAAAATAAATACAAAGCTCATATTTTACTTATTCTTCACTGGGAGTACATAGGATTCTTCACTAGGAGTACATAGGATATGAAGTTATCTTTAATAATGTTTGGGAGAAAGTCTGCACGCATTATGAAGTTTTCATGGATCTGATGGCGATAAATGGGGCTTGATGAAGTACTTTTCCTGAAATTAGTTGGCATTGGGCAATCTTGTACATCTCCCCATCTGTTTAAATGATAAAATATCCGTAGGAAAAATACTAGGTGAAGGTTTGGAAAAATATTTTAGTTTCAATCTACCATCGAAGCATTATTTATATTTAGGTATCCTTACAATTTTTTTGTTTGCTTTTATTCTGGGCCATACCACAAAAGCCTCTCCCCCACCCTTCTCCACCCTCGTCTTTTTTCTTTTCTGAATTTGCTACATGAATCATTTGTGGGTTTCTGTTTGTTGATTTTTTCTCTTAATTGGTTCATTGCTGTTGCAGGAGGTGGGCGTCAATGTTAAGAGGTTACATTCATCTGAAGGTGCAGAGATTTTACCGCGTCCTCCAGTTGTGACAGTGATGGGTCATGTAGATCATGGTAAAACTTCTCTTCTTGATGCCTTGCGTCAAACATCTGTAGCAGCCAGGGAGGCTGGGGGCATTACTCAGCATCTAGGTGCCTTTGTGGTGGCCATGCAATCAGGAGCATCAATCACATTTCTTGACACTCCTGGTCATGCTGCATTTAGTGCAATGCGGGCAAGAGGTGCAGCAGTCACAGATATAGTAGTGCTAGTTGTTGCTGCAGATGATGGCGTAATGCCTCAAACACTTGAAGCCATGTCGCATGCAAAAGCAGCTAATGTACCAATTGTAGTTGCAATCAATAAATGTGATAAACCAGGGGCAAATCCAGAAAGGGTAAAAGTACAGCTTGCTTCAGAGGGTTTGCTGCTGGAGGAGATGGGTGGGGATGTTCAGGTCGTTGAAGTTTCAGCAATTGAAAAAACTGGACTGGATAACCTAGAGGTAGCTTTACTCCTTCAGGCTGAAATGATGGATCTTAAAGCACCATTTGATGGGCCTGCGCAAGCATATGTGGTGGAAGCAAGACTTGACAAAGGACGGGGCCCACTGGCAACTACTATAGTGAAGGCAGGGACACTAGTTTGTGGTCAGCATGTGGTTGTAGGCTCACAGTGGGGGAGACTAAGGGCTATTAAAGATCCAGCAGGGAGGTTAACTCAACAAGCAACACCTGCAATGCCTGTTGAGATCGAAGGGCTTCGAGGGCTGCCATTGGCCGGTGATGATGTCATTGTCGTTCATTCTGAGGAGCGAGCTAGAATGCTTAGTTCTGGTAGAAAAAAGAAATATGAGGAGGACAGGCTTAGGAACAAGATGGTGCAGAACACGGAAACTACTTCAGATGATTCTGAGGGCCTTCCGAAGATGGTTGAAATGCCAGTTATTGTAAAAGCAGATGTTCAGGGAACTGTTCAAGCTGTCACAGATGCATTGAAAACTTTAAATAGTCCTCAGGTATGTGATGATTATAATATCATGGTAAACTTCTTTTTGCATACACATACATGCTCACACACAGAGTGGTAGTGTCGAAGGCCTTATCACCAGATTTTGTAGCAATTGGAAAGGAGTACGTCAATTAAAAATAGAAATAAAACAGTTTAGGTTTTGAATATTAGTATTAGGGATATTTAAACCAAAAAATACATTGATGGACCTGAATCTTAGAGTTAACCTTTTACCTTTTTTTGGTGACTAAGCATTTCTTATCAAGTGATAAGGACTTACTTAGGTGTTCAATTCTGGCTGTTTTCTTTCTCATTATCATAAATCATAATAATTTAAATTTATCTCAAGGTAACATGGTTAGTGCTTTGCGAAATCTCAGAATCTCACAATTTGGGTCCAATTTGTCTCACAATCTCGAATCGCCTCTAGGTATTGTACTATTGTGAAATCTCACAATCTCGATAGTTAGAAGACCCAATTTGTGCAATTTGCGACTAACCAACCAAAATTGCATAGTTGCGATAGCTAGAGGACCTAATTTACTCAATTAGAACCTGTGGGACCAAAATTGCACAATTGGAATACCGGGGTAATTAGAGTATTAGAGAAAAGATTTATGGTGATTTTTTGTTGAAAATGACATGCAAAAAGCCTACTTGTGAGTAATCAGAGTATAAAAGAAATATTACCAACAAGGGTTGGTCCAAGTGGTAACTGGACTTGGATCCCACCCCAAGGTCTCGGGTTCGAAGCTTGGGTGTGGCAAAAACTCTGTTGGGAGGGGAGAACCACACGGGCCGGCAAAGCCAGAAACTCGTGGCCAGCCAGGTTCCCCGGCGTAGATTAGTCACCGTCAAAGTCGGTGGAAACTACGCACTAATGACATGGTAACAAAAAAAAGAGTATAAAAGAAATATTTATATTCGGCACCAGTTGATCGGTTGATCATTCACAGCTCTGGGACACCTGCGTACTTTAGTTATGTTGTTTGGAAAAGTTTACATCGTTTTACTAATATTTACCGTTTTGCTATACAATAAACATTTTGTAATTTCATTGCCAGGTTTTTGTGAACATTGTCCATGTTGGCGTGGGGCCTATTTCTCAATCTGATGTGGACCTAGCACAGGCTTGTGGTGCATGCATAGTTGGATTTAATGTCAAAAGTCCACCTACTTCACTTAGTCAGGCAGCAGCTCGTGCTAGTATCAAGGTATTTTTAAGCTTTTTCCCATGTTTAACGATATTGTGGTTGTGGTAAGATTCTGCGACAAATTTTGGTTTCAATTTGATGTCCATTTGCCATGGTTTTAGGTAATTCTGCACCGTGTGATTTACCACCTGCTAGAAGACATAGGCAATTTGATAATAGAAAAGGCCCCTGGGACTTCTGAGACACATGTAGCTGGGCAGGCAGAAGTGCTGGATATCTTTGAAGTCAAAGGGAGCAAATCCAAGGGACCAGATGTGAAAATCGCTGGTTGTCGAGTTATTGAAGGTTTATTTACCAGGTCAGCAACCATGAGGCTTCTGAGGAGTGGTGAAGTTGTGTTTGAAGGACTTTGTTCATCTCTTAAGCGGGAAAAGCAGGATGTGGATACTGTGAAGAAGGGAACTGAATGTGGATTAGTAATCAGTAACTGGTATGATTTCCAAATTGGAGATGTCATCCAGTGCTTAGAACAAGTAGTAAGGAAGCCCAAATTCATTAAGTCTGAGAGTGGTGCTGTTCGGATAGAGTGCTGATGAAGCTAAGAACTCTTTTGGCGCACATTTTTGTGGTAAATTTTACCGAGCTCCCAAAATAATCAAACAGTAATGGGATGTTATATTATTTATTTAATTTTTGAAGCCTAATTTGTAAAATTTTGAATAGCTTTGTATACTAGGTTTTTTGTTACATGTGCATTGCACGTATACTAATCTGTGTTTATGAATTATACCACAGCTCTAGCTGAAGTATGGAAATGTGTTAATTGAACCATTTCAAACCCTCAAAGAGATTACAGTGATATTTTCATTATAATCCAAATTTTGGATAGCTTTGTATACTACTAGGATTTTACATGTGCGTTGCACATATACTAATATGTGTTTATGAATTATGTTAACCAGAGAGCTCTAGGAAAAGAATTGAAATGACAAAATGTGTTAATTGTACCATTTTCTTCGGTATAAGCGGATTCCCTTAGGGGACTTTTGGCAATTTCCAAGCCTAAAAAATAGTTTTCTCCAAGAACTTTCAAGTTGAAGTGTGCTTGTAGTAGGCATTGAACTTTGGTGATAAGAGAATAGTTTGGGCCAGCTACCAATATGTCTTTGACATAAACTAAATTAGTACAAAAACCAAAGTTGATTATCCGAAACTTAATAGAGAAATAATGTGAGTCACTGCTCAGTGAAAAGGGTCCGGAAGAGCTTAGCAATAGCACAAGAAGATTCCACTCAAACCACCAGCTTTCTACGTGCATACACAGCTACTTCAATGTACATAGTTACACTTTCCCAAACTCAGATTTCTTTAAAGGCTACCCTAAGTGAAAGTACCGTTTCATAGAATTGTAAAAGCAATTGACATTGTAAAATATGATTATAGAATGGAAAAATGAATCTGATTCCCGTTCTAAGACCTTAAGCCCTGTTTCATATGTTGTTGCTTCTAAACTGAAACCTAACTACTAATTAGAAAGAGTGTTAAAAAGATTGCAATGCAAGGAAGGCAATATTTGGCTTGTATTCAATTTTTTTTATTTTCAATATTGTAAGAGATAAAAGTATTTAGACTGAGAGATGATGGGTGAAGTGAATTTCCATGTGTTTAGAAACCGTTAGCTACTCAGTTATGGTGAACGGTGAGAAAGTGGGACTGATTACTCTAGGGAGAGGGTTGAGGTAGGGTGACCCACTGTCACCTTACCTTTTCATTATTTGTGTGGAGGGTCTCACTACTTTACTAAAAAAATAAAAAATGAGAGGAGATTTACGTGGTGTGAAGGTGTGTAGGGGGTTCCATCCCTTACACATCCCCTTTTGCTGACGATTGTTTCTTGTTTTGCAGGGCAGATGATAAGGAAAGTAGACACTTACAAGAGCTTTTTAACACATATGAAGCTGCTTCTGGGCAAGCTATTAATATGGAGAAGTGAGAAATTTTCTTAACACATGAGAGTCACGATTATAGGTCTTCTTGGTGTATCTGAATGCATTGGTACAAGCAAGTATATTGGTCTACCTTCTATGATTGGTAGGAACAAGAAGCAGATATTTGGCTATTTGGCTATTTGAGGGATAGGATGTAGGAGAGGGTTCAACAATGATATGGGAAACACTTATCCAAAGCAGGTAGAGAGGTCCTTTTGAAGTCAGTTGCTCAATCTATATCCACCTACTGCATGAGTACTTTCATGCTCCCAGCCACTCTTGGGGAGGAGCTTGAAATAATGATGAATTCCTTTTGGTGGGGAAGTAACCAACGGTTAACTAAAGGCATACATTATTGGATGAATTTGGATAAATTAACAATGCGAAAGGAACATGGTGGTATGAGGTTTAGACACTTTCATGGGTTCAATTTAGCATTGCTAGGGAAGCAAACATGGAAAATCATGACCCACGCATATACTATAGTTGGTCGCATCTTCAAAGCCAAATACTTTCCTAATAGTGATTTTATGGGGGCTCGCTTGGGCCATAATCCCAGTTATGTATGGCATAGTATCCACTCTTCCTGGGTTGTCGTAAAATTGGGACCGGGTAGATTAGGTGATGGTACCTGTGTTTCGGTGTGGGCCCACCCTTGGTTGAAGGGGCGCAAGGACGCCTTCATTCGTTCGCCAACAGTTTTAGGGACAGAGGATATGAAGGTTAGTGATTTGTGGAATGAGGAGTTGGTCGGTGCATTATTTAGTAACCATGAAGCACAATTGATAAAGAAGATGTCTGTTTATAATGCTCAAGGTGAAGATAAGCTGGTTAGGTGGAGAAGCCAAAGTGATATTTTTTCCGTTGGCTCTGCTTATTTTGATGTGATGGGGGATCTCATTGATAGTAGTAATTTACGGGTTTCATGTAAGTGGATGCTTATTTGAGATCTGAAAATTCCACAAAAAATAAAAATATTGTTGTGGGGGATTGCTCGTGGATGCTTGCCAACGCGTCGTAATATCCATCAGAGGCGTGTGCCTTGCGGTGAGCATTGCCCCTTATGTGATGATGATATAGAAGATGAATATCATGGTTTTTTTAATTGCTCACGGGTGCAGGCCATTTGGAATGAAAGTGGAATAGCAAGGGAGGTGCATCATGTTGCTTCCCATGCATTGTCTCTTAATGATTTATTTTTCACTTTATTCGAACAGTTATCGCATGAGCATAGGATCAGACTTGCACTTATTTTTTGGATGATATGGAAACGTCGTAATGAAAACCTGTGGGAGGGGGAATAGCGAAGCCAACAAGGATATCGATGCAATTGGCGTTGGATTTTTTCCAGCAATGGAACTTGGCAAGAAAACCATCCAATATTACATACAGCAGTGCAGGACAATAACATGCGGACCTCGCAATTGACTTGGCAGAAACCAGCAGCAGGTATATTAAAATGCAATGTGGATGCTGCACTTTTTGAGTAAGAAAACAGGTATTGTGTAGGCATCTGTATAAGAGATGAGAATGGTAGCCTCATAAACAGAAGATGAAGAAGAATAAAGCGAGAATGGAAAAAGAAAGAAGAAAGAAAAACAAAGAATAAGAGAATTCTTTCAGCGTGAGTCTCTCCTCTACTCGTTAACCTCAAAACGCACCGTTTTGGGTTTTTTTAAAAAAATTTCAGGTTTTATCACAAACTCGCCGTGGAATCGCGAGTTTGAGCGATTCTAAGCAATTCTGACCAATTCCACACGAGTTTATCAAGACTGTGTTTCTACCTGCGATTTGACTTGTTTGGATAGGGTGGACTCATAAACTCGGACGGTTCTATAATTTAACTCACATTTTTGACAACGATGATTGAGTCTATTTCCATCTTGGTGGAAACAACACGAGATCATATAGTAATCAGTGTTGGATTGTCAAAAAAAAAATAAGTGTTGAACAAAGAGTCTTAGAAGTATGGTTAGCTTTTCCTAACCAAACAATGAATGAATGGCACACTTTTCTTAAAAGAAAAAAACATTCTCTCCTATGGCTTTCGGTCCTCGCACTTTCCATATAACCAAACTAAGTGTGAAATAAAATACCTCTCATTCTTCACCCAAACAAAAATCTTCAGCATAAACCTCTCGCGATTGACCACGCCGTTGAAATAACATAGGCATAAGTCTCAGGTCTGAACAGAACGCAAAACAGCCCGAAAACCATTAACGGAGGAAGCAAATCGCCGGAAATTACAGGTTTAAATCCTTTTTCCCCTAATTCTCTTTCCTCTCTCCTAGTGCGGGCCTGTAACGCGAAACGCCGCAACTTCTGGCCGCGATTGCGACCGCTCTGGCCTGGCCGCACCCTTAAGCAGCGACGCTGTGATTCAAGAGTTGCTGCTTGAAAGCGATAGAGTCGCCGCTGTTGATAACTATGGATCAAATACTACAACAATGCTAGATTTTGACGTTTCTTCTCAATAGGTTTCATTTTATGTGTCTGTATTGCTAGTTATTAAAGTGCAGCAACCCATAACTTTATGTTAATAAGCTACTTTTAGTTTTATCACACTCTCTATTTTCCCTTGTTCATTCGTGTCCCACTTCACACCTTGTTAACTCTTCATTATTTGAAAATTGAAACTTATCTCTATGCCCAATGTCTCACACTATCAGTATAAGAGTTGCAGATTTTAGATGACTTTCTCCATTTGACTGGTTTGATATTTTCATTGATGGAAACGGGCTATTGTATTGTTACCTGGCTTTGTTTTTCTAAAACTGGAAGTAAAATAGACAGACCTATCTATCACAGATTCACAAGTATTTGTTTGTTGAATGAATCTTGGCATGCTAACATGTTTTCTCCTTGCGTGAACAATGTTTTACTTTTCGAGAATATATTATAAACTCTCTGTTCACCATGGCTCGAAGGATTACTCAAATGTATAGAATCTAGAATTTTGGCTAAAAGAAATATATAGAAGTTAGCAAAAACGTTCTTACCAAATCCCGAATTCGTCAGTTAGTGTTCTCTATGTACGCCCCATGATTCTTGGGGATTTCGATAAATTTGCTTGGAGAAACTGGTTAAGGCACATTAGTCAAATCCCCGACCCCCTGTTCCCTTACTTTTATTCAGTGTTGTTAGTAGCATGCTATAGTGTTGTAGCAGAGTGGAGCGGCAACTGGTCACTACAGGAGGTGCAATAGAGGAGCGTTTCAGTCTAGTAGCTATTGCAACCTGAATCAAATGTTAATGACTCCCTTATAATGTTTAAACTTCAATGGCCTCTATGGATAATGGAAGTCGTAAGAAATAATTGTTTAATAGATTAAGATTTTTTTTCCTCATTATAGTTTGTTTGTTTGTAAGAGGGAACTTAATACTAGTTTAGATTATGGCGTGGCGGATTTCCAAACGACCGCCTTGAAAAAACGGATTTATGGCAGTGTGTCGCCGGAGGCGCCATGGCGGCCGCCATGAGCGTGACGCCTGTGACGGAATGACAGGCTATGGCGGACGGTGCGAAAAATTTAAGAAAAAACAAGGGTTTGGGATGTAACCCGAGTACCCGACCCGAATCAAAGGGTTAAATAACCAAAACCCTAATTATTTCTCGCATCTCTCGTCTCACTCTCGCTCTCGCTCTCCAATTCTCAGTCTCTCTCTCACACGCTTCTCTTTCCCTCTACCTCTGTTTTCCATTTCCTTCTCAGTTCTCTACTGCTTCTTCTCCCTTCACTGGTTCTTCTCTCTCCAGTCTCCACCAGCAGGCGCGAAGGAGGCGACGGCGACCAGCTGCGCCTGCGACGGCGACCAGCTGCGCCTGCGACGGCGACCAGCTGCGCCTGCGACGGCGACCAGGTTCACGGCCGTCTCTGACTCTCTTCTCGCTTCGTTCGCATCGCAGCGCATCATCATCGCAGGTTTTTTTTTTTCTGTTCGCAATTCGCATGCTTTTTTTTTCCTTCGCATACCCTTTTTTTTTCTCTCTTTGTTTTATTTTTTTTTATTTTTGTTTTATTTGTTTTTATGCTTTTTTTTTTGACACATTGTTTTAATGCATCTGTTCTATTTGTTTTAGTTTTTTTTTTCTGTTTTAATGCATCTGTTCTGTTTTAAATTTTATTCCTGTTCTATTTTAATCTTAGTTTGTAGAATATGTCTCAACCAAATTCCTCCCAAGCTTCGGTGCCATGTGTTGCTGCAACTTCCAGTTCCAACAGAACTGATGTCTTAAACTTAATTTGAAGTGGTTCTTACTTTTTAGTTGCTCATGACAATTTGATGGAGACTAATTTGAAGTGGTTCTTAGTTGCTTATGACAATTTGACATTTATTGATAGGCTTTTGGATTTTTTTTTAAATTTTTTTTGTGTTTTTTGTATGTGTATTAGTATATATATTTTTTAATTTTTTATAAAAATTGGTCCGCCATGGCGTCCGCCATATGCCGTTACGCCATCCGCCATATGTTTATGGCGGTTTTTTGGGTCTCCGCCATCCGCCATCGACAACACTATTAACAGTGAATGAGGTGTAGTTGGATTTTAGATACATGACTTGTCTCGGTTGTGCCAACTGTTAGGTTAATGCCTACACAGATAAGATGACATTGAGTCTGGCCAACTTAACATAGCTATTCCGTTATTCTTGATGTGCAGTAATCAATGATTAGATGACTGGACTTGGCAATAGTGGTAATCAATGATTAGATGACTGGACTTGGCAATAGTGGATGCTTTTGGGGTATTAAGAGGAATACCTTTAATACCCAGTGCCATCTCTTGGGTACTGCAACAGATGAAGTACCTCTGTTAGTGTAGTATGCATATATTTTTTGTGGCACACACACACACACACATATATATATTTGCTGTTCAGATTTCGCTCCCAGTAGCTTCTAGTAACTAATGATTAGAAAGTTAGATTAGCTCTTATTTGTTGTAACTGGTTATACTGAGTCAGCATATTCAGCTAATGCTAGTTACTACACTTATTTGAAGCCTTTGCCTATATAAGGCTCGTGTATATTCAGAAACTACATAATTACATCTCTCTCAGATTCTCTCATCAGAGTGAGTTCAGTTTGATATGGTTTTTGGATTAGACCTTTGTGGTCTATCATGGAAGATACGTAGTTTCTAATACAATTCTTGAATTTGAAAGCCATTTCATTTTGTTGATAAAAATTATTTCATCTATCTGTAAGGTGCACAAGTGGATAATAAAGTTCTTATGGTATAACTATAAATAGAAAATTTATGTATATAAATGATATTTAATTTGCATTTTCTTACACATTTGAATAACTGCATTCTCCATACATACATGTTACTTTTGGAGTGGCCTACGAACCAGCCTATAGAATAGGCTAGCACAACTAATATAATAGCGTAGATTTGTTTTTGTATTTTAAATTTAGGGCCCACGGGCTGACCCTAGTCTACAGGGGACCATGGGTTCTTTTTTGATAAACTGCGTGGGCTTTTCTATGGATGGACGTTTTGGTCTTGTGGCATTTTTGGTTTTGACCCATGTGGGCCGGGGATAAGTGGGGTGGGGTGGGCTATATTGACAGCTTTATCCTCCATCTCTTCTGTAACTTGTAATGCTAATTTTCTCTTTGACTCTTGAACACTTATCCTTCTATCCCTTTGATTTATCAACAATTCAATGCTGAACTCTTTCTTTCTCATTGTCTGATTTATGTTTGTGTTCAAGTTTCGTAAATCACAAAGCACTTTGGCATAGATATCAATTTCACAAAGTGCAGAGCACTTCTGCCCATGCATTTGTGACACAGGTTTTGCAAATTACTGATCAGATCTCCCTTCGCTCTTCTGCTGTTGTATACACTTCTGCCCATGCATTGGTGTTCTTCTATATTCATTGTCTGATGACTGGGGTGTTGCAAGGGATACGAAAATATATTAAGTTACTACTTTGAGTTGGAAGGGTTTTTATTGGTAAATTTGACTAAAAGCAATTTTTCAGTTGTTCATTGTGGCAATGATTATCATTTTAAAGTGTTGTAACTTGTAATGATCTTGATTTCCGTGAGTGCACTCCAAATTCTCAATTTCGCAAGTCACATTCAGAACAGGGAAAATGTCAGTCACGGGAAAAATCTAATCGTGGTGGCTTTTTACCCTCTTTTCTATTTATAGCCTCATCATCATAACTCCTTTGCGGATTGGAACTTTAGAGGCTAAGAAATATTTTTAACATGCAATCTGAAATAATAGAGTGCACTTGTCATTGTCAGCTTGTCACTCACTGCTGAATAAATCCACCATTAATCTGCTGTTGACTACTTCCAACATTTTGCCTTTATCTTCTTATAAATCATTTGCACTTGGCCTAAATCTGCAGAGTTATATGCTTATGAATGGCGTGGCTGGAGCTTGGAAAGAAGGTGAGTTGACTTTCATAATAAGCGCATGTTCTTTTCATTATAAATTGCATCAAATGTGATAATTGTCCAGCTTGCAAGTGGTTTGACTTTTGTTTCTCAGTAAGTTTCTGATAAAATCCATTTTATTACCTGAATGCAGAGAATATATATGAATTTGACCAGAGCTTTGACTACAACGTCATGTAGGCATGCGGTAGGATCAAGTTTTGCATCTATCTTTGCTTCACAATCTGTTTATGCATCAGCAAAATGCATGCCTGGTAATTGATTTTACATCATTTATGTAATTGTTTATAATGTTGCATTTCCTGCACTTGTATGTTGTATACTAACACATACTTTAAACTAATGATGCAGATTTTATCAATCACTCATATCTTGGAGTGACTGGACTTTGCAGTGGGACTAAAGAACGTAAAATACGGTAAGATAGTATTCAGATTTAAAGTTTTAAATCAAACCATTGATAACATTCAGTTTAGGTAATAGGTAGTATAAGGGTGATGGCGATATTTGGCCTATGCATGGTGAATAGGGCCAGGAGTGAGTTTACTTTTTCAAAGATATGCATAAGATTTTGTCCAAAAAAAAAGATGTGCATAAAGAAGATTGTACTGTGTACACAGAGGGATGGGGAAATTTTTAAGAAACTTTAATTCATCAACTGCTCTGTGAGTTGTTAGGTAGTACTGTATTGGTGGTAATATTCCCAATTGAATGATTGGGCTGGGTTTAGTCATATGCTAATAATCCTATTTATACATCCTTGTTTGTGTTTTCAGCTGTGGGTGAAAATTTCAAATCTAAATTATTTGTGATTGTACTTGGAAGATAGAAGTAACATTAGTTGAAAATTTTGACTACGGGAAGATTTAGTACTTGTCTTATATGTAAAAAGTTGGCTAAATGTAAAAAAAAATGGTACAGAGGTAACTAGTTTTGTTTGCGTTGGTAGGTGCTTCCATGCTAGCTCGCAAGTCTGGGCAAGAGGTGATGGGCAATTTGGTTTGAAGACCCCAAAGAAGGAGAAGTATGTGAGAAAAGACAGTAGAAACCAGCCTCCTGTTGATGCTCCATATGTCCCTCGTAATGTTGCAGCAACCAAATCTAGTCCCGATAAAACCATAGAAATATTTGAAGGCATGACCCTTGTTGAATTGGCAAAGCGTACTGGAAAAGCCATATCTTCTTTGCAAGATATTCTCACAAATGTTGGTGAAAAGGTTGAATCAGAGTTTGAGCCTCTCAGCATGGATGTTGCAGAGCTTGTTGCAATGGTATATCCTTCTTAATTCAAGATGATGTTAAACCGGTGGATATAGGAAACTAGTACCTTCTTTTGATCCCAATACGTTTTATGGGTCCTTCCCATATGTAAATTGCAACTTATCGGGAAAATAAATACAAAGCTCATATTTTACTTATTCTTCACTGGGAGTACATAGGATTCTTCACTAGGAGTACATAGGATATGAAGTTATCTTTAATAATGTTTGGGAGAAAGTCTGCACGCATTATGAAGTTTTCATGGATCTGATGGCGATAAATGGGGCTTGATGAAGTACTTTTCCTGAAATTAGTTGGCATTGGGCAATCTTGTACATCTCCCCATCTGTTTAAATGATAAAATATCCGTAGGAAAAATACTAGGTGAAGGTTTGGAAAAATATTTTAGTTTCAATCTACCATCGAAGCATTATTTATATTTAGGTATCCTTACAATTTTTTTGTTTGCTTTTATTCTGGGCCATACCACAAAAGCCTCTCCCCCACCCTTCTCCACCCTCGTCTTTTTTCTTTTCTGAATTTGCTACATGAATCATTTGTGGGTTTCTGTTTGTTGATTTTTTCTCTTAATTGGTTCATTGCTGTTGCAGGAGGTGGGCGTCAATGTTAAGAGGTTACATTCATCTGAAGGTGCAGAGATTTTACCGCGTCCTCCAGTTGTGACAGTGATGGGTCATGTAGATCATGGTAAAACTTCTCTTCTTGATGCCTTGCGTCAAACATCTGTAGCAGCCAGGGAGGCTGGGGGCATTACTCAGCATCTAGGTGCCTTTGTGGTGGCCATGCAATCAGGAGCATCAATCACATTTCTTGACACTCCTGGTCATGCTGCATTTAGTGCAATGCGGGCAAGAGGTGCAGCAGTCACAGATATAGTAGTGCTAGTTGTTGCTGCAGATGATGGCGTAATGCCTCAAACACTTGAAGCCATGTCGCATGCAAAAGCAGCTAATGTACCAATTGTAGTTGCAATCAATAAATGTGATAAACCAGGGGCAAATCCAGAAAGGGTAAAAGTACAGCTTGCTTCAGAGGGTTTGCTGCTGGAGGAGATGGGTGGGGATGTTCAGGTCGTTGAAGTTTCAGCAATTGAAAAAACTGGACTGGATAACCTAGAGGTAGCTTTACTCCTTCAGGCTGAAATGATGGATCTTAAAGCACCATTTGATGGGCCTGCGCAAGCATATGTGGTGGAAGCAAGACTTGACAAAGGACGGGGCCCACTGGCAACTACTATAGTGAAGGCAGGGACACTAGTTTGTGGTCAGCATGTGGTTGTAGGCTCACAGTGGGGGAGACTAAGGGCTATTAAAGATCCAGCAGGGAGGTTAACTCAACAAGCAACACCTGCAATGCCTGTTGAGATCGAAGGGCTTCGAGGGCTGCCATTGGCCGGTGATGATGTCATTGTCGTTCATTCTGAGGAGCGAGCTAGAATGCTTAGTTCTGGTAGAAAAAAGAAATATGAGGAGGACAGGCTTAGGAACAAGATGGTGCAGAACACGGAAACTACTTCAGATGATTCTGAGGGCCTTCCGAAGATGGTTGAAATGCCAGTTATTGTAAAAGCAGATGTTCAGGGAACTGTTCAAGCTGTCACAGATGCATTGAAAACTTTAAATAGTCCTCAGGTATGTGATGATTATAATATCATGGTAAACTTCTTTTTGCATACACATACATGCTCACACACAGAGTGGTAGTGTCGAAGGCCTTATCACCAGATTTTGTAGCAATTGGAAAGGAGTACGTCAATTAAAAATAGAAATAAAACAGTTTAGGTTTTGAATATTAGTATTAGGGATATTTAAACCAAAAAATACATTGATGGACCTGAATCTTAGAGTTAACCTTTTACCTTTTTTTGGTGACTAAGCATTTCTTATCAAGTGATAAGGACTTACTTAGGTGTTCAATTCTGGCTGTTTTCTTTCTCATTATCATAAATCATAATAATTTAAATTTATCTCAAGGTAACATGGTTAGTGCTTTGCGAAATCTCAGAATCTCACAATTTGGGTCCAATTTGTCTCACAATCTTGAATCGCCTCTAGGTATTGTACTATTGTGAAATCTCACAATCTCGATAGTTAGAAGACCCAATTTGTGCAATTTGCGACTAACCAACCAAAATTGCATAGTTGCGATAGCTAGAGGACCTAATTTACTCAATTAGAACCTGTGGGACCAAAATTGCACAATTGGAATACCGGGGTAATTAGAGTATTAGAGAAAAGATTTATGGTGATTTTTTGTTGAAAATGACATGCAAAAAGCCTACTTGTGAGTAATCAGAGTATAAAAGAAATATTACCAACAAGGGTTGGTCCAAGTGGTAACTGGACTTGGATCCCACCCCAAGGTCTCGGGTTCGAAGCTTGGGTGTGGCAAAAACTCTGTTGGGAGGGGAGAACCACACGGGCCGGCAAAGCCAGAAACTCGTGGCCAGCCAGGTTCCCCGGCGTAGATTAGTCACCGTCAAAGTCGGTGGAAACTACGCACTAATGACATGGTAACAAAAAAAAGAGTATAAAAGAAATATTTATATTCGGCACCAGTTGATCGGTTGATCATTCACAGCTCTGGGACACCTGCGTACTTTAGTTATGTTGTTTGGAAAAGTTTACATCGTTTTACTAATATTTACCGTTTTGCTATACAATAAACATTTTGTAATTTCATTGCCAGGTTTTTGTGAACATTGTCCATGTTGGCGTGGGGCCTATTTCTCAATCTGATGTGGACCTAGCACAGGCTTGTGGTGCATGCATAGTTGGATTTAATGTCAAAAGTCCACCTACTTCACTTAGTCAGGCAGCAGCTCGTGCTAGTATCAAGGTATTTTTAAGCTTTTTCCCATGTTTAACGATATTGTGGTTGTGGTAAGATTCTGCGACAAATTTTGGTTTCAATTTGATGTCCATTTGCCATGGTTTTAGGTAATTCTGCACCGTGTGATTTACCACCTGCTAGAAGACATAGGCAATTTGATAATAGAAAAGGCCCCTGGGACTTCTGAGACACATGTAGCTGGGCAGGCAGAAGTGCTGGATATCTTTGAAGTCAAAGGGAGCAAATCCAAGGGACCAGATGTGAAAATCGCTGGTTGTCGAGTTATTGAAGGTTTATTTACCAGGTCAGCAACCATGAGGCTTCTGAGGAGTGGTGAAGTTGTGTTTGAAGGACTTTGTTCATCTCTTAAGCGGGAAAAGCAGGATGTGGATACTGTGAAGAAGGGAACTGAATGTGGATTAGTAATCAGTAACTGGTATGATTTCCAAATTGGAGATGTCATCCAGTGCTTAGAACAAGTAGTAAGGAAGCCCAAATTCATTAAGTCTGAGAGTGGTGCTGTTCGGATAGAGTGCTGATGAAGCTAAGAACTCTTTTGGCGCACATTTTTGTGGTAAATTTTACCGAGCTCCCAAAATAATCAAACAGTAATGGGATGTTATATTATTTATTTAATTTTTGAAGCCTAATTTGTAAAATTTTGAATAGCTTTGTATACTAGGTTTTTTGTTACATGTGCATTGCACGTATACTAATCTGTGTTTATGAATTATACCACAGCTCTAGCTGAAGTATGGAAATGTGTTAATTGAACCATTTCAAACCCTCAAAGAGATTACAGTGATATTTTCATTATAATCCAAATTTTGGATAGCTTTGTATACTACTAGGATTTTACATGTGCGTTGCACATATACTAATATGTGTTTATGAATTATGTTAACCAGAGAGCTCTAGGAAAAGAATTGAAATGACAAAATGTGTTAATTGTACCATTTTCTTCGGTATAAGCGGATTCCCTTAGGGGACTTTTGGCAATTTCCAAGCCTAAAAAATAGTTTTCTCCAAGAACTTTCAAGTTGAAGTGTGCTTGTAGTAGGCATTGAACTTTGGTGATAAGAGAATAGTTTGGGCCAGCTACCAATATGTCTTTGACATAAACTAAATTAGTACAAAAACCAAAAGAAAATAAATCGTGGTCAGTCGAAGACTTGGTGAAACCCAAAGCCGTTAAGGTAGAGCTAAATTTCAGGAACCATTGCATTGCCTTGAGGTTTATCCAAGGCCATAAAGGGACTTTGTAGTTTACATACATTATGTTCCGTAACTTATCTCAAGATCGGTATCTGATTAAAGATAGTCGGTAGATTGTTCTTGACCAACTCATACCTCAGAGCTCTAATAGGGGGAGGTACCTGCAAAGACACTCCGATGCTCAAGTCAGTAGAGTTAAGTCAATTGCAAGTATTGTATTAGAATGTGCATACCTGGTGTACGGTGTTAACGCCAATTTATAGATGTCAAGATGGTGTTATCTCTCCAACGCGACACCATCCGATTTGTAACTGACAAATCGTGGTCTTTGGATATGTAGCAGATCTTAATGGCGTCCGGCCTCAATACCGCGGCCCAAAACAGGTCCGATAACTTGGGCCCAATCCGAAACAGTTGCCCCCCAAGCCAGATCGTTGAGGAGGACGATCCTGGCTTGAATGAAACTATGGTCGGAAACTTGTATGGTCGAACTATTCTCGACATTGGGCATATACCACCAAGGGTTTTTGCCCCCAATATCGGAATGTCAGACTGGCGTTATATAGTCAAATCATTTACTATTCGAAATGATTGATGTGACTGTTGAGTGGCTTGAGGTATCAGGTAACGATGACGCCTCTTTAGTAGCTCGAGGTGTAGAGTAATGATGACGCCTCGTTGTTAGTGCCTGCAATAAATGTCATTGATTGGACGCGTCGTTTCGACTTCAGCCCAATCCCTTGTCTTCGACCCACTATATATAGTGGTGGATCCTTCATCCATTTGTTTCGAAACTTTGAAACTTTGCTCTGACTACCGAGATTAAACTCCGGCGAACCCGACGTTAAAGCTCTGGCGACGATCCTGAGTTTTCGTCTTCCTAATTGTGGCGAGGACTTCACCGTTCCAGTGGAGTGATCTTGCTAAATTTCGGAAGCGCAGTCAATTGGGTGTATCTTCTTCAATCCGAGGTATGTTTATAAAATTTCATATCTTTTTGTTTTCTTGTACGGTTGGGACTTCCCCCAGCCTGATCAATTTCATCCAGGATGGGGATGGTCAGACCGAGATCCGACCTGGTTGTGATCTCAAAAAGTCGATCCTGACCACTTGCCCCCAATCATGTAGGAGAGAACTGGCGAGTACGACAGACATTTAGGGTTACTGTTGTAGATCGCCCACAACTTGCTCAGATGGCGGCTTCCGAGCCTAACATGCCACTTCACAACCCAGCAGATGAAGAGATGTCGTCCCTGGGCAGGACCCATGATCCTCTTCAGGAGATATCTACTAGGGAGGTCGAACGTGAAACCGACTCTTCGGAGGCTACAGAGTCAGACCAGGGCTTAACTAATTCCGCAATCTTCAAGGTCTCTAGGTCGGAAAGTTCTTCAGGGAGGGCCGACGTTGAGGCTGAGCAAGAGGCGGACCTTGATGCCGAGATTGAAGAAGAGGACGAAAGCTTAAGGAACACTTGTGAAAATGTCTCTGTATCGATCAGTCCTTCTGCTGTCCGGGACTATTTTTGGGTTTCTGAGAGTCTTAGAGAAATTTAATCTGTATATACTAAGAACACCGATTTGTCTATACATCGACACTTGGTCAGTAAGGGTGACCAAGTATGGCTCTTGGAGGGTGTTCCCAGAGACGCGCATATTGCTGTCTTTCCCTTGGAATTAAAATTCTCAATGTACCCGGTTACCTTGAAACCCATGCATATCAAACCTCCTTTTACTTGTTTTCAGCAACAGATCTTAAGGTTGTTACAAGTCGCTCCCTCACAACTACATCCCAACAGTTGGGCCTTCGTTAGAGCCTTCGAACTGGTAATGATCCATTTAGATCGGACAATATCAGCAGCCCTTTTCTTTCATATCTTTGAAGTGAACCGGAGGCATGAGCAGCATTCAGGCAATGCTCGTTACGAACATGTGAGCCTTCGGTCTAAGAGAAAGTTAAAGATATTACGACCTTACACCGACTCACTCAAAGAGAAATGGAAACATCATTACTTTTTCGTTGCCCCAGTAAGTGCCGACGCTGTGGAATACGTGGGAAAATAGGATGAGCAGGGGGACCTGGTGTCAACCAAGTTCCCCATTGGTTGATCCAAAGCGCATTTCAACCGATCTTTCGGTTCTTATAACCTGAGTGAGAAATCCTTGGATGATGAAGATAAGAAGACCTTAAAAATCTTATTGCGATGTGCCGAACTTATTCCTTTTGACCATCCCAAAAACATGGGTTTTGATACATAAGGCTTAGTTCGTTGTCGGACCAAGTCCGAGGTCCAAGAAGCTCTTGGTAGGACCGGATATTGTTGATCTTTCATTATATTTGTCTTTAATTTTTTCAATGTCTGCATTGTCTGCTAACTCGTTTTGTTTGTTCCGAATTGCAGATAATATGTCAGGCTCCACTTCCTTCCTTGAGATGAAAGCCTTAGCCAAACGTAATCGTGAAAGTGGGTCAGGGGTTCAATCCACGCCCAGAAGAGACGTTCCTGGCTATGATACCAATATTGAGAATCCGAATTTCAAAATCGTTGATGTGGGTGATTGATGGCGAAATTGGCAAGTGCACCAAATCGTCGCAAGTAATAATAAAATGGTAAGAACCGGATGTCGAACTCAAAGATTGCACGTACTTATCAATTTAAAAGTCCACTAACTAGATTGAACAAGGGACTAAGTTTAGTTGTGTTGACAATAAAATACGAATAACAATAGAATGATTTTGTGATTTTTAGAAAATAGAAATAAGAAACGCTTTTGAAAATTAATAGATGATAAGAGAGGTTAGGAATGAACTCCTATTGATTCCACACTATTGCAAAATGATTTGTTATAGAAAATTACTCCCTCTTTACCTTTGTTATCAAACCCACAACATTAATCAATTCCTAATTCCTTAGGCAACCAATCCTTTGTAAACAACTAAAAACCCTAATTCCTTAGGTGATTCTAATTGGAAACAAGCCTTAACACCAAGGGTTTTCAAGATACAACAACTCCAAGGCTATTCCTAGACTAACAATTGAAGGTATTCAATCTCAAGCATTCAAATACAAAACTTCCATTTCATACATAAACCATACATCATTTCATGAGTGATCAATTCATAAAAAGCATTAAGAACAAAGATTGAATACACAAAGGAAGAGGAAATAGGGCATTTAAATAAATCAAAATCAACTACAATAGTGTTTCATCAATACTCATTCATCCCTAACCAAAAGGGTATTTAGCTAGACATAGAAGGAGAAGAAATCAAACATAAAATGGAACTTGAGAGATAGAATGACCACATTGAAGCTCCAAAATCTTGTTCCCAAGCCTTGAATCTTCAATGGAGATGAAGGGTGTTGAGTCCCCAGCTGCCTCCTTTGCCCTCTCTCCAAAAACTAGGTCAAGAATATGTCAAAAGATCCTTAAGTTGGGTGAAAATCGCAACTTAAATCAAAACGCAGAGCAAAAGCGCCCAAGCGCATGACAGAAGCGCTTGGGCGCATGACAGACAGCAGCATCAGGTGTAAAAGCGCCCCAAGCGCATGACAGAAGCGCTTGGGCGCATGACAGACAGCAGCATCAGAGGTGAAAGCGCCCCAAGCGCATGACAGAAGCGCTTGGGCGCATGACAGACAGCAGCATCAGAGGTGAAAGCGCCCCAAGCGCATGACAGAAGCGCTTGGGCGCATGACAGACAGCAGCATCAGAGGTGAAAGCGCCCCAGACGCACGCAGAAACGCTTGGGCGCACGGGCAACAGAAGCAACAAATGCAGAAGCGCCCCAAACGCATGCAGAAGCGCTTGGGCGCTTTGTAACAGTTCTTTGAAGTAGTAAGCACTCCAAATGCTTGGAAGATGCATCCTTAGGCGCACGGTAGAACTTTTATCCACTCAACTCATTCTTTCAAGCTTCAACATGATCCAAAACATCAATTTGCACCTGAAAATCATGATTATGACAAATGTGGCAATTTATGGTCCTAAACCACTGTAATTTCCTAAATTCAATATAAAAACACTTCGTTTTGTACCATGAAACTAAATGCAATGCAGACTTATCACAACCCCAAACTTAAAGTTTTGCTTGCCCTCAAGCAATTGGCCCAATTTAATCAACAGAAGAGTTGCACACCACAAAAATTTTGAACAATCTACCAAATTTGCAACAATCAATCCATAACCAATTCCCTCAGTTCTATTGAGTTCAAGCTAGTGAATGAAAGTAACTCAAAGTAACCCAAATTTCTGATCCACTAGAGGCAACATACAAATCCTAACTTTTCTCTCTCTCTAGAACATATGTTTCTCTCACTCTCAAGTGTTTCAGGGTATAATTTACACTCAATTCACACCACTTGCAATCATCTACCATAGGCTTGACAAAATTCTAAGAAAAACAATTACACACAAATACCACACATATCATGAGGACTTTAAGAGGGTTGTAATGGGGCTTAGGTTAGGGTGGATAATTTTTTTGGAATCTAGGCTTTCTTGATTGAAATTGAGAAATGCATTCTTCACTCTAGATCCTATACTTACTCATCAAACCTCTTCAAAGAATTACCCACAAGGAAAAATTGTCCTTGTTCCCCCTAGATCCAATCATCACTCACCAAACCTCTTCAAAAGAATAAGGAAAAATTGTCCTTGTTCTTTTCTATTTACTTTTTTTTTTCTTTCTTTTTCTCTTTTTCTTTTCTTTTTGTATATTTTTTTTTTTTTGTACTAGACTTCTTTTCTTTTCTTTCCAAACTATTTTGTTTTTGTATACCTTTGTATACCCACCCCAAACTTAGAACAATTGCTTGTCCACAAGCAACCCCAAACTTAATTGATAGCTAAGGATCCATAATGACAACACATTCCTCAATTCCAAACAAGTGGGACACTTGGTTTTTCAGTTAATGGCTTGTAATGAGGCTCGTAACCAGAAAAAAAAAGGATATAAGGCTCAATTGGGCTACTCAAAGGTCAAATTTTTTTTTTTTTTTAAGGGTAGGCAATTTAAGGCTCTAGCTATCAAGAAAACGAAAGTCCTCAATCATGTATGTGTGTGTAAATGCAATGTAAAAGCAATCAAGAACTGAGTCAAGTTCTGAAGAATCATGAAAAGTGATGGAGCACTCAAGAATAAAGATTCTGTTTAGGCTCAACACTCACAGGTTTGGGTTAGAGAGGAAAAGTATGTTACACCCACATTCACAAGATTCAGGTTACAAGGAGTTGCCTACACTAACAGCAGAATCATCATAGAATTTCAGCTCATTGATCAAGAAATTGATGCACAAATTCAATGTCAAGTTCAGAAAAAGATTTTTAGAATGAAGTTTAAAGTGCACATTACTCAAGTTCAACACACCCATCATCATGACAATCATCAAAAATAAGAAAAAAGACTTTACTAATCTACCCCCTAGACAACAATTATATGCAAAAACTATATGCATGAACAAGCAAAACAGCCAGCAAAACAGATTAGTCGTTAGTGCCAAAATACTGCAAACAGTTTCATTCAAAGCAAAAAAAAAGAAATTAAAAACCAACATAGTGCGAAAACAAAAACAAAGAACCGTGCCAAAAGGTGAGTTCATCCATATGAGATTCAACATAACAAGGTCCTAGGTCCTGGATGACTCAAACATACTCCCACCAAACTCATGATGAAAGGGAACCACCGGGATCCTCCGCACCAGCTCCAACTCCACTCTCGCCTCCTTGTGGTTGTTGGCTTAGATTAAGATCCTCCCTCAGAATTTGCAGCATTGCTATAATCTCCTGCTGGATCGCTCTAATCTCCTTCTGTTCATCCCTCATCTCATTCAATAAAGTTTCCATCCTATGAAGTCTCTCTTCTATTGAATGCTCTTGAAGAGGCTCTTGGCGGACTTCTGGAGGAGGGTTTAGAGCAGGGAAAACTATTGGAGCCTCAGGCAATGGTGGAGGAATTAAAGGGGCCTGCAAAGAGTATTTCTTTATCCAGCCTGAGGTGATAGGACTAGCTGGATTTACCATTGGTTCATTCTGCTTTGCTTTCACCCTCACCTTCTCACATAACAAACCGATTAGAGAAGGATGATTTAAGTAGCCAGTTGACTTGCTGTTTTTAGCTGTTTTATGAAGATGGCAAGCCAAGAGGCGTCCAACATTTATATTCTCACCCTTTAAAATCGAGACCAAAAGCTTTGCTCTTTTTTCATTCACCTCAGAAACATTAGAGCATGGAAGAAGTGTGCGAAGAACAAATGTGGCCCAGCCTTTTGCCTCAGAATTGAGATCAACAGTGCGCAACTTCTTAAGTTTTTCAGTTTTTCCGCTCACCCAATCAGCTCCAGCAATGCATAAGGTGCGGAGAATATCCTCATAATCAGTGTCTGCACCCGCTTTGTCTCTAGCAGCAAAATCACAATGCGGGAAGTCCTGCAAGCCAAATAACTCATTTAGAGTTTTAGGATCATAACTAACCTGCTTCCCCCTGACATAGCTGACGAATTTTTTTTCCTCATTTTGATTATCATCATCCTCCTCTTCATCCTTTTCTTCCTCGGATTCAGCCTCCTCACAAGCATTAGCAAAAAATTCCTTCACCAACAATTCGCTAACTGGCTTAGGAAAGGATACCAATCTGTTCCAACCCCTCCTTTTAATCATCTCTTGAATCTCCACAAATTGGTCACCTTCCAAGAAGAATGCCCTTTCTTTGACAATTTTTTTCTTTGAAGTCAGCTCCTTATAGCGGGTCTCGTGGAAAGATGTTCGGAACTTGTTGACCCCACGAGAACTTTCACTCGTCGCGGCATTTGGAGAGAGTTTCTTTTTCTTTGCCGGTGGAGCCATGTGTACCTGTGAAACCAGACCAGAAACAGAGCACAATGTATGCCATAATCATGAGAAAAGCAAGTTAGCACAGTGGCGAGAAAAATCAATTCAAGGTTTCATAAGGTTAGGATAACTCAACAATCAATACTCACAACCGGTAACTCAACTGACATGAAACATAGAGCAAAATTAACCAACCAATTCAGTTAAGTACCACTTTTTTAAAAGATAAGACCACTCACACCCCACTCATCTTCCTTGAATGACGGAATTAGCAACAAAACATGGCACAAACACATTCAATCATGCACATAAACTCACGCCATGAACCATCCAACCATATAGCACACACAACATGAACAGAAATTCACGCAATGAACATCGATAAATACGCTTCAAGCCCCCAAAATTTCGGTTTGCACTTCAACAAATTTAAAAGAAAAACAAAATCAGCACTTGGTTTGGGAAATTTTACAAACAGTTGGTGGTCACTCTAAAACTAGAAACAGGGCATCCTTTGATTGAAATGTGGAATACCCATTTTTTTTTCAAGAGTAAATTGCAAACAGCAACACCAGAATTCAGGATTAAAAACAAGCATTGAATGGAAATCCTAAATCATACACTAAACACAATGGCAACTCAATCGGAGGAGTAAAAATGGGAACCATGAATGATAAGAGAAATCAGAACTCACTTGTTTGAAAGAGGAACGCGAAGACAGGAAGCAGGAAGAGGAAGACGAACGGAGCCACCACGAGTGCGGTGGTGAGCGGAGGTTCGTGCGGTGCTAGAGAGCTGAGATGCGAGAGAGAGAGTCGACGGTTTGGGGCGAGAGTGGGGCGAACGGAGATGGGGCGAACGGAGGGCTAGAGTGGTGCGGCCATGGCGGCCATGGTGGGGCGAACGGAGATGGAAAGGGAAGGTAGGGTCGCGAGAGAGAAAGGGTCGAAGACGCACATCAAAGCGCTCAAGGTTGTGTTTCAGCAATGAAAGGAAAACTGAATTGCACACTAACAGGTATTGAAAAGCGCCCCAGACGCACATCAAAGCGCTCAAGCGCTTGAAGGAACAGAATTGTTTCACAATCAGATGTGAAAAACGCCCCAAACGCATCAAAAACGCCCAAGCGCATGAGTACTGCAGATGTAATTTTTTTTTTTTTTTTATGCTGAAATGAAGTTTGCACAGATTCTTTTTCTTAAGCTAACAGATACCAATCAAAACAACAATAACAAAAAGGAAAAATAATGCTAAAACAAAATATAAGAAAGCACCAAAATTGAGGGTAGAGAGATTGGGTTGCCTCCCAAAAAGCGCTTCTTTAACGTCACTAGCTTGACGGTTGAGTGGTCCTTCAAATTGTGATCAAGTCAATGGACTCTCTTGAGCGCTCAAGTGTACCACCAAAGTAGGGCTTGAGGCGTTGTCCATTCACCTTGAAACTCCTATCCGAACCTGGGTCCTTCAGTTCAATTGCACCATACGGAAATACTTTTTTGATTTCAAACGGACCCGACCACCGAGACTTCAACTTTCCGGGAAACAATTTCAACCTTGAGTTGAATAGGAGAACAAGTTGTCCTTCTCGGAATTCTTTCTTTTGGAGCTTCTGATCATGCCATTTCTTTGTTTTTTCTTTGTAGATTTTGGCATTTTCATAAGCAAAAGTCCTTAATTCTTCTAGCTCATGGAGTTGAAGAACTCTAGACTCGCCAGCCTTGGCCAAATCAAAATTCAAGTACTTTGTGGCCCATAATGCTTTGTGCTCCAATTCAAGTGGTAAGTGGCAAGCTTTGCCATATACAATTTGGTAAGGGGACATACCAATTGGAGTCTTGAAAGCAGTCCGGTATGCCCATAATGCATCATCAAGCTTTATTGACCAGTCCTTTCTTGACGCATTCACAGTCTTCTCTAGGATTTGCTTGATTTGCCGGTTAGACACTTCCACTTGCCCACTAGTTTGCGGGTGGTAGGGAGTTGCTATCCGGTGATGCACATTATATTTCTTCAAAATGGCCTCCATCTTTTTGTTGCAAAAATGAGTTCCTTCATCGCTAATCAAAGCTCTAGGCACTCCAAACCGTGAAAAAATGTTTTTCTTCAAAAATCCCATTACAACTTGTGCATCATTCGTTTGAGTGGCTATTGCTTCCACCCACTTTGACACATAATCGACTGCAACCAAGATGTACAACTTAGAGTATGAAGATGGGAATGGTCCCATAAAGTCAATCCCCCATACATCAAAGACTTCAACTTCAAGAACGGGATTTTGAGGCATCTCGTTTCTTTTTGAAATGTTTCCCGTTCTTTGACAGCGATCACACCTCTTCACATAGGCAAATGCGTCTTTAAACAATGAAGGCCAATACAACCCGGACTGGAGGACTTTTGCAGCTGTACGGTCTCCACTAAAGTGTCCTCCATAATCCGAATCATGACAATGCCAAAGGATGTTTTCTTGCTCTTCCTCGGGCACACACCGACGCAACAAACCATCAACTCCTCTTTTGTACAAAAATGGTTCATCCCAAACATAGAATTTGGCTTCATGAAGAAACCTCTTTCTTTGTTGGGAGTTAAAGTCTGCTGGAATTGCTTTTCCCACTTTGTAATTTGCAAAGTCCGCAAACCAAGGCACACTAACAACAGAAAAGATGTGTTCATCAACAAAGGTGTCCTGAATAGGCCTTGTCTCATCATTCTCCTCCACCTTCTCTAGACGAGAGAGGTGGTCCGCCACTGAATTCTCTGAACCCTTCTTATCCCGAATCTCGAGATCAAATTCTTGTAGCAATAGGATCCATCTGAGTAGCCTTGGCTTTGATTCCTGCTTAGTAAACAAATACCTCAATGCAGCATGATCAGTGTAAACAATAACTTTCGAACCCAATAAATAGGAACGAAATTTATCAAAAGCATAAACCACAGCCAAAAGTTCTTTTTCAGTAGTAGCATAATTAAGTTGAGCAGGGTTCAAGACATGACTAGCATAGTAAATAACATGCAACAACTTATCTTTTCTTTGCCCTAAGACTGCCCCCACAGCAATGTCACTTGCATCACACATAATTTCAAAAGGTAATGACCAATCAGGAGCGGTGACAACAGGGGCAGTTACCAATTTATCTTTCAAAGTGTTAAAGGCATTTAGACATTCCTCGTTGAACACAAAGGGAACATCCTTCACAAGCAAATTAGTAAGAGGTTTAGCAATTTTTGAAAAATCTTTTATGAACCTCCTATAAAACCCAGCATGGCCTAAAAAGCTTCTAATGCCTTTTTCATTGGTAGGAGGGGGAAGTTTTTCAATAACTTCAACTTTAGCACGGTCCACCTCAATCCCCTTGTGGGAGATGCGATGGCCCAAAACAATTCCCTCTCTTACCATAAAATGACATTTTTCCCAATTTAGCACCAAGTTGGATTTCTTACACCTTTCTAACACAAGAGACAGATTATGCAGACAATCATCAAAAGAGTTACCAAAGACAGAAAAATCGTCCATAAACACCTCGATATGTTTTTCAATCATATCGGAGAATATGGACATCATGCACCTTTGAAAAGTAGCCGGAGCATTGCAAAGCCCGAAGGGCATCCTCCGGTAAGCAAATATACCATATGGGCATGTGAAGGCGGTCTTCTCTTGGTCTTCCGGAGCCACAGCAATCTGATTATAACCAGAATACCCGTCCAAGAAACAATAAAAATCATGACCTGCCAACCTCTCCAGCATCTGATCAATGAAAGGCAGAGGGAAGTGGTCCTTCCTTGTAGCAGTGTTCAACCTTCTGTAGTCAATGCACACTCGCCATCCCGTGACAGTTCTTGTAGGGATCAACTCATTTTTTTCATTCATGACGACAGTGGTCCCGCCCTTTTTAGGGACAACTTGGACGGGACTCACCCAAGAACTGTCTGAGATGGGATAAATGAGGCCGGCTTCAAGGAGCTTAACAACTTCTTTTCTGATTACTTCTTTCATAGCCGGATTTAATCTTCTTTGTGGTTGCACCACCGGCTTATGATCTTCCTGCATTAGGATCTTATGCATGCAAAATGAAGGACTAATTCCCTTCAAATCCTCGATGGACCAACCAATAGCACCCTTGTGCTCTTTTAAGATTCTAAGTAGCTTCTCCTCCTGCAATTGGCTCAAATTAGAATTAATGATAGCAGGATACACATTCCCCTCACCAAGGAACACATATTTCAAATGGGAGGGCAATTGCTTGAGCTCAACCACAGGTGCTTTCTTCACTCCCTCTTGGATGCATTTTTCTTGAATTTTCAATTCTTCCCACTTAGGAGGTGCACGGAGAGAGTAGGATGGGGATGCATCTAACATAGCAACGGTTTCTTTTACCTCAGAATCACACATTTCTCCAACCTCCTCATTTGATGACACAAGAGCTCTCTCAAGAGGTAAGTAAGGAATTTGGTCTTGAAATTCCTTATCAATGATGGAATCAAGAACCTCAATTCGATAGCACCCTTCCTTTCCCTTCGGGTGCTCCATAGCCTTGAGCACATTAAAGGTCACGGCTTCATCTTGAACTTTCAATGTCAAAGTTCCATCCGCCACATCAATTATAGCTCTACCCGTAGCGAGGAAAGGTCTACCCAAAATCAACGGGATGTCATTGTCTTCTTCCATGTCAAGAACCACAAAATCCACCGGAAAGATAAATTTGTCAATTTTCACAAGGACATCTTCAACCACACCATATGGATGCTTCACTGAACGGTCAGCTAGATGCAAAGTCATCATGGTGTTCTTTATTTGACCAATCCCCAACTTTTTGAAAATAGAGAGTGGCATTAAGCTGATACTTGCTCCAAGATCACACAGTGCTTTCCCAAAAGTCCTATCCCCAATAGTGCAAGGAATAGAGAAACTTCCGGGATCTTTGAGTTTTTGTGGGAGCTTTCTTTGTAAGATTGCACTGCATTCCTCAGTGAGCATGACTGTCTCCTCATCCACGATCCTCCTCTTCTTTGAAAGGATATCTTTCATGAACTTGGCATATGTGGGCATTTGTTCAAGAGCTTCTGCAAAAGGGATGTTAATTTGCAATTTTTTAAAAACATCTAGAAACTTACCAAATTGCTTTTCATCTTGCTCCTTCTTCAATCTTTGAGGGAAAGGAAGATTAATGATTGGCTTTGGAAGCTTAGACTCCTCTTGCACACTAGGATCCTCTTGCACCTTAGAAGGTTCCTCCACACTCATAGAAGCTTTATCATTAGACTCAGTTACGTCTTCTGGGCTCTTCTTTGTCACTACATCATTTGTTTTTCCACTCCTTGTGGTCACGGCATTAACTGTCTCATTACCCTTTGGATTAGGGACGGTGTCACTAGGGAGAGTACCCGTAGGTCTTTGTGCAATTTGCTTAGCCAATTGGCCCACTTGAGTCTCAAGATTTCTGATGGATGCCTCTTGATTTCTTGAGCTAGCTTCTTGATTTTTAAAACCAGTCCTTGTCTCCTCCATAAATGAAGAAGTTTGTGTAGCTAGTTTCTCAATGGCTATCTCCCAATCTGCTTTCTTTGGAGGAGCATTTTGGCTTTGCCCTTGATCCTTCCAAGAGAAGTTTGGGTGATTCCTCCACCCCGGATTGTAGGTGTTGGAATACGGATTATTTTTGACAAAGCAAATCTTCTCTTGGACTGCTAGGGGAAGATCACAATCCTGGTTAGAATGTGGACCTTCACAGTAGTCACACTTCACACTTGTCACAGCATTTAGTTGAGCAGAATGGTGTTGCACAGAATTCAACTTTAGAGCTTCCATTCCTTTTTTCAATTCCTCTAATTGTTGAGTGATTATCTTCTGTTGAGCCAACCCCGCACTCTGAGCATCTAAGTCAAGTAGACCTCTTTTTGATGTTCCTCCTCTATCATGAGCCGCCAAGTAATCATTTGAAACCATAGCTTCAATTATTTGCCTTGCTTCTACTGCGGTCTTGAAATTCAAAGAACCACCTGCTGAGGCATCAAGCATCATCCTGGCATTCGGTCTCAACCCAGTGCAGAAGATTTGCATTTGTTGATGGTCATCAAAACCATGATTCGGGCAAGCCTTCAATGTGATCTTGAATCTTTTGTAAGTCTCATAGAGCGACTCACCCTCTTTTTGCTCAAAACTATTGATTTCTCCCCTCTTCTTAATGAACATAGAAGGAGGGAAAAATTGTTCAAGAAATTTGTCTTCAAGATCATTCCATGTAGTGATGCTACCTTCAGGTTGCGAGTCGAACCACTCTTTGGCTTCATCCTTCAGAGAGAAAGGAAAAAGCCTCAACCTCTTAGCTTCTTCAGTGTTACCATCCACTTTCACAGTTTCACATAATTGTGCAAAACTTGTGAGATGCTTATTTGCATCTTCACACGGTCTTCCACCAAATTGCATCTCTCTCAATTCCCGAAACAATGCTGGATTGATCTCAAACCTATTTACGGTTACCGGTTGATGAGCAATCGGTAACCTTTGCCTGTTTGTGTCACGATTCCCATAGTCTCCAAGAGTGCGTCTCACAGGTGGGTCCGCCATCTCTTCAATCACGGGAACCTCAAACACAGTCTCTTCTTCTCTTTCTATTTCTCTTTCTCTAAGTCGCCTCTCTCTTGTAGCCTTCCGATTAGCTTTTGCGGTCTTTTCGATTTCTGGATCAAAGAGAAGGTCAGCTGAGGCAGTGCCTCGCATACACAAAGTTAGAGAAAAGCAAGTGATTAAGAGACAAAAATAAAATAAAATAACTGAAAATAAAATCAATCAAGTAATAGAAGATTAAATTGATAAAATTTGGCAATCCCCGGCAACGGCGCCAAAAACTTGATGGCGAAATTGGCAAGTGCACCAAATCGTCGCAAGTAATAATAAAATGGTAAGAACCGGATGTCGAACTCAAAGATTGCACGTACTTATCAATTTAAAAGTCCACTAACTAGATTGAACAAGGGACTAAGTTTAGTTGTGTTGACAATAAAATACGAATAACAATAGAATGATTTTGTGATTTTTAGAAAATAGAAATAAGAAACGCTTTTGAAAATTAATAGATGATAAGAGAGGTTAGGAATGAACTCCTATTGATTCCACACTATTGCAAAATGATTTGTTATAGAAAATTACTCCCTCTTTACCTTTGTTATCAAACCCACAACATTAATCAATTCCTAATTCCTTAGGCAACCAATCCTTTGTAAACAACTAAAAACCCTAATTCCTTAGGTGATTCTAATTGGAAACAAGCCTTAACACCAAGGGTTTTCAAGATACAACAACTCCAAGGCTATTCCTAGACTAACAATTGAAGGTATTCAATCTCAAGCATTCAAATACAAAACTTCCATTTCATACATAAACCATACATCATTTCATGAGTGATCAATTCATAAAAAGCATTAAGAACAAAGATTGAATACACAAAGGAAGAGGAAATAGGGCATTTAAATAAATCAAAATCAACTACAATAGTGTTTCATCAATACTCATTCATCCCTAACCAAAAGGGTATTTAGCTAGACATAGAAGGAGAAGAAATCAAACATAAAATGGAACTTGAGAGATAGAATGACCACATTGAAGCTCCAAAATCTTGTTCCCAAGCCTTGAATCTTCAATGGAGATGAAGGGTGTTGAGTCCCCAGCTGCCTCCTTTGCCCTCTCTCCAAAAACTAGGTCAAGAATATGTCAAAAGATCCTTAAGTTGGGTGAAAATCGCAACTTAAATCAAAACGCAGAGCAAAAGCGCCCAAGCGCATGACAGAAGCGCTTGGGCGCATGACAGACAGCAGCATCAGGTGTAAAAGCGCCCCAAGCGCATGACAGAAGCGCTTGGGCGCATGACAGACAGCAGCATCAGAGGTGAAAGCGCCCCAAGCGCATGACAGAAGCGCTTGGGCGCATGACAGACAGCAGCATCAGAGGTGAAAGCGCCCCAAGCGCATGACAGAAGCGCTTGGGCGCATGACAGACAGCAGCATCAGAGGTGAAAGCGCCCCAGACGCACGCAGAAACGCTTGGGCGCACGGGCAACAGAAGCAACAAATGCAGAAGCGCCCCAAACGCATGCAGAAGCGCTTGGGCGCTTTGTAACAGTTCTTTGAAGTAGTAAGCACTCCAAATGCTTGGAAGATGCATCCTTAGGCGCACGGTAGAACTTTTATCCACTCAACTCATTCTTTCAAGCTTCAACATGATCCAAAACATCAATTTGCACCTGAAAATCATGATTATGACAAATGTGGCAATTTATGGTCCTAAACCACTGTAATTTCCTAAATTCAATATAAAAACACTTCGTTTTGTACCATGAAACTAAATGCAATGCAGACTTATCAGTGATTCGTCACTCGTCCACAGTTTTGAACATCAGAGCCGCACACACACTCAACTTGAGAAGGGGAACCCTTCCGATCAACCCAAAGGGGATAAGAGGTCATCTGTGGACCTTGAGACAAGTGAGTCTCCTCGGGTTCAGAAGAAAAGTAAGCATGGAAAGGAGGCCAACAAGAAACCAAGATCGCCTGCTTTTTCCCTTGACGGGTTTCTCAAGGTAAACTATGAGGAGTATTGTAAAGCTCCTCTGGGTGCCTTATCTCAAGTTTTGAAGTTCAGATCCGATTTATGCAAGCAGTGGAGGCAAGATGCTGAAGACCGAGTTAAAGGTAACATCCAAGCCTTCATTTATTGTTTAATCATTCTGAATAAGACGAATCTAACTCTTCTTATTACACACAGATGCATATAAGGAGCGAGATGAAGCTCTCAATCGGATGGAGGAGGCAAAAAAGGCTCGGGAACCAACCTCGACTGCATTGACCAAGTATGAAAAGCCATTGCCGATTTGAAGAAGGAGAGGGACCATGCAAAGAAGGATGCAAAGGATGCAAAGGATTCCTTGGAAAAGGCTGAAGCCAGTGCAAAGGATGCCCTGAAGTCGACAGCAGATCTTAAAGTCTGGGTGACCGAGCTTGAGAGGAATCTCAACGAAGCTTAGGAAGGAAAGGAGGCTGCCGACGCAAAGATCGGGGAGATTGTCGACCAAGCTTGTACTCTAGCCGAGATTGCTTTCCAGGATGCCCTTGCGCAGGTCGTCGCCCTTTATCCAACAATCACTTTGGATGTTGGGGTCATTAAGCCCGATCATGTGGTTCGAGATGGGAAAATAATGAAGCTCGTGGAAGGAACCAAAGAGTTTGAAGTCGTCGCTACTCGTCCCTCAGATGTGTAATTTTCTTTTTATTTTATGAAGGTTCTGGATTCATTCCAGGACCATTACTTTGTGTAACAAACTTGAGGGCCCGAACGTACCCGGGAGGTTCTAAACTTTCGAAGCTTCTTTTTTGCTAATTTGATCCGGTTTATATTACCCCGGTTATTACATTTATAACTTTGTGCGCTTTTCATTGTGCAATTTATATTTTCGCCTTTGAAACAGTTTACCGAGACTCGGCCCAGATTTAACTCGCACCAAAGGGTTGTGGAAATCCTCGACCACTGGCGGCAAGCTTTATGAACTCGTGTCTCGGTTTATAGGAAAACGCAAACGACCGTAGCGTCGGTCTCATTCCCCCCTTTTTACCGTCGGACTTTGCAACTTTATACGAGAAGTTTAAATGGAAATATATAGAAATTTGAGAACATCAGCGACATCTTAGCCGGTTTAATAAAAGGAGATTCTTTACAAGAATCGGAGTACATTAATTCACTTAGCATTTTGTCAGTTAGCTATAGTACTTGCGTAACTTCGTAGCATTCCAAGTCCTGGGAATCAGTTTATTGTCCATGGTCTCTAATTCAAAAGCACCATTACCGGTCTTTGACGTGACTCGGTATGGTCCTTCCCAATTAGGTGCCAGTTTGCCTTGAGCGGAGTTCTTCAAGCCGACGTCTGCTCGCCGAAGCACTAAATCTCCTATCTCAAAATCCCTCGGCACTACCTTAGCGTTGTACTGGAATGCAATTCTTTGTTTGATTATCAATTCCTGGAAGGAGGCTTGATCTCGGATTTCATCCACAAGATCGAGTTCTTCTCGCAGGGCATTCACATTGTCTTTGGGCGACTTTGGGTGAATGTTCCCAAGTTAATTCACCGATTTCAACTGGGATGACAGCTTCACTACCATAGGAGAGTCGGAAAGGAATTTCCCCTGTAGAGCTCTGGGGGGTAGTTCGGTTTGCCCATAAAACATAAGGCAATTCTTCAACCCAATTACCTTTGGTATCATCAAGTCGTCTTCTGAGACCTTTTAATATCACCTTGTTAGCCGCCTCGGCTTGCCCATTAGTTTGTGGGTGTTCTACTGAGGTGAAGTGATGTTTGATTTTTAGATCAGCCATGAGCTTTCTGAAGCCTTATCAGCAAATTGAGTTCCATTATCAGTAACCACAACTTCGGGAATGCCGAACCTAGTCATAATATTCTTTTTAAAGAATTTGATGCAGTTCTTGGCGTTGATGGTCCTCAATGGTTCGGCCTCAATCCACTTTTCGAAGTAGTCGACTGCTACTATCATGTATTTTAACTGACCAGGAGTCGTCGAAAATGGTCGGAGAAGGTCAATACCCCACCAAGCAAAGAGCCATGAGGAGGAGAGGCTGCTAAGCTCGGTAGGTGGTGCCAAATGAACGTTGGCATGGAGTTGACATTTCTCGCATGTCTTCACATACTTCTTGGCTTCAGCTGCCATGGCCGGCCAATAGTATCCGGCTCTGAGGACTTTCCTAGCTAAAGATCGTCCCCCAAGATGCTATCCGCAGATTCTCATGAATCTCAGCAAGCACGTAGTCCGCCTCATCCCCATCTATACATTTTAACAATGGCGAAGAGAGACATCTCTTGTACAGAATCCCATCTAACACTGAATAGGATGATGCCCTTTTTCTGATCAATTTTGCTTCTCGAGGATCCGAGGGCTCGTCCCCAACTCAATATATTTAATGATTGGCGTGATCTAACTCTTACTTTCCTCCACTACGCAGATTGATGTGGCTAAGTTTAGCTCAGGATCTATGCTTGGCTGGTCCAGTGTTTCCTGAATTACCGATCGATGGTTTCCCGGAGCCTTGGTGCTAGCCAGTTTAGACAAAATGTCAGCCCTGGTATTTTCTGCTCTTGTGACATGTTTAACCTCTACGTGCTCAAAACGACTCAAGAGCTCTCGAACTCGGGCAAGGTACTTCTGCAGCGTGGGATCCATAGCTTCAAATTCATTTTCGATCTGGGAAACCATTAGGAGTGAATCTGAGAGAAGCTCGACCCGAGTTACTTGGAGATCTCGGGCAAGCAAGAGGCCAACAATGCAGGCTTCGTATTCCGTCTGATTATTGGACGTCGGAAATCGAAAAGTAACGGAGACCTCGATCATTACCCCTGTAGAGTTTTCTAAAATAAGACCGGCTCCACTCCCCTTGGGATTTGAAGAACCATCGACGTGTAGAGTCCATAGATCGTTTGCATCATCTGCTGGAGTCATCTCGGCCACAAAATCGGCAAGTACTTGAACTTTCATTGCCGTTCTTGGCTCATAATTTATTCCAAACACTGAAAGTTCGACTGCCCATTTGATCATTCTTCCTGCTAAATCAAGTCGGTGTAGAATCTGACGAATCGGATGATTCGTCCCTACCACAACTTGATGAGCAACAAAGTAAGGTCAGAGGCAACGAGCTGCGATCACCAAAGCAAGGGCGATCTTTTCTATTTTCTGATATGAGACCTCCGGGCCTTGCAATGCCTTACTTACAAAATACACGGGATTCTGCCCAGCTTCAGTTTCTCGGATCAGTACGGGCCCAAAGCTTCTTCTGAAACTACCAAATACAAATATAAGGTTTCTCCTTCAAGTGGTCGGGTTAGAATCGGCGGTTGGGATAAGACATTTTTGATTTGAACAAGAGCTTCTTCCTGTTCTGCCTTCCATTCAAATTTGACCTCTTTCTTTAATATCTTAAATAGGGGTAGAGATTGGCTAGGTTGACACCAGCAGCATTTATTTTTCCCGTTCCTTTGGCCGGTTTCTGAACATCTTCGGAAGGCTCGGGCCTCTTCTTTGGCTTTGATTTGCTTTGATATGCATGTAGTAACATCTTTCTCCTGACTCTAGATCAGCGTTAATGGTGTCGATCTTGTTGCATAGAGAATAGAACCTCATTTTCAAATGGACCATGGAAGCAACCGCCTCGAGCCTACCCAGGGTTGGCCTCCCGATGATGCCATTTTAGATAGACTCGCAGGGTAAAACCAGGAACTTGGTTTAGACAGTTCTAACCAAAGGTTCTTCTCCGAATGTCACCATTAACTCTAAATAGCCCATCAGTTTGGTTCTTGACCCATTGAATCTGGACAGGTCCGTTCCACGGTATGGAGTTAGGTCTTCTACCGAGATTTTAAGCTTCCTCAAGAGGTCAATAAAAAGGATATCTGCCGAGCTTCCCTAATCCACCAACATCCTTCTAATCTGGGCATTAGCCATTATTTCCGAGATTAAGAGCAGGATGTGTTTGTTGGGCTTTCCATCAAACAGATCCTGATCTCTAAAGGCAAGTGGAGGTCGTAAAGATGCTTCTGGGGTCGCCGATGTAGAGGCGATGTTAAGGATATCTTTCCATTTGCGCTTCATGGTTTTTCCAGTACCTTCATCTGGATATCCTCCAGAAATCACATTTACCACCGTTAGCCCCTTGGACATCCGGGTATCTTCTTCTTTCGATGATTCTTCCTTTGGTGCTTTTCCGCTCTTCTGTTTATCATCAGATTTGGCCTTTCTTGGAGAGGTTTCTTAAGATACTGATTGAGTTTTTCCCTACGAATCAGATCATCGAAGTCGTCTTTTAAGGCGTTACAACGGTTCGTTTCATGTCCATTACTTCGGTGATACCGACAGTATTTGTTGGATCTTTGACCCGACCTTTGTGGGAGAGGATCTGGAAACTTCACTTCTTTGAATTCAGTGTTGGCACACTCGGCCATGATCTTGGCATGGGAACAACTAAGCTCGGTATGCTTGGGATACCGAGTTCTAGGCTTAAACTCCTTATTGTTATTCTGGTGAAGGTCTTTCTCGGTTCTAGGTTTGCTTGAGTTTGGCTTAACATGGAATTTGCTGACCACGACATCTTCTTCTTCATAGTCCATGTACCTTTGAGACCTCTAGAGGAACTCCGCGAGGTTCCGAGGTTTATGAACCCCGATACTGACTTAAAAAAGGCTTCCTTTTCGCAGACCGTCCTTCATGAAGTAAAGTCGGAACTTATCCTCCAAATTTCGGACCGCTGAAGCTTCTTTGTTAAACATTTCAATATTGCTCGAAGAGACTCATTCTCGTCCTGGCGAATTTCTTTAAGTACCTCAGTGGATTTTGGCTTCATCTTGGAATGGGAAAAGTGGGCGGAAAACATTCTGGTCAGTTGATCCCATGACGATATGGAGTTTGATCTGAGTCCCCTAAACCATCCCAAGGACGACTTCTCTAAGGTCAGAGGAAAAATCCTGCATTTAATCTCTTCTCGAGCATTCTGATATTGCATCATCAGCTCGAAATAGTATAGGTGATTATCAGGATCGCCTATACCGTTGTACATCTTCAGGTACCTCGGAATTGGGCAGTTGTCAATTCTGCTAGTGAAGGGGCCTCGGCGTCTAGAGGATCTACTTCTTTCAGGAGAGTCTCGGTATTGATACCTACCTGGTGATCTTCGAGAATGTGATCACCGACGTTCATGCCTCGGGGATCTAACCCAACTTCTAGAACGATGACGAGGCGATGTGACGCTAACGACGAGCTTCGCTCCGAAAAATCCTCAGGATAAGACGAATAGTCCGTAAATGATGGGGACAGACTTGGTGGAGTTCGGGAATCTCGACCCCTCCTGCGACGAGGAGGAGAACAGTGATGATGTCTCCTCCAAGCCAGAGAGCGATATCGCCTGGAACCTGTTGTCTCGTGACGAGGAGAATGACATTGACGAGATTGTCGATCCGGGATGGTATGAGCTCGGACTGCAGCAAGCTCTGCCTCCATTTGAGAGATGCAAATCTCCGGCTGATTGTCAGCCTGAGCTTGTTGATTCAGCAAATGTACGAGCTGTCAGACAGCATCCACTGGAACCAGAATGGCTTAAGGCGGGGGAGGGAGACGATTCTATCCCGAGTTCCCTGATGGAGGATGGCGATGAACTTGTCCTCAGGTAAGGGGAAGGGTTACAGCCACGCCTTCCAGAGTAGGTTGTGGCCGCGTTGAACCCTGGCTAGCGCTCTGAGGTTGAGGAATGATTCTAGGGCGTCCTCGAGGAGCCATTGTTAGTCAAGGAGTGAAAGGTGAGAGTAATGAGTTCTCCCACTGTGGTCGCCAATGTTATGTACCTTATCTCAAGATCGGTATCTGATCAAAGATAGTCGGTAGATTGTTCTTGACCAACTCGTACCTCGAAGCTCCAATTAGGGGGAGGGGGTACCTGCAAAGACACTCTGACGCTCAAGTCAGTAAAGTGAAGTCAATTGCAAGTATTGTATTAGAATGTGCATACCTGGTGTATAGTGTTAACGCCAATTTATAGATGTCGAGATGGTGTTATCTCTCCAACGCAGCACCATTCGATTTGTAACTGACAAATCGTGGTCGTTGGATATGTAACGGATCCTAATGGCGTTGGGCCTCAATACCGCGGCCCAAAACAGGTCCGATAGTCGACAAAAATTGGTTTCCGGAAAGCAAGTGGAGTTGGTGGACCAATAGTCGACAAAAATGACTTCCGGAAATACGTCCTTTGAGCTGTTTCCGGAAAGTTTAAAAAATTGGTTTCCGGAATTATCCTGTTTTGAGGTAATTCCGAAATGTTTTTTTTTATTTTTTTTTATTTTCTTTTAAAATAACGTAAATACGATTAATTACGCTAAACTACAAGAACGATAAATTACGAGGACCATAAAGTACGAGAACGAATATGAGTACAAAAACGAGAATTATAATATATCAAATTCGATAAAATATGAGTACAAATACCATAATAAAATACAAAAAAAAATACATCTAGCGGTCAAATACACAATCAGCTAAAGCACTCGAGAGAAGCTCATATGCAGCAGGTGGAATGCCCTCGAATGACATGACCTGCCGGATACGTGCAGCTATAGACTCGAGTCTATCCTCCATAGTCAGTGGACCAATATCCTCATCTGGAACATCATCTGGTATAGGTGCTTCCTCCGGAGGCGCAGTGAGGCGGGGAATCGACACCTACTGTAACATCCCTAATTTCGTTAAATTCAATTTATGGAATTTACGAATGATTTATTGTCCGAATGAAAGATAAGTCATGTCATTGATATGGAATAGTCGAGAAAGCAACGTTTAATGGATAAACCATAAAAGTTAAGGTGCAAGTTAGAGAGAATTTGGGCAAAAATAACGGTTTATAATGAATTAAAGAGCCAAGGGTATTTTGGTCTTTTCCCAATCATTTAAACCCTCAGCTGAACAATAACCTTTTCTCACTCCCACACTCTCATTTAGCAAATTAGAAACAAAATTGGAGAAGTGAAAGTGAGAGAAAGGAGAATTTGAATGAGAATTGCACATGAGGGCAAAACTGTCATTTCCTTCATTTTTAAAACACCACAGCTGACCTTGGCATCCCCACACTCCCACAAACACCACATTTGCAAAAATTTCAGAAAAGAGAAAGATGGAGAGGGAGAGGAGCCGTGAGGGAGAGAAAGGAAGAAGAGGGGGAAGGACCAAGCTCAAAGGTGGATGCATGTAAGTTCTTCTTTCTCCATCTCCTTCCATTTTTCATTCTCTATCTAATGGTACCAACATCAAATCCTGATTCTCCCTCATTCTCAAGGTGCCATTTTCGGATTTTCAAGCTCATATGACCAAGTAGGAGATTACACCATTGCATGTTGCAATTGAAGTTTCATAATCAATTGTTGAAGTTCAATAACCATATTAGAGTACATCCACCAACCACATTTCGAAATTTTTGGAGAATGTAGGCACAAGAACCACCTCATTTGACTGAGTAATGAGGGAATAAAGTTAGTTACAAGTTTTACTTTTGTAACAGTACCGATTTTGAACCAGTCACCGTATTGTAGCCATAAATCCCTAAATACTCGTCGAAACAGTGTGGGACTTGAACCATATGAAACTAGACAAAATTACCTACACAATGGTTGCCATGTGACTGGTTGTGTGGTTGTTTCATTGATTTCGAAAGATTATCGAGTCGAAAACCGTTTTTCGGAAAATAATGTTTTACGGTTTTTATCGAATTTTATATGTGATTGTCTGAACTGATATTGTACTGGTATGTGGCTGGAATGTTTGATTGTTTTGTTGGAAATTGGATTGGGTTTCGATTGGAAGCGATTGGAGAAGTGAAACGAAACGAAACGAACAAATAACGAATCTGCTACAGGCAGCACGGGTCGTGCCACCTATAGCACGGGTCGTGCTAGACTTTCTGTTTGAACTGAAATGTGGAATTTCAGTATAGCACGGGTCGTGCAAGGTCTGGCACGGGTCGTGCAAGACCTTCTGCCACCGGTTGCCAAAATTTCGTTTCGCTGCTCCTTTCGATTCCAAACCTCTTCTAATATTTTTCCCAACCAATTGTGATGATATTACCTTGATAAAATCATTGTTTTGAAGGTGTTCAACTTGATTTTTAAGAAAAGGTTTTGAAAGTATAAATATTCGAAAAACCGAAAAATAGATCGCGTGTGGGTACATGTTTTTGAATAATAAAACGGATTACATGTCCAATTTGGTATTGTATTATAACGCTGGATGTCTTATATCGTATTCATCAAAACGGGTTATAGAACAACGTTATATATAGATTATATCGAATATAGAAGTCGGCCCAATGCGGGTGTGATATATAGATTATATCAAAAATAGGAGTCGGCCCAATGCGGGTATGATATATAAATTATATCAAGTTGGGTGACGACCCAACGAATAGCATACTAGGCGGGGAAGTCATGAGCCCCTACCCTAGGCCCTGGAAACGTTATGGAATAGTTACTAACGGGGGTTTATCGTGATTGTGGCTATTGCACGGACGATGTTATGCTAAATTCAATGCACGATTCGCGAAGATTGTGGCTGTTGCACGGTCGGTGTTTCAATTGGTAAGCTTGTAATGGTATAGTAACTTACAAGGCTTAAAAATAAATTAATAGCACATTAAATGCCGAGATTGTGGCTGTTGCACGGTCGGTAATGGGCTAACAAGTATATACGCAAATAGTTTATAAATTTAACTATGTTGCAACGGTTTTATAATTGAATCGAGTGATAGTGAGGGGGCACGGTAGAACTCACTGAGATATGCTATCTCAGCCTATCATTATTGTGGTTTTTACAGAGAAAAGGGGTAAGAGGAAGACAAGGCAGCACGAGTAGGTGACGTGCTTATGGAGATGCCGAAGACTTATAGTCTTGAGTTTCCGATTTATGTTTCTCTTGTTATTTTCTGTTATGGTCATGTAACTTGTATTGGATATGAGTTGTATAAACCTATTCCGCTTCTCTGGTTATGATATTGAACAATAGACTTTGTATTCCTTTTAAGTTGTGAACCAAGTAAACTTCATGGAAATGAAGACGGATGAATCTGAGATATTATGTTCTATTATCGGAAAAATTTTGTAGGTTCAATATCTAAACAGGGATCGTGTCCTCTGATTGTTGACACAGATGTGCATCTCAGTGTATCTACATTTTAGAAATATTGGGGTGTTACAATTGGTATCAGAGCAGTTCGACCTAGTCGGACTTAGTATTAGTTTAGGGTTGAGTCGATTCCTTGTTAGTCCTTGTTATAATTATACTTGTGATGCTAAGAGACATTGAGCCTGATCAACTCAATACTTAGTGCATCATAAGCGGAATTGTGGCGGGATGATCAAGACGCAATCCTCAACGAAGACCGGAATCTCCAACCGGTGCATTCTCAAGCAAGGTGACATGATGGTAGATGAATACATCGCTAAGTTTGACAAGTTGTCTCAGTTTTACCAAGTGGTAAAGTATGCTCCGAATGAGGAATGGAGGATGCAGATGTATAAGATGGGCCTTGGTGCTTATATGACTCAGTGTCTCAGTTCTTATACTCTCACCAATTATGCTGCCTTAGAGCAACCAGCCTATGTCGCCGAGGATGATCTCAAAGAGAGTACTGGAAAGGAAAGAAGGTGGTTGAATTATCAACTCCGAATGCAAAATCCTAAGATAATTTCATAAAAGGAAAAGCAGGTGCAATTCTTCGATTCTTCAAAGGTCAGAAGATGTTCTAACTATGGAAAGCATCACAGTGGTGGAACATTCCCTGCCTGCAACTGATAGTGTTATTTCCTTCACTTCAGCCAGCCAATCTCTATTTCAAGGTGCGGAAGCTTTTGTTGGATTGGATTTATCGTCTGTCCAGGTTGTTAATGAATTCTTAGATGTTTTTCTTGAGGAAGTTTCCTCTTTACCTCCGGATCGTGAGGTAGAATTCTCTATAGATTTGGTGCCGGGTACAGGGCCAATATCTATAGCACCTTACAGGATGTCTCCTCTTGAACTAAAGGAACTAAAATCCCAACTTGAGGAATTAAATTCCAAGAAGTTTATTCGACCGAGTGCTTTTCCATGGGGTGCTCCAGTATTGCTAGTCGAGAAGGACGGAGGCATGAGATTATGTATTGACTATCGTCAATTGAACAAAAATACCATAAAAAATAAGTATCCGTTACCAAGGATAGATGATTTGCTAGATCAACTTCGAGGCGCTACAGTATTCTCCAAAATTGATCTAAGATCGGGATATCATCAAATCAAAGTAAGAGCCTTAGATATTCCGAAGACCGCTTTCTGTACTCGATATGGATACTATGAGTTTGTAGTGATGCCTTTTGGTCTAACTAATGCTTCAGCGGTATTCATGGACTTCATGAACCGAGTTTTTCATTCCTACCTGGATCAGTTTGTGGTTGTCTTCATAGATGACATCTTGGTATATTCAAAGACAATTGAGGAGCATGCTCAACATCTCCGCTTTGTTTTGAATGTACTCCGAGAAAAGAAGTTATATGCAAAGCCGTTGAATTGTGATTTCTGGATGTCGGAAGTAAAGTTCTTAGGTCATGTGATTTCCCAGGAGGGAGTAGTAGTCGATCCTAGCAAAGTGGAAGCTTTGTTAAATTGGGGACGACCAACCTCAGTAACAGAAATAAGAAGCTTCTTGGGACTAGCAGACTATTATAGGAGACTTATTCAAGGCTTCTCACAGTTAGTTCTCCCACTTACCCGGTTGACTCGTAAGGATCGGCCGTTTACTTGGGATACTGATTGTGAGGAATGTTTCCTCGAACTGAAAGTTCGGTTAACTTCTGCTCCAATCCGAATTCTTCCGGATCCGTCCCTGGGATTCCAAATTTTAGTGACACCTCTAGGAAGGGTTTAGGGTGTGTTCTTATGCAGAATCAACATGTTGTGGCCTATGCATCCATGCAATTGAAGACTCATGAACGGAATTACACAACTCATGACTTAGAGTTGGCGGCTATTGTGTTTGCACTAAAGATTTGGAGACATTACCTTAAGGCTTCTCGTTTCGAAGTTTTTAGTGATCACAAAAGCTTGAAATATCTGTTCGATTAGAAGGAACAGAACAACAGACAGAGAAAGCGGATTGAATTTCTGAAGGATGACTTCGAATTGAAGTATCATCCCGGAAAGGCAAATGTTGTGGCAGATGCATTAAGCAGGAAGTCTCTCCACACCGCAGAGTTAATGGTTTATGAGATGGCATTGTTAGAGTCTTTTAGATACTTGAGTCTTAAGGTGACAAAGAAAAGGAATCGATTAGTGTTACAGAATATTTGGATTACCAGTGTACTAAGGGATTAGATTCGTGCGGCTCAAGAGGTCGACGTGGAGCTGCAATCTCAGAAAGGATTACCAAGTTTTACCGAAAACAGTGATGGTGTTATCTGTTTCGATGGTAGAATTTGTGTACCCAATAATGAACATATCAGGAGGCAGGTATTAGAAGAAGGTCATCAGAGTCAATATTCCGTACATCCTGGATCTACCAAGATGTACCGGGATTTAAAGCAGATGTAATGGTGGCCCGGAATTACACGGAATCCCTACCAGTATTGTGTCGGACCGAGATCCTAAGTTCACCTCCAGATTTTGGAAAGCATTGAATGAAGCTTTAGGGACAAAGGTGCTTGTTAGCACTGCTTATCATCCTCAGACTGATGATCAAACGTAGAGAACTATTCAGACTCTTGAGGACATGCTTCGGGCATGTGTGCTAGATAGCGGAAGAAAATGGGAGGAACGTCTTCCATTGGTAGAGTTCGCCTATACCAACAGTTATCATTCCAGTATTGGAATGGCACCATTTGAAGCACTATATGGGAGGAAGTGTAGAACCCCATCGTGTTGGTCGGAAGTAGGTGAAAATAAATTTTGGGACCCGATGTGGTTTCTGAAACTACTGATAAGATACGACTGATTCAAGAAAGAATGAAAGTTTCCCAGAGTCGGCAAAAGAGTTACGCTGACAATCGAAGGAGATCGTTGGAATTCGAAGTTGGTGATCAGGTATTCTTAAGAGTTTCTCCAACCATAGGTACCGGTAGAGCTTAACGAACAAAGAAGCTTAGCCCTCGATATGTTGGACCACTCCAAATCATCGAGCGTATTGGGCCAGTTGCCTATCGTCTAGCTTTGCCTCCGACCTTATCAAATCTTCATAATGTCTTCCATGTCTCTCAATTGAGGAAATACATTTCCGATAAGCCGCTGAGTATTGACACGATCGATCTCCGACCATATCTATCATTTCAACCTTATCCTAGCTATATTCTGGAACGTGGAGAAAGATCCTGCGGACAAGGACTATTCCCATTGTTAAAATGGTTTGGGATGGCTTCTCGACTGAAGAGGCTACATGGGAATTGGAAGATGACATGCGGACTCGATATCCATATCTATTCCATTGAGGTATGTCTTTTCAATTTTGAGGACAAAATTTTAAAAGTTGGGGTGATTGTAACATCTCTAATTTAGTTAAATTCAATTTAAGGAATTTACGAATGATTTATTGTTCGAATGAAAGATAAGTCATGTCATTGATATGGAATAGTCGAGAAAGCAACGTTTAGTGGATAAACCATAAAAATTAAGGTGCAAGTTAGAGAGAACTTGGGCAAAAATAACGGTTTTGAATGAATTAAAGAGCCAAGGGTATTTTGGTCTTTTCCCAATCATTTAAACCCTCAGCTGAACAATAACCTTTTCTCACTCCCACACTCTCATTTAGCAAATTAGAAACAAAATTGGAGAAATGAAAGTGAGAGAAAGGAGAATTTGAATGAGAATTGCACATGAGGGTAAAACTGTCATTTCCTTCATTTTTAAAACACCACAGCGGACCTTGGCATCCCCACACTCCCACAAACACCACATTTGCAAAAATTTCAGAAAAGAGAAAGATGGAGAGGGAGAGGAGCCGTGAGGGAGAGAAAGGAAGAAGAGGGGGAAGGACCAAGCTCAAAGGTGGATGCATGTAAGTTCTTCTTTCTCCATCTCCTTCCATTTTTCATTCTCTATCTAATGGTACCAACATCAAAGCCTGATTCTCCCTCATTCTCAAGGTGCCATTTTCGGATTTTCAAGCTCATATGACCAAGTAGGAGATTACACCATTGCATGTTGCAATTGAAGTTTCATAATCAATTGTTGAAGTTCAATAACCATATTAGAGTACATCCACCAACCACATTTCGAAATTTCTGGAGAATGCGGGTAGCCTGGTTCTGTTTTGAGTGTTTGGGGTAGCTATGGAGCTCTAAATCGTGGAGACTTGAAGGTTTGATCAAAAGTATATGTTGCTGGAAAAGTTTGCAGCAAACCCGTATGGGGCAGTGTCTGGAAATATCGATGTATATCTCACCACAGACCTCCTTTGAAGCTCATTTTAATTTATTTGGAAACTAGACTCAAAAATCTTCAGGTTAGGCACAAGAACCACCTCATTTGACTGAGTATTGAGGGAATAAAGTTAGTTACAAGTTTTGCTTTTGTAACAGTACCGATTTTGAACCAGTCACCGTATTGTAGCCATAAATCCCTGAATACTCGTCGAAACAGTGTGGTACTTGAACCATATGAAACTAGACAAAATTCCCTACACAATGGACACTGGTTTGAGTGGTTTTAGTTGAGAATTGGTCTAGATACATTTGTTACAAAACTGCATGCTGATGCTGTAAAACAGAAGTGGAGTTTGGAATGTCGGTTCGTCGAATTTCGGTTTCGAGTCGTCAAAGTTTCGAGAGACATCGATTCATTAGATAGGGAGGAAGTTCAGAAGCAAGAAAGAATGTTTGAGTTGCTGGATTCGAGTTTGAGCTAGCTTCGTAGGAACGTTAAAGACATTCGGGGACCGTTCGTGTGATTCGATTGTTCGTGAACTTCGTTGAACTCCAAGTGTTTCAGGCTTTGCGTGATTTTCATCATGTTAGGTGAGTTCTACTGACTTTTAGGGTTTTATTTTCATTCCTGAAATGATTGCTATGTGACTGGTTGTGTGGTTGTTTCATTGATTTCGAAAGATTATCGAGTCGAAAACCGTTTTTCGGAAAATAATGTTTTACGGTTTTTATCGAATTTTATATGTGATTGTATGAACTGAAATTGTACTGGTATGTGGCAGGAATGTTTGATTGTTTTGTTGGAAATTGGATTGGGTTTCGATTGAAAGTGATCGGAGAAGTGAAACGGAACGAAACAAACAAATAACGAATCTGCTACAGGCAGCACGAGTCGTGCCACCTATAGCACGGGTCGTGCTAGACTTTCTGTTTGAACTGAAATGTGGAATTTCAGTCTAGCACGGGTCGTGCAAGGTCTGGCACGGGTCGTGCAAGGTCTGGCACGGGTCGTGCAAGACCTTCTGCCACCGGTTGCCAAAATTTCGTTTCGCTGCTCCTTTCGATTCCAAACCTCTTCTAATATTTTTCCCAACCAATTGTGATGATATTACCTTGATAAAATCATTGTTTTGAAGGTGTTCAACTTGATTTTTAAGAAAAGGTTTTGAAAGTATAAATATTCGAAAAACCGAAAAATAGATCGCGTGTGGGTACATGTTTTTGAATAATAAAACGGATTACATGTCCAATTTGGTATTGTATTATAACGCCGGATGTCTTATATCGTATTCATCAAAACGGGTTATAGAACAACGATATATATATAGATTATATCGAATATAGAAGTCGGCCCAATGCGGGTGTGATATATAGATTATATCAAAAATAGGAGTCGGCCCAATGGTGGTATGATATATACATTATATCAAGTTGGGTGACGACCCAACGAATAGCATACTAGGCGGGGAAGTCGTGAGCCCCTACCCTAGGCCCTGGAAACGTTATGAAATAGTTACTAACGGGGGTTTATCGTGATTGTGGCTGTTGCACGGACGATGTTATGCTAAATTCAATGCACGATTCGCCGAGATTGTGGCTGTTGCACGGTCGGTGTTTCGATTGGTAAGCTTGTAATGGTATAGTAACTTACAAGGCTTAAAAATAAATTAATAGCACATTAAATGCCGAGATTAATAGCATATTTTCTGTTATGGTCATGTAACTTGTATTGGATATGAATTGTATAAACCTATTCCGCTTCTCTGGTTATGATATTGAGCAATAGACTTTGTATTCCTTTTAAGTTGTGAACCAAGTAAACTTCATGGAAATGAAGCCGGATGAATCTGAGATATTATGTTCTATTATCGGAAAAATTTTGTAGGTTCAATATCTAAACAGGGATTGTGTCCTCTGATTGTTGACACAGATGTGCATCTCAGTGTATCTACATGTTAGAAATATTGTGGTGTTACACCTACCATGGGAGGTAGCTCTCATCGCACTCCCCCAAATGTCTGGCCTGTCTAGCAGATCTTACCAAATGCGTGACCGGGCTCTGGTAGAACAACCATCTCTCCACAATAACCCTAGAAGATGGACGTGACGCACCAACGATAAGGGGCTCAGAAGGGATGGTCTGGCGGTATCCAAACTGCCATAAGACCCTGTCCGACATGTAAGGCACAATGATATCATCCCATAGCAAATGAAACGACACTCTCCCAAGAAATCATCGTGCTGTATACCCAGCAATTGAAACCCGGCATAAACGGCCATCTCATCAGTAAATCCATCACTAGGCTGCCTAAACTGGTCAGCGGTAAATGGAGCAAGTTGGACACGTCGTCAAACGTGACAGTCATCTCTCCGAAAGGAAGGTGAAATGAGCTGGTCTCTGAATGCCACCTCTCCACAAATGCCGAGATCAGGTTGTGATTGATGACCTGCAAAGGCGTCGAATCAAGCTCCAACAGACGATCTTGTTGTAACCATGTCTCCACACGTGGGTGGTGCTGTGCAGGTCGAGACTTAAATATTTTCTAACCATGGGCTGCAACCTTAATTTTACCACCGTCTTGTCTAAAATTAAATTATATAAATTAAAACATTTTAAACAACAATAAAAAAATTTAAATTAATTATTAAAACTGTTACCTCTCCCATACGGAAGCCTCGACACTACGTGGGTATGAAGCCGGTGCAACAAAACTTGGTCCCTAGGACCCTGCTCAACAGGCTCATCATACCAGTCTTACTGCGGAGCGTGGTCCTGCTGCGGAGCGTCTGCAGCCTCCATAAAATGGTCCTGGTCCTGATCAACATGAGCCTCACCAGCGTCCCGATCACGGACATGCCTGTTACGCTCAGAAACGTGACTGGCTTGCCTGATCAACCTAATCCTCCTGGTGCGGGTACTAGGAGCAGGAGTGTGATCTGCATCTCCGCCTGCTCGCTGTGACGACTCGCCTCACTCAAAACGTCATGAACTACTCGCCACTGAAAAAAACACAAAAAAAAATTAAAAACGAATTTTTTTAAAAAAAAAATTCCGAAAACACCTCGTTTGAGGATGAGTCCGGAAATCTTTTTCTATGAACTTTTCGGAAACAACTCAAAGGACGTATTTCCGGAAGTCATTTGAACTTGACACCTCAAAGGACGTATTTCCGGAAAAATCGCAAAAAAAGCTTCCAGAAATACGTAAAAAGAAGGTATTTCTGGAAAGATAAAAAAAAACTTCCTGAGATATTCGGAATGATGTGGAAATGAGATGATGGTTTTGGTTTTTTATTGTTAGTAAGGGTATTTTGGTCAGATTGTGCAAAATGGGGGTATAGGGAAAGCCTTAGTTATATGTTGTCGGGAGCAGTAAGCTTAACAATTTATTCAAATAAAAGAACACACATGCACATTGATAAATTGGGTCCTAAATTGGATGAATTTATGAATTATATATTAAAAGATTCTAATAAAAAATGATTCATTAAAACCAAAGTAATCAAAACCGGACCGTACCGGGCGGTTTGACCGGTTGAACCGGACCCCTATCCGGTCCAGTTGAACCCCAAAGCCGGATTGCATCAGAATCGAGGCAAGAACCGCGGCGGTTCAATGGTTGAAGGCGGTTCTGAGAAAAAGCTTTTTTTTTTAAATTGTTTGGTGTTCCATGTGGGGATCGAACCCCTTCCCTCTCCGTACAAGCTTCAAATATTCAGTGTTTTAAAAACCGGCTCGGCCCGGCCGGTCGGACCGGTCGAACCGGGAACCGGGGGGGTAATCGAGCCGGTCAAGGTTTTGGATCGGCCATGCAGCAAACCGGTGGGAACCAGTGTGACTCGGCCGGTTTTTGGAAAAACCGGTGACCCAGTGACCCGGCTCGAACCGGACCGGGTTGTGCATTTTACTTTTTTTTTATCAAATCTTTGAACTGTAATTGGGAGGGGCCGCGCGAAGGCAGGCCCCCACTAGTGATTGCCATCTAGGTAAGTATGTTTCCCATTGACATACGTCTTGGCTTTTATTTATATCTCATTCTCTGTTCCATTCATTCTATGCGATGTGGGACTATTTGTAAACTACTTAAAACAAAAGAGACTCAAAAACCTCAACAAAATGCCATTAGTGGGGTTTGAACCCCTAACCTGTTGAAAGCAAATGCTCAGCGCTACCATGAGGCTACCAATCTTATTGAGGATATTATTTATTTCAAATATATATAATTGGTACCTCTTTTCCTAAAAGTCAAGTACGCTCATCCTCTTGGCATTAGCTTGTAATATTAATATTATGTTTCAACAAACTTATTTAATATTAAGTATTTTTTTAAATATTTATTTAATATTAAGTTGTAAACTTATGAAATTTGTTCTAAATATTTATTGAAGCATGATATGAACTTTTAAAATTTATTTAATATATACCAAGCAAATAAAAATAAAATAGGCATGCGTGTAATTTTAGCAAATTAAGTTTTACAAGTATGAAATATATAGGTCCTGAAAATTTGGGAGTTTTTTATATTTTAGTAAATATAAAATAAACATAGTTATTAATTTTACAGGGACGAAATTTATATTATATACTATATAGGTATTGAAAATTCTCGAAATAGAGACTGGGTCCGAGTCATCCGATTCCGGTTTTGGTCATGCGGTTCAACTGTCGACCCCTCGGTCCGACCCTTGACCCAGTGACCCGGTACCTTCACCGAGTCGGTCACCGGTCCGAGTTTTAAAACATTGCAAATATTAACCATCAGAGCAACCACGTTATGTTGTCACTTAACTGTAATATTATGTATATAACCATTCTTCCTTTTATTTTAACAAAAGCCATTTTCCCTAATAATTTTATCTATTTACCGTTTACTTTTATACTTATATATGTGTTATTATATATTACATATATATCTTAACTATTTAAGATCTAATATTTTGTATTACATTCTATAGACTTTTGATTCTATGTATTTATTGATTAGAATATTATTAAATATGAATAATTATTATTTTTTTGAAAATCTTGACTTATAATTTCATATATTTTTCTATTTTTCATATTATTTTAATATAAAATTTATTCATACCGGATATGTTGTTGTATTATTATGAGTATTATGGTTTTTTATTAATTTTTATCCTTTATATATTTAATAAAAATATTAAATAATATATTTAATTAATTTCGGTTGAACCCCGATTCAACCGGTTGAACTCAAGAACCTCTGAACCGCTACCTCTTCTGGTTCAATGTCCGGTCCGGTTTTGATTACCTTGATTAAAACAAATATGAAATTTGTTGTAAAAAAATATGAATTTGATTGAATTTTATCAAATATACACTTTAAATCAAATCATTTGAATGGGTCAAAGAGTTTCTTAATTTGGACTAGTTGATTTTTTCTTCAAAATAAATATTCTAACTCAATTAGTTAAAATCTCCAATTATGATAAATATTTTATTACAATATAAAAATCGTGAGATGTAATATAACATATATAAAATTTTCACGTGAGAAAAAAATGAGTGAATTTAACAATTAAAAAACTATTATCATGAATTAATTAAAATAAATATCAGATCCATCATCCAGCTTGCAACAATTGACCCGTCGTCGACTTCCTGTCTTCAATCAATCGTAGTCTAAATTGTCGACAAGGGTGAGATATCAATGGAAGAAAATCTTGAACAAACAAAAAGAGAGCACACAACATTCCAAATTTATACCAATAATAGCACGTATCTAAGTACTTCAACTATAGGATGATACTCGTGCATATGCATCGAATAAAATAAAAAATCCATTTCAATTAGCATTATGTAAATTATAATAACAATGAATGTCAGAGTTTTTATTAAAAAAATAAATAATTGTGTTGTTATTTGATGGTATAACAAATATTAAATTGAAATTATATTTTAAAATAAAAATGGTTACTCATTATAATCCTATTGGAGAAGATTTATTTTACCATATAACCGTAATCAAATATTATAACAATAATAATGTTGTAGGTTAGAGTCATATAAGAAAGAAATGAAGAACCACTATCGATCCATTTTAACTAGAAAATGAGAGAGAAAAAAAATATCTACAACGAAAATCAGAAACATATTTAAACTTTAAACTATAACATTTTTTGAAATTTGATTTTTTGTTTTTTTTATTTATGAATCTCTGAGTTATTACTTTAATGTTGCCGATGCTGAAATTATGAATCTATGAGGGAAATCATTGTGTTGCTTGCTTGGCAAAAATGGTAGCTAACAAGACTCATTCCGACTATCCCCTCCAGCAAAGCTAAAAATTTTTTTGTTAATGGAGGATGTCATGGGTGTTTCTTTTGTCGGACATTAAGTCCTGTTTTTCTTTTCTTTTTAAGCTTATTTTAGCCTTTGTAAAAAAAGTATTAACCTCATTAAAATGTACTACTTTTTTTAGAGTACAAATATATTATTAAAAGTGTGGCGTCAATTATATATGAAACAGAGAACTAAGAGTGAAAGTCTCATTTTATTGATTGATGAAGTGAGTGAAATTGAATGTACAGCAAAAGCTTATTAGAGCTGAGTTTAAATAATACCAATGTACCATTTATCTTCTCTAACTACCCTTTATCTTCTAAACAAACTCTAAAAACAGAATAACTAACTAATTAAATATAATTAGTAAAATGCAATTAAATAAATAATTGAAGTGTAAGTTAATACCCCCCTCAAGATGGAGAATAGATGTCAAGCATTCCCATCTTGCTAATGAGTTCTGAGAACAGGGGTTTTGGAATTGTTTGGCATCACAAATATACCCTTGAAAATCATTTGATTTTATGAATTCACAGGCTAATAAGATTGCTTATGCCATATCTCTAGTCGATCTGGGACTTCAACACACCATTCACGCTCAGGATTGGACATCTGAAGCATTGAGTGCTACAGGTGAAATAACAAGGATCTCAACACACCCCTTCGCACCCAGGACTGTACAACTCGAGTATGAAAAAAAGGTGGATTAATGGAGATCTTGGCCCAATAAGAAATCTAGAATATGCTTAGGCATGAATATTTGTGAGTCATAACCAACATAAGTCAGTAATGATGTTGAAGCTGACTCGAGGGAAGATCGAGGAAGAAGCTTCAAAAAAATTCTTGAATGATGAAGCTGGGTCGAGGGAAGATCGAGGAAGAAGCTTCAAAAATTTTCTTGAATGGTGAAGCTAGCTCGAGGGATGATCGAGGAAGAAGCGAGGAATGAGCTTCAAAAATTTTATTGAATGATGAAGCCAGCGCGAGGGATAATCGAGGAAGAAGCTTCAAAAAATTTCTTGAGTGCACGCATCAAGTGACGGAATTTGTCCTTAGGAAGATGTTGAGATACCAACACAAGACCGGGATTATCCGAAGGATGGAGGTAGAATGCGTCATCGTAATTTTGTTGAGGATTTGCCATGGCAGAGATGAGTTGAATAGCAACCAAGCAGATCAAAGAATGAAGGAAGAATGATGAACGCAGAGAATTTCAAATAACATGTGGAAGAAAAATCAAGAAAGTTCTTCCAACACCACAATGAGCACCATTGTTCCTGAATCGCAAATCAGAAGAAGAAATTCGCGAGAAGACAATGGAGGAATCACCGAGGAGACAGGAACGCGAAAGCTATAACACTTCTGATACCATATTAAAAGTGTGGCGTCAATTATATATGAAACAGAGAACTGAGAGTGAAAGTCTCATTTTATTGATTGATGAAGTGAGTGAATGTACAGCAAAAGCTTAGTAGAGCTGAGTTTAAATAATACCAATGTACCATTTATCTTCTCTAACTACCATTTATCATCTAAACAAACTCTAAAAACAGAATAACTAACTAATTAAATACTTTGTCAAAAAAAAACTAATTAAATACAATTAGTAAAATGCAATTAAATAAAAATTTGAAGTGTAACTTAATATATCTCATATGCTTGAATAAACTTGGATTAAACTAGTAAGAAAACTTCCGCAAGTTCTCAAATAGTTAAGAGTTCAATAAAAAGCTTTTTTTTTGTGAGTTTAATAAAAAGCTTAAAGTGATCACCAAAAAAATAATATAAAAACCTTTTTTCGTTACCATGTCATTGGTGCGTAGTTTCCACTAACTTTGTCAGTGACTAATCTACGCCGGAGAACCTGGCTGGCCACGAGCACCCGACTTTGCCGACCCGTGTGGTTCTCCCCTCCTAACAGAGTTTTTGCGACACACAAGATTCGAACCCGAGACCTTGAGGTGGGATTCGAGTCTAGTTACCACTCAGACCAACCCTTGTCGGTAAATTTACGACTTTGGAAATAAAAAGGTTTAAGTTCAAATTTTGTAAACTAATGGTTCTCCCCTCTAGTTAATTAATTAATTGTTAATATTTGCCTATAATAAACAATGAACTAATATCCCGATCTTCTCACACCCAAGAGCACTTGGATGAGATTGTTAGGATCTCTTCCAACTTAATCAAGGTCTTGGGGTTTGCTTATAAAAACACATTAAAAATCTCAATCAAAATCTTATCTACTTGAAAACCTTCTTTTTTCGATAAGTAGAAATTTCATTAATAAGCACTAGTGTTAGATATAAAATAATCTACTTCTTTATTTGTATTTTTACCTTACTAGTCTAGATACAGTTGGCTCTCAACTAGAGTTAACATAGATAATTAACTAGAGTTAGAACTAGGTAGTTCACTATTTTTCTGTTATGGAAGAGTTAGCCTCTCAAGACTACTTCCTTTTTTACTGCATCTGTATATATGATACATTTACTGCATCTGGAATAATATAGAGAGTTTTTTCTGATTCTATCAAATCTTAACATGGTATCAGTTGAAGATTCCCTTCCGCATTCTCTTCTCTGATCTTTCTCCCTCTCCTTCGCGAAATCGCTCTTGATGTTTGCAAACCCTAAATTTCTCTTTGTGCAATCTGATTCTCTTGCAATCGATTGCATTTCCTCTTGAATCGCATTGCTTCTTCCTCCCTTTTGCCTCAATCTTGATCTTTGTTTTTCGATTTCTTGCACATTCTTCAAATGGCTTCTTCGGATTCCAGCGATTCAGAAAATCACGCCGCTTCGATCCATCGATCTTCATCTTCGTCAAAGCGCGATGATGTTTCGGATCCTTACTATATCCACTCAAACGAGAATCCTTCTCTCAAGATGGTTACTCCGGTGTTGGAAGGTTCCAACTATCACTGTTGGATCCAGGCTATGACCATGGCTCTCGAAATGAAGAATAAGTTCGCCTTTGTCGATGGAACGATCTTGAAACCTGCTGCTTCTGATCCAAAATTCGCGAAGTGGAAGCGCTGCAATATGTTGGTCCTTTCTTGGATCAATCACTCTGTATCCACTGATATTTCCTCCAGCATCCTTTGGATCAATGAAGCGTACAATGTCTGGAAAGAATTGCGAAATCGATTCTCTCAAGGTGACAACACCAGAATTTACCATCTACAACAAGAAATTTTTTCTCTCAAGCAGGCGAATCTCTCTGTACGTACTTACTTCACAAAAATGCGTGTATTGTGGGATGAATTATGCAATTTTATTCCTATTCCTACTTGTACTTCGACTACTGGTTGCTGTTGCGATGCTTCTAAAACTGTTCAAGGTTACCGTGAGCGTGATGCCGTCATGAGTTTCTTGCAAGGCCTCAACGATAATTACACAGCTGCTCGATCTCAAATTTTGCTCATGGAGCCTCTCCCTACTTTGACCAAGGTATACTCCATGGTTGTGGAGCAAGAACGCCAAATTGGTTCTCCAGTCACTCCGGATCCGCTAATAGCTCATGTGCAAACACAAACCAGTATCACCCAAGGCCGTGGCAGAGGCAAACCCCCTCAACAACGTGGTAATCGTCTTTGTACTCACTGCAATCGCACCAATCACACCATTGATACATGTTTCTTGAAGCATGGTTACCCTCCCGGATTCAAGAACAAGAAATCTGTTCAACATGTCACCACAGATTCCTCCAATACTTCTGATGCACAGACTGCCTCCCCTCTGCTTAGCCTCACCACTGAGAAAATTCAGAGTCTTCTTTCTCTAATCCCTACTACCTCCCCTACCGCCACCGTATCTGCAAACATGGTCAGTGCACATCCTATTACTTCTGGTTACACAGAACAAGGTAATCTGTTTATTCTTTGGCTTATTGACACCGGTGCTACAGATCATATTTGCTCATCATTATCCTATTTCACATCTTATAGAGCCATCAAACCCGTATCCATTAAACTCCCTAGTGGCCACACTACCTATTCTTATTACAAGGGCACTGTGGTTTTATCACCTTCTCTTATTCTATATGATGTCTTTTACATTGAAAATTTTAAATCAAACATCATATCTGTAGGCCAATTGGCTGAAACTAGTAACTGTGAGGCAGTGTTTAATGGGACTCAATGTACTTTGCAGGATATCCCATCGAAAAGGATGATTGGAAGCGCTAAGTTGAATGGCCGCCTATACCACTTGATGATCTCGCATAAGGATTTTACCTCTTCTTCCAAGCACACAACGTGTAATTCAGTTTCTCTTAATTCTGTTAACATTGATTTGTGGCATTATAGGTTAGGCCACCCATCTAATACATGTTACACTCTTGTTCAAAAATCACATTGTAATATACCAACTTTGATCAATAAAGTTTGTGATACTTGTCACTTGGCAAAACAAAAGAAATTACCCTTTCCTATTCATACTGCTGTAACTCAAAATTGTTTTGATCTCATACACGTTGACATTTGGGGACCTATGGCCACTTCATCCATCAATGGTAACAAATATTTTCTCACCATTGTGGATGATAAGTCTAGGTTCACTTGGACCAAACTTCTCAAAAACAAAACTGAAACCAGGCCCGCCCTCATTCATTTTATTTCCTATGTCCAAACCCAATTCGGTGTCTCAGTCAAGTCCATAAGGTCTGACAATGGTCAGGAATTCTTAATGCAAGAATTCTACCTTCAAAAAGGCATTGTCCACCAACGGTCTTGTGTTGAAACACCACAACAAAATGGAATTGTTGAGAGAAAGCATCAACACATCTTAAATGTTGCTAGGTCTCTCATGTTCCAATCAAATCTTCCCTTGCAATTTTGGGACTTTGCCATTTCTCACTCAGTTCACATTATCAACCAACTGCCCTCTGTTTCTCTCCACTCACACTCTCCATATTTCCTTCTCTACAACAAACTACCAGATATCTCTAGCCTAAGAGTTTTTGGCTCTTTGTGCTATGCCACCACCATCACAGCCCACCGTACAAAATTTCAGCCTCGTGCCCGTAAATGCATTCACATTGGTCACACACAAGGTGTTAAGGGCTATCTTCTTTTAGACCTACACAACAATGAGATATTTCTCTCTAGAAATGTCACTTCCTATGAACACATCTTTCCTTACCAACAAAACACTTCTACTACCACCTCAAATTCCACTCACTCACCAACACCTTCCAAAATTAACCTCTCAAGCTTCTTTTCCTTTCACACCAATTCTGATGCCCTGCCATCACCTCTCCATGAACCTCAAGCTTCTCCAACCATTCCCACACAATCCCCTCTTGAGTCTATATCTGTTGCTGACTCTGACAGTAACCACCCATCCACCACTGCAGAACCCACTCCCTTAAGAATCTCCACTAGACCAAAATCTAAACCATCCTATTTGCAAGATTATCACTGTGGTATGGTTTCCTCTTCTACTAGTAATTCTACATCCTCAGGTACTCTTTATCCTTTATGCAAAGTTTTGTCTTATGATAACCTGTCTCCTGCCCATTCTTCTTTTATTGCCTCGGTTTCTAGTCATGTTGAACCTACCACATATCTCCAAGCAGTTAAGCATCAATGTTGGAGGGATGCTATGGATCTAGAACTCAAAGCATTGGAGTCAAATAACACTTGGTCCATTTGTGATCTTCCCTCTGGTAAGCAACCCATTGGGTGTAAATGGGTATATAAGATTAAACTACAATCTGATGGCAGCCTTGAAAGGTACAAAGCTCGTCTAGTGGCCAAGGGCTTCACTCAACTAGAAGGAGTGACTATTCTGAAACTTTTTCCCCTGTTGTAAAGATTACAACTGTGCGACTTGTTCTTGCATTAGCTTCTGCTCACAGTTGGCATCTTCAACAATTGGATGTCAACAACGCTTTTCTTCATGGTGATCTACATGAAGAAGTCTACATGAAAGTGCCTCCTGGTCTTTATTCTACCAACTCAAAGCAAGTTTGTAGGCTTCACAAGTCTCTCTATGGCTTGAAGCAAGCTAGTAGACAGTGGAACTCCAAATTGATTACTCTACTTCTCTCCTTAGGCTATACACAGTCTAAAACTGACTATTCTTTATTGGTGAAAGCTGCAGGAACCCATTTAACTATTCTTCTCATATATGTCGATGACATTCTCCTCACGGGTAATGATCTGCAGGAAATAAACTCTGTCAAGCATACTCTTCACCAACAATTTAAAATCAAAGACCTTGGCACACTCAAATTCTTCCTTGGATTGGAAGTTTCCAGATCATCTATGGGCCTCGTCTTATCTCAACGCAAATATGCTTTGGAACTACTTGAAGATGCTGGTTTACTTGCCTGCAAACCAGCCTCCACTCCTATGGTTTCTGGTCTGAAACTTAGTGCTACCACAGGTACTCTATTGTCTGATCCAACATCATATAGAAGGCTCATTGGGCGCCTGATTTACCTTACTAACACCAGACCTGACATCTGTTATACTGTGCATAAGTTGAGTCAGTTTCTGTCTTCTCCAATGGATACTCATATGTCTGCTGCCACACATATTTTAAGATACATCAAGAGCAGCCCTGGCCAAGGACTGTTTTACAGTTCCAAATCTGATGGTTTACTCAAAGCTTTTAGTGATGCCGATTGGGCTGCTTGCCTTGATAGCAGAAGGTCTACAACCGGTTTTAGCATCTTTTATGGCTCTGCCTTGATCAGTTGGAAATCTAAAAAGCAGAGCATTGTTTCCCGTTCCTCTTCGGAGGCCGAATACCGAGCTCTTGCCCTCACCACTTCTGAAATACAATGGCTCATATATCTACTTCAAGATCTTCATCAACCTCATGACAAAGCTGTCTCTCTCTACTGTGATAACAAATCTGCTATACATATTGCTCAAAACCCCATATTCCACGAACGCACCAAACATATTGAGCTGGATTGCCATCTCATCCGTGACAAGGTGCTAGCTAGTCTCATCCACCTAATGCCAATCTCAACCAAGGCTCAAATTGCTGATCTTTATACCAAACCTCTGCAATCAACACAGTTTTCTGTCTTGCTGTCCAAGCTGAATATGAAGGACATCCATGCTCCAGCTTGTGGGGGGGGGGGGGGGTGTTAGATTTAAAATAATCTACTTCTTTATTTGTATTTTTACCTTACTAGTCTAGATACAGTTGGCTCTCAACTAGAGTTAACATAGATAATTAACTAGAGTTAGAACTAGAGGTAGTTCACTGTTTTTCTGTTATGGAAGAGTTAGCCTCTCAAGACTACTTCCTTTTTTACTGCATCTGTATATATGATACATTTACTGCATCTGGAATAATATAGAGAGTTTTTTCTGATTCTATCAAATCTTAACAACTAGCTCGGCCAACACGTGTAACCACTCTACCCACCTTCTATGAAAGATTGCAGAGGACACACAAACATTTACTACAAGTGCTAGATAAGAAGTACACAAGCGTTTGCTACTTGAAAACCTTATTTTAAGTAAATTACTTAAAAATCACACCAAAATCTAGTAGATATTTTGACTAACATATCCTTATTAAAATGGGAGTTAGGCGGAAATATGGATTATTAAGTAATTTAGATAAATTAATATATATAGTTTAAATACTATAGATAAAGGTATTATTGTCTCTCACCGTTGGTTGCCTTAGCAATTTCAACAATATGGGGACGACGGCTCTCGGGTTCGAACCCAGGTGTGAACAATGGTATTATATGTGCGTAGTGTTTATTTGCCATTTCATCTAAGTGGATAAAAAAATATTATAAAAAAAACAATCCATCTTTGAATATTCTAAAATGATAAACAATTTTTTTTGTCTTGAATCTTTTTTTAATAGTCGAGACCCATGTTAGAAGGGAAGTAATTTTCTTTAAAATGAGAAGGGAAGTATCCACCCATCTGTATCTATTTCATCATGGTAGTCTAATCCACTACAAGTCCTAAACAATTTGTAATCATTGTTGGTTGGGTTTGAGCACTCCCAGTGCTCCTTGAATGAAATTTTGCTTATAAAAATAACTGAAAGCGGAATCTGTCAAAAAGAAAACATGAAACATAAACCACACAACTCATTACTTCGAGTAACAGGTAATGGTAGTATGTGGTCCCCACAGATTTATTTTGCATCTTACTCCAACATAAAATATGGAACCATAAATGTGCCACTTAATACTAGCTCTTACAAAAACATAACCAATTAATCAGGTTGACAATTGTGGATCTTCCTGGAATTTCAGTAGTATTCATTTTTTTTAAAGAACTTAGTGCAATTTTTTTTATAAGCAAAATTTCTAATCTAAACATCTAAATATGCTCTTAATATTACTGAAATTTCTTTAAAAGAACTTAGCTTTCAAACATGCACTAAGTTTTTGGTCAAAAAAAATTTTCTAATCTACTATCTACTATCTACTATCTACTATATACTATAGATCTATTATAGATTTATACAAATTCACCACATATGGTTTTACCAATACCCCCATTCTATCTAAAAGACACGTTAAAAATTTGAGGGTAAAAATATCATTACACTCTATTAGTGCAATTTGAGGGTAAAAATATCATTACTGTAACCAATTGGAATTTCAGTAGTCCAATTTTTAAAGAACTAAATTTCTAATCTACTATCTACTATCTACTATAGATCTACTATAGATTTATACAAATTCACCACATATGGTTTTACCAATACACTCATTCTATCTAAAAGACACGTCAAAAATTTGAGGGTAAAAATATCATTACACTCTATTTTTTCTTTTTTTCCTCTTTATTCTTACACCCTCTTTCTTACTTTTCACTTTTCTCTTACACTCTCTTTCCTCATTTTTTCTCTTTTTTCTTATAGATTTATACAAATTCACCACATATGATTTTACCAATACCCCCATTCTATCTAAAAGACACGTCAAAAATTTGAGGGTAAAAATATCATTACACTCTATTTTTTCTTTTTTTCCTCTTTATTCTTACACTCTCTTTCTTACTTTTCATTTTTCTCTTACACTCTCTTTCTTCCTTTTTTCTCTTTTTTCTTACACTCTCTTTCCTCCTTTTCACTTTTCTTTTACACTCTCTTTCTTTTTTTTTTCTTTTTACTTTACTTTTCCCATAAATAATTATTCTCTTTCTCTTATCACTTCACTTTAATTCTTTTAACTAATTTTCTAAATTTATACAAACACTACTTTAATTAAAATTTTTGAATACTACTACTATAAACCTACTATCTAAAAAACAAGAAGACTTAATGACTATTTAAATTAGTAATTAATATTTAAAACAAATATCTCTTATTGATAATCTAATATCTAACTTTTATTATCTACTATAATCTACTAATCAACTAAAATAATCAATTGAAACTACGAGATAACTGCACTGATAAATAAAAAACACGGGATAACTGCAGTGATATATAAAAAAACACGGGATTAATATTTACCATTGATATTTATAATTTTTTTTTGACAATTTATAATTAATATTTACCATTGATAATTATAATTTTGGAAAACTACTATAAAACTACTATCTAAAAAAACACGTGATAACTGCAATAATCTACTATAATCTACTAATCAACTCAAATAATCTAATATAAAAACACGGGATAACTGCAATAATCTACTATAATCTACTAATCAACTCAAATAATCAATTGAAACTATGAGATAACTGCAGTGATATATAAAAACACACGGAATAACTACACAAATATATAAAAAGATACAGGATTAATATTTGTCATTGATAATTAAATTTTTTGAAGACTACTATAAACCTACTATCTAAAAAACAATAATATTTAATAACTATTTAAACTACTGATTAATATTTAAAATAAATATTTCTTATTGATAATCTACTATCTCTCTTTTACTATCTACTATAATCTATTAATGAACTAAAATAATTAATTGAAACTACGAGATAACTGCACTGATATATAAAAAAACACGAGATTAATATTTTTCTTTGATAATTAAAAATTTTGAAACCTACTACTACAAACCTACTATCTTAAAAATAAGCAGACTTAATAACTATTTAAATTACTAATTAATATTTAAAACTTATTGATAATCTACTATCTAAAAAATAAACTATCTACTATAATCTACTATCAACTATAATAATCAATTGAAACTACTAGATAACTGCACGGATATATAAAAAACACAGGGATAACTGCAGTGATATATAAAAAAACACGGGATTAATATTTGTCATTAATAATTATAGTTTTTGAAAACTACTATCTAAAAAAACAAGAAGGCTTAATGACTTTTTAAACTAATTAATATTTAAAACACACGCGACAAATATTTGTCACTAATATCTAAAAAAGGACAAATAATTGTTACTGATATATAAAAAAACAGGGGATAAATATTTGTTAATGGTAATCTACTATCTATCTTTTACTATCTACAATAATCTACTAATCAACTCAAATAATCAATTGAAACTATGAGATAACTGCACTGATATATAAAAAAATACGGGGATAATTGCAATGATATATTTAATAACACGGGATAGTTTCACTGATATATAAAAAAAACATGGGATAACAACACTGATATATAAAAAAACACTGCATTGATATATAAAAAAACACTGCACTGATATATAAAAACACACGGGATAAATGCACATATTGTTTTTAAATGACACTTTTACATTTTTAGTTTTAATATTTATCAATTTTTTATTTGAAACTCATTTTGTATCTACTTTAAATTTTTCTTTATTTTCACGGGGTAATGTTCAGACTATTTATATACTGTCTAAATTCATTCCTAAAAAGAACACGACAACACCTGTCCGTATGCAGGTCATCCTCTATATTTTACAATTGATTTTAGATTAATGAGATTTCAAACTAACGTTTCTATTTGAGGTAATCGTATGACGTAACGGGATCGGCCCGTGCAGATGCACGGGTATAGTACTAGTTATAGTAATAAAAAGTAATAGAAGATATGAAAATGATCTTTACTCGACCGGGTGCGACGAGCTAGGAGGAAAAAAGTAGAGCATTGTGTTGAAACTCACGCTCCAAATATCACACAACACTTACTAATAAGGATGAGGAGTATTCGGGTAGATTAAAATCCTTGGAAATCAGAGATCAGATTGCCAAAGGAAAGAAGGGGAAGAAAAGTAAGTCCCGATGAAGATTACAACATTTAACATAAGAGGGTGGGGGGGCTGCGAAAAGAAGGCGCCTCAAAAAGATAATGGTGGAGGAAAAAATTGATTTGTGCTTGATCCAAGAAACAAAGAGCAGTGGCCTGACAAAGAGAGCTATTGGGAGTATTTGGGGTGATGACAGCTTTGATTGGTTAAGTAAAAATGCTGAGGGCCTCTCAGGGGGTTTGTTATGTGTTTGGAAGACAGATCTTTTGGAGGTAATATTCTCTTTCTCGGGTGACAATTTTATTGGTATGTGCGCAAAGATAGGGGACAACATCTGCTATTTTGTTAACGTATATTCAGCATGTAATATGGCTGGGAAGCGGAGGTTGTGGACCAACTTACGTTGCTTGAAGGATCAGGTTGAGACTGGGGAATGGTGCATAGAGGGTGATTTTAATGCGGTGTCGTCGAGACAAGAAAGAAGTGGGTGTTCAACTCTCTTCAATCAAGTTGAGGCTGGCGAGTTTTCAGCATTTATGGAGGATATGAATCTAATTGACGTCCTGGCATTAGGTAAGAAATTTACTTGTTATGGTTCGGATGGAAGAGCAAGTAGGCTGGATAGAATACTATTAACGGATGGTCTTATATCGCGGTGGAACATTAGTGCCTAGTGGGTTGGGAACAGAGAGATTTCGGATCATTGCCCAGTATGGCTAATTACTTCGGCTGCTTATTGGGGACCAAAACCGTTCAGATTTAACAATTGCTGGGTGGATCATAAGGATTTCAAGCAGTTCGTTCATGATAGTTGGGCATCCTTCCAAGTGGATGGAAGGGGCTCGTACGTTCTTAAGGAGAAATTGAGATTGCTGAAGGAAAAACTGAAAAATGGAACCGGGAGGTGTTTGGTTTTAAAGATCTGAAGATTGAAAATATAGTGAAAGAATTGAATGAGGTAGAGAGGATAACAGTGGAAGGGGGTGGTGTGGATGATGAATTACGGAGTAGGTTAAATAATGAGTTTTGGAGTGAACTTCATGCTAATGAAAGTCTTCTTGCTCAGAAGTCAAGAGTAAGATGGCTGTCGCAAGGAGACTCCAATAGTCGCTACTTCCATGCTTGCGTAAAAAATAACAGGAGAAGGACGCAGATTCTAAAGGTGTTGGTGGATGACGAGTGGGTGGAGGAAGTGGGGGGCGTGAAGAGGGCGGTGAAGGAGCACTTTGAGAGTAAATTCCAAGAAGGGGAAATGGATAGACCGACCATTGACGGCGTTCAATTTCACCAGCTATCAGAGGAAGACAATAGGATGCGGGTTAAGCCGTTTTCCTTGGAGGAGGTTAGGGAGGTGGTATGGGAATGTGACGGCAACAAGAGTCCGGGCTCGGATGGGTTTAATTTTACGTTTATAAAAAACTGCTGGGATCTTTTATCCACGGAGATTATGCAGTTCTTTGAGGAATTCCACAATCAAGCAAGGCTCCCAAAGGCAATTAGCGCATCTTTTGTGGCACTAATCCCGAAGTCCAGCAATCCGCAAGACCTGGGGGATTATAGGCCAATTTCACTTATTGGGAGCATGTACAAGATGTTGGCAAAGGTCCTGGCGGGAAGAATCAAAAAGGTGCTGAAGGGGGTGATTTCAGGGTGTCAGAGTGCTTTTCTGGCAAGGAGGAATATTCTTGATGGCGTCCTGGTAGTGAACGAGATCATGGACATGGTAAAAAGAAAGAATCAAAAGTGCGTGGTATTGAAGGCAGATTTCGAAAAGGCTTACGACTCAGTTAGTTGGTCTTACTTGGATTATATGCTGGGCAGGCTGGGGTTTGGGGCAAAATGGAGGTGCTGGATGCGTACGTGCTTTTCATCTAACGCTATATCAGTCCTAGTAAATGGTAGTCCAACGGAAGAATTTGTGGCAAAGAAAGGTTTGAAGCAGGGTGACCCGTTGGCCCCGTTTCTGTTTTTTGTGGCAGCCGAAGGTTTAGCGGGCTTGGTAAGGAGGGGGTGGAATCAAATAATTTACAAGGGTTCAAAGTAAGCGACTCTCTCACAGTGGAAGTACTCCAGTTTGCGGATGACACAATCTTCTTTTGTGACGGTAGTGACAAGAGTGTTTGGTGCTTGAAGGAAATTTTAAGGAGTTTCGAATTAATATCGGGGCTTAAGGTGAACTTCTCGAAGAGTAACGTGATTGGTATCAATATTGAGGAGGGTATTATGGAAGGGATGTCTCAGTTTCTTGCTTGTAGGAGGGGTTCTACTTCGTTTAAATTTCTTGGGATTCCCGTAGGATCCAATCCCAGACTAAGAAGTACTTGGCAACCGGTCATCGATTCCATCAAGGCGAGGCTAACTAGTTGGACGAGCAAACAATTATCTATCGGAGGGCGAGTAACTCTCATAAATTTGGTACTTGCTTCTTTACCCCTTTATCTATTTTCCTTTTATAAAGCACCGAAGAAAGTAATAGATGAAATCACTAAGCTTCAAAGAAGATTCTTGTGGGGGGGGGGAGATGAATAGAATAGGAAGGTGACTTGGGTGAGTTGGGAAAGAATATGCAAACCGAATGAGAAGGGAGGGCTTGGAGTAAAAAATTTGGAAAACTTTAATCTTGCTCTCTTAACAAAATGGAGATGGCGTATTCTAACAGAGGAAGGTAATCTGTTATCGAAAAAGGTGTTGGTGTCTCGATACGGTTTGAAAGGTAGGTGGCCTAATGAGGTGGAATATAGACGTGGGTGGGGGAAGCTCTCAATTTGGTGGCGAGATTTATGTCAATTGGGTGTAGGAGCAAAGTTAGCAGATGGGTGGTTTGACAAGATAGTAAAGATCAAGTTGGGTACCGGAAATTTGGTAAAGTTTTGGAAGGATAAGTGGTTAGGAGGTGATAGCCTCGAGGAGCTCTTTCCCACAATTTATAGTGGTTACAATAACAAATATGCGACAGTCGAGGAGATGGGTAGTTGGCTTGGGGGTGTTTGGCGGTGGGAGGTGCAATGGCTAGAAGATTTATCACAGGACGAATACCAAAATGTGGACTTTTTGCAGCAGCTGTTGCGGGATGTTCAAGTAGGAGACTTGGTTCCGGACCGATGGATCTGTTTGCTTGACCCCATTAAAGGTTTCTCGGTTAAGGTGTGTTATGCAAAACTGTGCGAATTGTTACATGAATTTACAGGTACAGCAGCTGACGTCAGCGGAGCTGCAGCAACAGCTGCTGCCACCATCGGCCTTACAGCAATGCCTGCTGTTTCTGCTACTGTTGGTTTGGCCAGCAGTGGTGGTCCAGCCGTAGGTGCTTCGGCCAGCATCGTGGTTCCCGTAGCATTGGCCGCCAACGATGGCAGCGTGTGGAAGCAGCTCTGGAAGAACGACGTGCCCTCTAAAGTGCTGATTTTTGGGTGGAGGGTGTTGCTTAACCGAGTGGCGACTCGGGGGGCGCTACACTATCGTGGTATCTTACAATCTAATTAGGACAAATGCTGCGTCTTTTGTTTCGAGGAGGATGAATCTACGGCACACTTGTTTCTTAATTGTCGGGTGACCAAGGTGGTATGGCAGAAAACGTTTTCGTGGATGGGGGTATCATTCATTGCTTCGGAGGATGTGGTGTCGCATTTCTTGGAGTTTGGGAAATTCTCATCCGGTGGGAAGCAAAAAGGAGTAAGGCACCTTATTTGGTTGGCAGTGATTTGGAATATATGGATCATGATAGGCCGCAAGTATACGGTTCTATCGCGTAGTAAAAATATCGATCCACAGAGAGTTATATGTGATTACCAACCTAGTTTCTAGTGGTGATTAGCTGAAAGAGAATGATTTGGTAAAAATTGGTTTTAACTTAGAATATAAAAAGCGTCTTGGGATCTTGGTTAGATCACAATGAAGGTATAAAAATAACCCCTTAACTATCCCCTATCTTGTTAATTAAATTTGTTTCTAAGGACAAGGTATTCTTTTGGTGTAATTCAAGTTTCCTTTCGGACAACAAGAACGTGTCTCGAAACAATGATCAAGCCTATTCTCATGGTTGATCATTGCCGAAACCCATTAAGTACAACCTTATTATCCCAAAGTCATCAACGCTATTCTCATGCTTTGATTGACCTTGTCTAATCTCATTTGTTCCAATGTCAAGCTTCCCCTTTCGGTCCATCACTTGACATTTGGATTATACAAAACGCATGATGAAATTAGATTAGAATCCAAACCTTAATAAGATAGGTTTTAGTCTTGGAATTATTCAGGGACCCGTCATTGGATTGTTTCCCAAAATCCCAAGACTAAAGAAGTCTACTCACAATAGCTCATTGTAGACAAGGGAGTAGGAGAGAAAGACATAATGTAAATAGCGAGAAATAAAATAAAACTGTAAATGACTGAATGTAGGTAACAAGAACTGTAAAAGTACTGGAAAGTAAAAGTGCAGAATTATAAAGAGAGCAGAAATGTAAAGAGCAGAAAACTAAAATAACAAAAGCTTAGATTTAACTTTGGAGTCAAATTCCAATGACCAATGGTGATTTGATAGCTGATCTAAGGTCCTATTTATAGTCTAAAATCAGCAGACAAGGTACTAATTACGAATTACAACCATAATGAAAGGAATAAGAAGAGTTTGTGACAGTTTTCAGAATCAGATGAATGCGCACGGATCGTGTGCCAAAGACGCACGGATCGTGCGTTAAAATTAAACTGTAGGAATTCTGGCAACTGATGAGGCGCACGGGTCGTGCGGAACAACGCACGGATCGTGCTTAACTTTCTGGAACATGCTTCCAATTTTCGCACAGATACGCACGGGTCGTGCTAAACCACGCACGGATCGTGCGTGTTCTTCTGATCACTGGTCTCTCTTTTACTTGCTTTTGCTCCTTTTTCAATGCTCTTTTGCTCCTTGGTCTTTAATCCTCAATAACTCTTTAATTTCTCCAAAGTAAGCCCTGAAAACAACTAACAAACAATTGTAGTAAGATAGTTCTAAATTAAAGTAAAAACATCAAATAGACTACTTAAAATAAGTACTAAAAACCTACTAAAATATGACTTATCAAACTCCCCCATGCTTGAATCTTTGCTTGTCCTCAAGCAAAACTATGAAACTCATTGGCCAATTTTGGAAAAAATTCTGAATTCCTATAAAACCTTAAGTGGACCTGCGGTAAATTTCAGCACTTCTTTGGTTTGAGACTCACTACTTGGGCTTTTGTGATTTATGAGACAAGTTTTAGGTATCAGCACAATAGAAAGGATATCAATGTCATCATAGAACTAGTTCCCTAGCATTCTTAAGCTTGGGTCTTCCATTCACTAGACCGGGTCTCAAAGGAGGGTCTTTATACGCTGGGCATTCAAGCATTTTCTTTTTCCCTTGCTTTTTTCTTTGATGTAGGCCAACCACTTTTAATTAACAATTTTTTTTTCTTTTTCAATTTGAACTAAAGTGGTCAGCCCTTCTTACTTGATGCTCCTTTTTTTCTTTTCTTTCTTTTTGCTTGATACCCCCAACTCAGACATTTTTCTCCAGTAACCTCGCATCCGGTGAATGTCACCAAGAGAACTAAATTTCTAGTTTCTTTTCTAAACCTCCTAATAGTACCAATAACCAAAAACAAATCTCAAGTGTGTGTGTGCAAACCCAAAAAGCAGTAGCAAACAATCATTTATTTTTACCAGCCAGTCCACCTAGATGAGTACTATGAATTCCAAAAAAAATAATAAAAAAAATTTAATCCAAAAGAGGCCTTTACTAGATAAAACATGCTTTCAAAACTCACAAAGACTTGAAACAAGGGGAGATGATATTTATTAAAAATAAACTAAACTTAATAAAAACAGGAAAACAGTAAAAAGGGCAAGATACCCCCCCATGCTTGGACTGAACATTGTCCTCAATGATTTTATAGAGTAAATAGCATGAAAGGGTAAAAGAAAGCTCACATGATCACTGCTGCCCAGGCGGGGGAGCCTGGTTGATGCTGAAGTGCTGCATCATAGTGCGGAGCATGTCTGACATGTGCTCCATCTGCTGACTATGATACAACTGGTCTTGCCTGATTAGCTGTAGCTCTTCTCCATGCCTCTCCTGCTGTGCCTCTATCCTGGCACACCATGCCTGCATATTAAAGTTAGAGTTCTCCTGCACTCCCTGATCAGCCATTTCTTCATCTCTCCCTTGCACTGGCTCTTCTTGTTGGTTTACCCCATCAGTAAAAAGCCAATTTGCTTTATTTCTTATGTCTGTCCTGGTGTTGTCCGGCAATAAGATTGATCTTTGCCTAGAAATCAGCAGATAATACCTATCGCTGCGCCGCTCTGATTGCTTAATCATTTGCATGCTGCTACACAATTCCAAATCAATGTGCATGTTACCTTCCACTTCCTCTAAGTCATCCAGCTTGCCATCCAAGCCCAGTTTTTCAGCAATATATGTCACCATTCCACCCACAACAGTTAATCCCCTCCCATGCTCTGCTATACTAGCCAGATGACTGATGAGATAATAGCAAGTGTTCACAGAGTATCCGTTTACCATTGCCCACAGAATAAACAGTTCAGCGACCCTTACCACACCGGCTTCTCCTCTACCAAAAATGGTACATGCCATTACTCTATGAACATACCGGAAAACCGGATTGTGGATGGAACTAGCTTTTGCGGCTCTTGCCTCATAATGCCCCTTACCAGTTAACTCAGCCCAAAATGTTTTAGCACAAAATCCCTCAGGCTTTTCTTCAGGGTTTCTAGAATCATGAATAAGTCCCTCATTTTTAAAACCCAGTAACTCACAAAATTCAGTCAATGACAAATTGAAATCCACATTAAAGAGTCTAAAAGACAATTTGCGATTTGGGATTCCACTATCACTCCTATCCTCAAAAAAACACAATGAACTTAGAAATTTAAGAGTAATACCTTCATAGGTACACCTTGCAATTTCCAGGAAATCCAGCCAGCCGAGATTTGCGAGCATCTGATTCACATTATCATCAATCCCAAGAAGTTGGAGGGTAAGGATATGGGGATACCTTGTGGGAACCATTTTTCTGTTGCCCAGCAACTCATACTTTTGACCTTGAGTTCCATCCTTGAAGACGATTCCGTGTGGGTTGCTGGAACTGGCACCAACTTTCTTTAACCTTTTCCCGGTAGAGGTACCCGCAACATCACTGGCTTTTGCTTTTTTAGGGGCCATTTTCGAATTTCCTCAAAATTGGGGTTTTTGGTGATTGAAAGAATTTGGGGTTTTTGGGTTTTGGAAGGTGAATAGAGTGTTATTGGTGGTGGGTATTGTGTATTGGGTGGTGTTTTGGGGGTGTTTATGGAGGTGTTGGGTTATGGATATGGTGGATAACGAAATTGGGGGATTTGGTGGAGAGGGGTTGTATGGTGATTTTAATGGGTGGGTTTTGTAGAGGGAGTTGTGGGTAGTTGATTTGAGTAGTTTTTATGGAGGTTTGGGTGTTGTTTGGGTGTATTTGAAGGTTTGGAAGGTATGGGTATGGAGGTTTAGAAGAGATGAAGGAGATGAAGAAGGTTGGGAGGGAACGGTTACTGTGCTGCTATAAATGAGGGAGAGAACGAAAAAATCAGTTTTCTAGGACGCACGGGTCGTGCATGTTGACGCACGGATCGTGCGGAAGTTTCTGATAGCAAGGCGCTGATCACCAGTAGGCGCACGGATCGTGCGGATATGCGCACGGATCGTGCGTAAGTTTCTGACTCTTGGCGTTGATCACCAGTAGGCGCACGGATCGTGCGGATATGCGCACGGATCGTGCGTAAGTTTCTGACTCTTGGCGTTGATCACCAGTAGGCGCACGGATCGTGCGGATATGCGCACGGATCGTGCGTAAGTTTCTGGCTTTTGGCTCTCTCAAAAATTCTTTTGTCGCACGGATCGTGCCTTAGTACGCACGGATCGTGCGTTCTTCTCTGCACCAGGAACTTATTTCTTTTTAATTAAACACCTGAAAAAGAAGAATAAACAAAACTAAAACATTAACCCGTGGGTTGCCTCCCACGCAGCGCTCTTTTAACGTCACTAGCTTGACGGTTATGAAATTCAGTTCGGATCATCGAGAACTAATGTGGTTCCCTTTTCAATTTCTTCTCCAGTTAAATAATTTTTCAATCTCTGCCCATTTACCTTGAATGATCCGGTCTTTTCACTCCAGACATCAACAGCTCCGAAAGGGTATACCTTACGGACACGAAAGGGGCCGGACCATTTTGACCTTAGCTTTCCTGGAAAGCCTTGAGTTGAAGAGTAGCACCAAATCACCTTCTTTGAATTCCCTTCGGACAATACGCTTATCATGCCAATTTTTTGTTCTTTCTTTATAAATTTTGGCATTTTCATAGGCGTCCATCCTCAGTTCCTCCAACTCATTCAGCTGAAGTTTTCTTTTTGCACCGGCTAATTCTGTGTCCAAGTTGAGGGTATTTATTGCCCAATAAGCTTTGTGCTCTAGCTCAACCGGAAGATGACAAGACTTCCCATAAATCAGTTTGAAAGGAGACATACCAATGGGGGTCTTGTACGCTGTCCGATAAGCCCAAAGAGCATCATCAAACTTAATGGCCCAATCTTTTCTAGAAGGAGAGACCATCTTTTCTAAAATGCTTTTGATCTCTCTATTTGAGACCTCAACTTGGCCACTAGTTTGGGGGTGGTAGGGTGTTGCAATTTTGTGACAGTTTTCAGAATCAGATGAATGCGCACGGATCGTGTGCCAAAGACGCACGGATCGTGCGTTAAAATTAAACTGTAGGAATTCTGGCAACTGATGAGGCGCACGGGTCGTGCGGAACAACGCACGGATCGTGCTTAACTTTCTGGAACATGCTTCCAATTTTCGCACAGATACGCACGGGTCGTGCTAAACCACGCACGGATCGTGCGTGTTCTTCTGATCACTGGTCTCTCTTTTACTTGCTTTTGCTCCTTTTTCAATGCTCTTTTGCTCCTTGGTCTTTAATCCTCAATAACTCTTTAATTTCTCCAAAGTAAGCCCTGAAAACAACTAACAAACAATTGTAGTAAAATAGTTCTAAATTAAAGTAAAAACATCAAATAGACTACTTAAAATAAGTACTAAAAACCTACTAAAATATGACTTTTCAGATCACGCGAAATAAAATCGTGTTCAAAGGAGAGGTGGTTTCGATCTCAACGTTGGTATCGAGTATTATGGATGGCGCTTGGAGCTGGTTCAAAGCAAGGAAGGGGATCTCCTGCAGACTCGGATGGTCAAATTGGTATACTTGCCCTCTGGGCTGTCTTGAGTAAGTTTCATCCAGTGTAATCATTATGTATTTTAGACGGGGGAGAAGTAGTGGGCTAGGACATTAATCCCCACTGTTGTGCAGTTTCTGTGCGATGTACTCTTTTTCCTACCTGAGTCTTTTTCCCAATGGGTTTTGGCTCAGGGAGGTTTTGAGGAGGCCCTCCCCCTTTCTTGATTTTTATTGTAAGGGTTGGGCACCCCTTGTGCTCCCTTCAATGGAATCTTTGCTTATCTAAAAAAACACACAACACTTACTAATATTTTACCAATAATTTGTGCTCTTACGATGATCCTTCAGATATGTTTATTTTGTCATCTTCCTTTTCTTATCAGAATTGTGGAGAACTTAAACGGGTTTGAGTAAACTCATTCATTACCAGTCCAAGTCCTTTTTAGTTTTTAATGGGTATATTATTATTATTATTGATCTTTATGCATGGGGAAAGATCTTGACCTCGTTTTACTTTTTAATGCACAAAACAATGAAATAATGCCAGATTCAATTCAGATTTGCTGAACTTGAATTGGATTTGGACTCTTGTATGGGGCAAAGGAAAGAATAAAGAAACTAGTAGACATTCAGTGTATTGTACGGTATTCTTAAAATCAAAAATAATATTTAAAATTATCTACAAAATAAATTATAAAAAATTCTAACAAATATATATTATTAAGACGTGACTTTTCTAAATTATAAAATATTAAAAAAAATTGTGTGAATTAGACACATCTTTATTCTTGTCTATTAATTTAATATGGTGTAAAGATTTCAAATTTATAAGCTCTATATTTATAATTATAGACGAACATAATCATTTATAAAATAATCGGCTAAGCTTATTTAAGAGAATTTCAGAAAATAATAAAATTTGTTTAATTTAATTTTAACATGCATGGTTGATTTGACTTTTATTATGAATTAAAAAAAACAACTTATCACATGAAAACCTCGGTATCTGTAACACCTACAACAATTGGTTGTTAGACCGTATATTTTGTTGTTATCCAGATTTATGCTCGGGATCTCCACTTTTCGTGTATGAGTTTACAGATAGTACTTGTTATTCCATCTACAGACCAATAACATGCAAACCTCGATTGTCTGCGGTAACCATTTCTCGCACTACAATCAACCTCGATTAGGGATAGTTCATATGAGATTTTGTGACTCACATTATAGGTTCAATAAATCAGTCTTATAGTGTCAATAAACCAATTTGACTCATCTAAATTTTAGAGATGGTTTAGATATAGTCACTCCGAATGTAGAGAATCCAAATCTATGTTTAGATGAGTTTATAATTGAAGAGGTTTTTTTTTTGTACAAATAATTTAAGAGGTTTTATGCTATCAGTAATAATAACTTATTTAGACTCTTGTTATAGCCGTATATTATTTGCAGGTATTTTATTATGTAGTTTTTTTTTTAAATTTGCTGAGATACTATTTTTAATTAACTGCTTATCTATTTTCCCGAAAGATAACAAGTTATTACTTCAAAAAAAAGAAAGATAACAAGTTATCTATCTTTTGGAAAATATTATAGTATTAGGATTTGTTAGCGGAAAATGACTTTATTGTTATGTACAAAGTACTGTGTTAGGACTTAATGTTTGACTTAATTTGTCAAAATTCTCTATCGATGAAGTTGATATTTTTTGCTTAATTAAAAATTAGTTTGGAATTACCTAAAATTCTTTGCTTAATCTACACCAAACACGCATTAGACAATTGAAAATGAATTCTCTCCCCGTGAAGATTTTAGTAGAAGGGGAGCATTAATAAACTCTATTTTTATAATTATAGACAAACATAATAGTTTATAAAAAAAAATCGGTTAAGCTTATAAGCACAATTAGAGAATTTCAAAACATGATAAAATTAGATGTAAAAAAATTTAGTTTAATTTAATTTTAACATGCATGGTTGATTTGACTTTTCTTATGAGTTAAAAAATGAAAACTTATCACATTGGTATATGTAACGACTACCACAACTGGTTGTTAGACAATATATTTTATGGTAACTCGGATTCGAACTCATTGTCGCCACTTTGCGTGTGTGAGGCTTACAAGTAGTACTTATCACTTCGTCGACTTTGTATGTGATATGGCTGAAAAATAGTTTATAAGTAGGAGACTTTGTAATGGGTTGAGTTAGGCCCAACCCAAATTCTAAGATGGTACCAGAGCCTATCCAAGATTCGCTGGGCCACCCTCTATCGGACCACTCGAATCACGATTCAGTTGTCTAATCCTGGGAGTGAGGGGGTTTGTTGAGAGTCTCACATTAGATGTGATATGGTCTGAAAAGGAGTTTATAAGACATCCATAAGTCAGTTTTGTAGTCACTAAGTCGACTTTGTAATGGGTTGAGTTAGGCCCAACCCAAATTCTAAGATGGTACCAGAGCCTATCCAAGATTCGCTGGGCCACCCTCTATCGGACCACTCGAATCACGATTCAGTTGTCTAATCCTGGGAGTGAGAGGGTTTGTTGAGAGTCTCACATTAGATGTGATATGGTCTGAAAAGGAGTTTATAAGACATCCATAAGTCAGTTTTGTAGGGTTGAGTCAAATTTTAAGATGGTATCATAGACTATCTTAGATCCATCAGGTAACCCACCAGTATCCACGCACCAAGCCCAATAGTGTTGTTAGGAGAAACCCAAGTCTCTTTCTTTATATACTCTTTTGAGACTTTATCTCTAGTCGATATGGGGTTTGGATTTCTCGCAATGACAAACCTCAATTGTCTGTTGTAACCATTTCTCGCATTACCGTTCATATGAGATTTTGTGACTCACATTATAGATTCAATAAATCAGTCTTGTAGTGTCAATAAACCAATTTGACTAATTAGTGTGTTAGTTGTTAGATAGGGGAGGGGGGAGCGGGATTCGAACCTCGTACGCCTTTGTTTTTCCACCAACAATGTCCCTTTCACTCACCACGTGAGCTACCCTTCTGGTTGAGTGTAGCGAATCCAATCTATGTAGAGATGAGTTTATAATTCAAGAGGGTTTTTTTGTACAAATAATTTAAGAGGTTTTATGCTATCCGCAATAGTAACTTATTTAGAATCTTATTATAACCATATGTTTTTTTCAAGCGAAAATTTCATTCAAGGAGCACTAGGAGTGCTCAAACCCATACAACATAATTACACCGTGTTTAGGATTTGTAGTGGATTGGACCACCACGATGAAATAGATACAGATGAATTAAAATTTAGTCTATAAACACTCCAACTCCAAGTTAAGCTCTTGATGCGGGTTACCGTGGAAAAAACATTCGCCTCCTCATCCTTAAAAATAGCTCCGTTCCTAGCGAACCAAATACTCCAGCAAGTTGTTAGCCATAACATATGTTTCGTACGCTTTGATTTTTTTCCCTTTGCACAATGTTGCACAACCAAGGAAGAACTCCTCCAAGGGCGTTGACAAGTCTAGCACTACACCAAGCCAAGCACTAACTCCTTCCCAAACTGAAATTGCGAAAGGACAATTCAAAAACAAATGAGCTATAGTCTCACCTTCTTGTTGACATAAGGGGCAGCGAGCATCATGTTCGGAGTTAATGACATTCCTCCTAAGCAATTGCCTGCGCACCGGCAGAGAGTCCAACAAAAGACGCCAACCAAACACTACCACCTTCGATGGAACAATCGTTTTCCACAAGGTTGCTGAAAATACATGTTGTATCGAATGGATTTGCTGCTGTATGAGTGCGGAATTCAGCTCCAAATAGTAGGATTTAACCGAGAAGTCTATGAGGTATCGTGCGGCCAAATCCACATGTCCTTCTTTCCTCTAGTCGGCACAACAGACAACTGAATACTATTTAGAATCTCCCCTTCTGCTGTGGTCACGGGATCACTAAAGTGCTGCCAAACATCATTCCACCGCCAAGTATCACCAGTCCAACAACCCAATTCAGCCACGGTTTTAAATTGCTGACCACAAGCTTCAAAGAGTAAGGGGAATACCTTGACGAAGGGCTCTATGCCTAGCCATTGATCCTTCCAAAAATTAATTAGACTACCATCCCCCAAACCTCTTCTTATGCTCCACGCAAATCTTCTTTAATTTGCTCCTCCACCTTAGTATCCAATAAGATCAAATCCCTCCACCAAATTGATCTATGGTTTTGCATCGTGTGGCCTTCCAACGAGGCATAAACAAAAGAGTTAGCTAAATCGCCATACCTATGAGATAATAAGCGACTCCAACAAGCCCTATTCTCCGTCAAAGATCTCCCTTTCCATTTGGAAAGAAGTGCCATGTTGAATACTTCGAGATTTTTGATCCCTAACCCGCCTTCCTTTTTTGATTTGCAAACTGTGCCCCAAGCCACCCAATACATTCCGTGCCCCCTTCCTTGATGCCCCATAAGAAATCTCTTTGAATTTTTATCATCTTCTTAATTACAACCTTCGGCGCTTTGTAGAAAGACATCATGTACACCGGGATGCTATTCAAGACAGAGTTGATTAAAGTTACCCGGCCACCTATAGAGAGATATCGCCCCTTCCACGTAGACAACCTTTTACGCAAGGCCCCAAGAACCTGGCTCCAAGTTGACTCCAGTCGGGGGTTGGCGCCAATAGGAATCCCCAAGAACTTGAACGGAACGGTTTCCGATCTACAATACAGGAATGCACTTGCTCTCCCCAAGAAACCATCCGGGGTGTGGAAATTAACCTTCAATCCTGACACCAATTCGAACGACCTCAGTATGGATTTGATGCTCCAAATATTATCCCAAGTGGCTTTACCCAACAACATAGTGTCATCCGCAAATTGCAAAATAGAGAATCGCAATTCTTCATTCAGTGCAAAATCTTGAAAGACGCCTATTTCCACCGCTTCTCGCATAAGTGCCGTCAAACCTTCTGCTGCAATTAAAAAAAGAAAGGGAGATAAAGGGTCACCTTGCCTTAAGCCACGGTGAACCTTGAAATCTTGAGTTGGACTACCATTGACTAGAACCGACATAGAGCTAGTACAAATACACGATTTCATCCAAGAGATCCAACGAGGAGGGAAACCCATTCTATGTAACATGTAGATAAGAAAATCCCACGAAATAGAGTCGTAAGCTTTCTCAAAGTCAACTTTAAACATTAAGCATTCTTCCTTGCTTCGCTTAGCATAGTCCACCAACTCATTAACCACCACCACTCCATCTAGAATTTGACGGCCCCCAATGAATGCTGATTGTTGAGGCGCAATGTTGCTAGGCAACACCTTTTTGATCCTACTAGCCAACACCTTCGACAAAATTTTGTAAAGACATCCAATTAAGCAAATAGGCCGGAATTCCCCCAAACCTTGAGGGTTGTCATTCTTTGGCACCAATGCTATAAATGACGCTGAAATCGCTTTTGGAACAAAAGAGTTATTGTAAAATTCGTTGAAGAATCCAACCACGTCTTCTTTCACCACATTCCAACAAAGCTTTAAAAAATTGAAGTTAAACCCATCCGGTCCCGGGCTCTTATCTCCATCACAATCCCACACTCTCATCCTTATTTCTTCCTCAGAAAAAGATTGTGTTAGCAAATCTGAATCACCTGATGAAACCTTGTTGAAGTTCAGGCCCCCCAAAGTCGGTCTCTTGTAACTAACCTCAGAGAAACACTTCGCGAAGTGATTTTTAACATAGAGCTTCACCTCATCTACATCTTCCACTAACTCCCCTGACTCATTGAGTATCGTAACATTGCATCTTCTTCTTATAAGCCTCATTAAAGAGTGAAAGTATTTAGAATTCATGCCGCTTTACTTTATCCACCTAGCTCTAGATTTTTGAGCTAAAATGGATTCTTTCACGCGTATCTCTTTCCAAAGCTCTGCTGATACTTCTTTTCTGTTCATTACCACCCATTCATCCCACCCTTCACATAAAATATCATCAAGAGAATTCATGTCCCGAGCCAATTTTTCAATATTCAAGTCCACTTTACCAAAGACCTCTTTATTCCACGCTCGGATGTTGCTTCTCAGCAGCTTCAATTTTTCTTTGATGACGAAAGCTTTGAAGCCTGAAATGTTGTAGCTATTCCAACACTGTTGAACAAAAGGCAGAAAATCAGGGTGCTCCAGCCACACATTAAGAAAACGAAATGGCTTAGGGCCCCAATCTGAAATAGACCGGATGAGCCAAATAGGCGAATGATCGGAGGTGTCTCTGCTCCCAATCCACTGACCTGTTATCCCCTACTCAGATATAAGTCCTTCGGATAACAAAAACCTGTCTAATCTGCTCATAAATAATCCATCAGAACAAAACCGAGAGAACTTCTTTCCTGATACCGGAACATCCACAAGATCCATATCCACTATAAAACTATTGAAATTGTCCATCTCAATACCTAAATGGTCGCCACTCCTACCCTTTCTCTCAGAAGAACAGACCATTGCGTTGAAGTTGCCAACAATACACCATTCACCACTCCCTGTGCTTTGCTTGATCGCTAACAACTCTGCCCACACCCTTCGTTTCCCCACCGTTGAGCAAGGAGCATAAACGTTCACCACGTGCACTGTAGAGCCCTAGATGGTTGCGCTAACACCAAGAAAACCGAAACCAGAAAAATGGGACGAAACTACACAAGCCCCTTCTAGCCACGTACACAAAATACCTCTAGATGAACCTCGAGAAGGTTGATGGACCCACTGGAACGATCGATTTCCCCAAAGCATACTAATCTGATTATCAACCAACACCTCCCTCTTTGTTTCCTGAATACAAACAAAATCAAAAGAAACAAGTTATGGCGGAACTGGAAGTTACTGCTATTAAAAAATAGAATCTAAACAAATTTTAAAAAATTACAAAATAAAATACTCGCAAATAAAATACTCCCAAAATAAAATACCTCCCAATTTTATTTTGTAATTTTTTAAAATTTGTTTAGATTCTATTTTTAACTGGTTATCTATTTTCCCGAAAGAAAACAAGTTATGTGTCTCTTGGAAAATATTATTGTGTTAGGATTTGTTAGCGTAAAAAGACTAAATTTTTATTGTACTAAGTACTATGACAGGACTCACTGTTTGACTTCATTTGTCAAAATATTCTCTATCGATAAAGTTGATATCTTTTGCTTAATTAAAAATTAGTTTGGATTTACCTAAAATTCTTTGCTTAATCTACACCAAACACGCATTAGACAATTGAAAATGAATTCTCTCCCCGTGAAGATTTTAGTATTGAAAATCTTCACCAACCTTTAGATCTTTGTCTCTCTCATTTTTAATGGATGGATGAGATCTTACTAGACAAATAGCTTGTATAACATTTTCTAAAAAAATAATAGTGACCAGAGTGATAAGATATTTGGGTTACTCTATAGAATATATGTTAAATTGCACTAAAATTCATTGAATCTGTCTTCTTCTTATCACTGTCTGCAGTGTCCACGATGGTAAGATTAATAAAACTAGTAATTTACTTTGGAAGAGACGAAACAACCAACAGATCAATAATCCAAATAAATGTGTATAATTAAACTTCCAAAATATCTCGTACTCTGAATTGAACAATGAAAATTTACACGGAGTAATCTTAAACAACGGTGTTTTTTTACACAAACACTAAAAGTATGTTTTACTTAGTAGAATATGGATTACTAAAAAGATAATAAAATGAAATAGAATAGACGGAAGTGCATTCCATTACATTCCACTATTTTTACCCTTATTTTTTTTCTTTCTTTTGTTACCATGCTATTGGTGCACAGTATTCACTAGTTTGCAGGTGTCTAATCTACTACGTTGGGGAACCTGGCATGTGCACTCAACTTTACCGGTCTTTGTGGTTCTCCGCTCCCAAAAGAGTTTTTGCCACACCCAAGGTTCATTACCGTCACTTTTAATTATCTCATGTAAACATGATAGTGTGTACAGTTTGTCCAAAAAAAATGATAGTGTGTGTACAATTATTAATTGAAATAAAGAAGAAAATCTTTGTGAATTACTCCCTATGTCCTTTATATAAGAATAACTAATTCACCCGCATCAAGAAAGTTGATTATTTAGTTTTTTTAGTTAGTAGATTTATCTTATTATTTGAAATTAATTTTAAAAGTTATTAGACTCATAATCTACTCTTTCCACTTAATTAATTATCATAATTTACATTTCTTTATAAGCAACGTTTATCAAGGTAGAATAGGGATACTCTAACTCAATTACATCACGCTCACACTACTCGCAATTAGCTCTTTCGTAGACATTCTAACGAACAAGAGTACCAATTAATTGTAATTTAGAATATTTTGGTATAGCTAAATAAATATAATATACTAAAAAGAGAATTCTATGATATTTTTGAATTTTGTTGAATACTAATACCCCATTGAAATAATTTAAAATTTAAATTTATTTTAAAATAATTAATATAAAAAAATGATATGATATCGAGTGATTAATATCGAAGTGTTCCTATAATAAAAATGTTAATAGAAGAAGCAAATTTGTAAAGAGATTGATAGTATAATATGGGACAAACGAAATATTATTATCCACATGGATATTTTCTTTTGTGCAGCAGCAGTAAAAGAAAAGACAAAGTGTCATTCAATTCAACGACTAACCCTCGATGGGCCATGGCCCCATCAAAATTACTTCCACAGTGATGAGCTTTGCTCCTCGGATTGAAAGGTTGATTCTCATCTTGGTTGGTGAAGGTAGAAAATCTTTAAGGTGTCGGTGGTCACATGAAAAAAAACAAACATGAAAAAAACAAAAAAATAAAATAAAGGGATTTGCATTGTGAATATAAAAAGGCATTACTTCTTCCACCACCTCGTTCCACTTCCACAGAGCAACGCAATAGTGAATAGTCTATGGCAACGGTCTCATATAGCAGCACTACAACCACAAAAACTCAACACCTGTGACTCTCTCTCGTGATTCTCACCTTTGTTAACGTAAAAATCCTTACTTTGTACCCTTTAGTTAGTGGGGTCCTTTTTGATAAAGACGGCCACCCTTCATCATTATTCAATTCGGTGAGTGACGCCAGGTGTCCATGTGACTCAATTACTACTTCCCTAACCCTTTACTCTCTCTCCCTCTTTACCTTCAATGCACACACACATTTACACCTCACAAACCTCCAAAACAACTTGTATACACATATATATAAATATATAAATAAAGGGATTACTATGATGAACGGATTTGTTCCCTCCTAGATTTCTTCTCCTTCTTCTTTTTTTCTTCTTCGTTAGTTCATTCACATTCACACTTTTATTGGAGGTGTCATTTTCCAGATCCGAGGTTCTTCAAGCTCCTTCTGCCATAATCATGGAGCTTGGTTGCAGAGAACAACCACTTGTTACTCTCTCTTTTCTTCTTTTCTCACTACTTTTCTTCACTACTTTCTCCCATGTCTCTTCTATGTACCCTGTGGTGAGTTTCTTCTATCTTCATTCTTTTCCTCTTTCTTTGACACACCTTTATATTTATTTTTATTTATCTTTTTTTTTTTGTTTCTCTAAAGTTTTTTTGTTTCTAATTTTGGCAAAACAGAAATTTTGCCGTTATTTGGTTTTTTTTCTTCCTTATTTATTTATTTATTTATTTATTTTTTCTTCAACTATTTTATCTGTTTGTTTATATTTAATAATGATTATTATGGAACTACGCTCAGATAATCTGTTGGTATTTTGTGTTGTTATTTGTATTTTTGCATATTGGCGGAAATTTTTAGAGTTGCATCCTCAAGTTTATTTTAGAAATTGAAGTTTGATCACATTTCATGTGTGTGTTTTTGGGGGGTGGAGGGGTCAAAGACTCATTAATGCTAGGGGTTTAGGTTTAATTTTAGTAATTAACAAGAAATAAGGGGAAAAAATGAAGTTGTTGTTAGTGTTTAGATTTGTTCCTTGTGATGAATATATATTGACAGCTTGGAAACAGCCTGACCAAGGTTTTATGTACTACTAGTAATTAACGATTCAATTGGGTTGGGTTGGCTTGGTTGGTTAAACTTTGCTGACTAATTGAAGAAGCTATTAATTGTAGATCACAGGGTTAATGACACGTGGTGCTTGTTTTGTTGTGGCTGGTGAGGTTCTTTGTTGTTACTTGTTAGAGATTTGAGCAAATCCAAATTAAAGGCAAACTGTGATGTATATCATTTCAGTGAAAATATGAAATTGTGTCTACTTATCATAATTGTAATGGAAGGCTTTACTGATTAAAATTAAATTTCATAATGCTTGTTGATTTGTGGTCCTTGTGAGTGATTAACATTGTACTTTGATCTAGTACTGCTTCTTTAATGATAAAATTCAAGAGTTATTCTCATTGGCATTATACTGTTTAGTTTAATTGCTTTGTTAAAGTCCATTAATTTGTTAGGTCACTAGAATCCAGAACATCATCATGTTTATGTTGTCCAGTTTCTAGTTTTTATATGATGTTTGCTTTATGTATATAGTAGTAGTAGTAGTTGTTAACTTGGAACTGCTTTCCATTTCTAATAATTTGGAACTTGCTTTTATGTAGGATTTCAATCCTATTAAACCTAGGCACTCGCATCTTCTCAAGAGCGCCGTGCAACGTGAAACCGTAAGAGTTAATTGAGCAGTGAATACTTACTTTAAATGACTTGTGCAAGCTTGTGTTAGTAGTGGTTGTTAATTTTATATTGTTTTCTCCTTGAGTAGCCAACATCACAACTTACTGAAATATGGTCGCCTTTAGAAAACCAAGGATGGAAACCCTGCGCTGAACCTAAGCCAAGTGAGTGATATTATTATTATCATTTTCTTTATTTTTGTTTATTTTTGAGAACACATGATGTTTGAGTATGTATACTGCTTCATTTAATCTTTCTGTGACTGACACTTGAATGAAAGCAGCATTACCTGAAAAGTCTGAAGGATACATCCAAGTATTTCTCGATGGAGGTCTGAACCAGCAAAGGATGGGGGTACGTATTTAAAGCCTGTTAATTAAGATCAGAAGCTTTCTTATGTGTATGCAGAAGATAAGTAATTTGTAATTGGTGTTTAATTATTTGTTTAGATATGTGATGCAGTTGCCGTTGCAAAGATTCTGAATGCGACTCTTGTGATCCCATACCTTGAATTAAATTCTGTGTGGAAGGATTCAAGGTAATTGCAGAAATCATCATTCCATTTTGTTGCATTGTTCTGTTCCATATAATTTCCTGAGGTTGCTTATGTTTCTTTGCAGTTCATTCATGGATATATTTGATGTGGATCATTTCATTGATGTATTGAAGGATGATGTTTCTATAGTTAAAGAGCTTCCTGAAGAGTATTCCTGGAGCACAAGGGAGTACTACGCCTTAGCTATTCGAGATACCAGAATCAAGGCTGCACCTGTACATGCGTCGGCCAACTGGTATCTGGAAAATGTTTTGCCTGTCCTACAGAGGTTGGTAGTTATCCGAATCTGTTACTTTAAATGCTAATAATGCATGACTTGAATGTTCAGGACCTATTATTGTAACAATAGTTGATTCAATGACTAAGCTAGTCATTTTTTTATTCATAGTAATTGCAATTGCACCTGTTCAGCATTTGTTATATAATTCTGTGAAATAGAGAACCTCTGCTGAACATCACAACGATGAGTTATCAAATATATAAATAAAATAAATTCAATATGGCATCTGGATTCTGGAATATCTTCCTTTCTGAGGACTCAAGCATTTCATGAAGATGTTTTTCATGTATTGGACCCAAGCATTCTCCAATACTATTCTTCATATACAAATTTGATGTTTATTGCAGATTCCAAGGATATGACCGTATTGGAAAGATTGCATTTTTGCCTTTGGGTATATTTCAGAATGTAAAATAGTCTTTGCTGCTCTGAGTATTGTACTACACAGTTTATTTATCAACATATGACTGAGTTTAAGGTGTATATTGTGCTGATGCCATCACTGTATATAACTTCTAATATTCTGGTGTGTTTTGTTTGATGCAGTTATGGTGTTGCTGCAATCTCTCCATTTTCTCACCGTCTGACTTTTGACACCTTGCCTATGGATATCCAACACCTACGCTGTAAAGTCAACTTTCAAGCTTTAGCCTTTGTTCCCCATATCAGAGCCCTCGGAGATGCCCTTATCAGCCGCCTCCGCAGTCCTCAAGTCTCTTCTGGAGAAATGGGCTCCAACTACCTTGAAGAAGTCACTGGTGCAAGTGATAATAGAAATGAAGGGAAATTTGTTGTTCTGCACCTCCGATTTGATAAGGTATTTCTCTTTTTTCATTCGTTATCATCATCTATCTATACAAGGTTGTAAATATTTGTTGTCTGTTTCTTGTTCTTTTATTTTGTTGGTTCAACTATCTGTAAATTATAATATTGCTTGTGTGATTATATCCTTAACATATTCAACTTCATTTGTCCTTTTATGGCAGGATATGGCAGCCCATTCAGCCTGTGATTTTGGTGGGGGAAAGGCTGAAAAATTGGCCCTTGCAAAGTATAGACAAGTGATTTGGCAAGGAAGGGTTCTCAATTCCCAGTTCACTGATGAAGAGTTGAGGAGCCAGGGCCGTTGCCCAATGACACCAGAAGAGGTTGGATTGTTATTAGCAGCTTTGGGATTCGACAACAGCACTCGTTTATATCTCGCGTCTCACAAGGTTTTGATCATGTTCCTTTGTTTGACTCGGTAGAGATTCATTCATTTTATTTAATGCATGTTTTAAAATGATTGATTGTGTTTTGCTATATTTGTTTCCCTTTTCCAGGTCTACGGTGGAGAAGCAAGGATATCAACATTGAGGCAATTGTTCCCTCTGATGGAAGACAAAAAGAGCCTTACTTCAACTTATGAGCGTTCTTTAATAAAGGGAAAAGCTTCTCTATTAGCTGCACTTGACTACTATATTGGCATGCATAGTGACATTTTCATTTCAGCCTCCCCAGGAAATATGCACAATGCAATGGTGAGTGAGTTATCCTAGATGCTTTATAGTTGACTTCAATGCATTTTCTTTATCAGATGATGACTTGAAGAACATGCAATAGTATGATATTGTTCCTCACTAAATTAAGTCTATAATAATGGTGATGGATCTTGACTTAACCAATCCATTTATTATTCCATGTTGAGGACAGTAATTTTCTAATGCTCATGTTCATCATGAGGTGCCATTTGGCCAAGCAAAAGTCTTCCCTGTCAACATGGGCATTAATGAGATTTTCACTTAGAATTAATGCTTGAAGTTGAAACTTGCTTCTGATAAATGATCAAATAGTGGCCAGTATTTATGATTGATATAAATGTAACTTGGGGAAAGCTGAATACATTTGACATAGCTTTTTGATCTAAAAATATAGAGAAATACTATCATCTCACTACCTCTATGAATTGAATTGAATTGAATTGAATTGATAAATGATAATGCTTTGTTGATGATAGGTTGGACACCGGACTTACTTGAACTTAAAGACTATAAGGCCAAACATGGCATTAATGGGCCAACTTTTCCTGAATAAAACCATGGAGTGGTCAGAGTTTGAGCAATCAGTGGTTGAAGGTCACCAAAATAGACAAGGTCAACTAAGGCTTAGAAAGCCTAAACAATCCATATATACATATCCAGCTCCTGATTGCATGTGCCAAGCTTAATATATATACTACAGTACAGATAGTGTTTACTGATATGAGTAGCCTCTGTATTTTATATAGTTCAGTGTCTTATTATTTGACAGATAATAAAAGCATTTCCACTATCCTATTCATGTGGGGGGTTTGTAGTTATGTTCTTGGTAAGAGTGCTTGAGAGTTGGGTTGTCTTTGTGTGGGTGGGAGATGTATTTATGAGATGATGGCATTCTTAGCAAGAGCAATAGTTTATTGTTATTTATAATTTAATAACAGGAGCCATATTGTTGTTTATTATTCATTCATACATTCTAAATTACCTTATAGAGTAGTATTTACAAGAGTGATACATTGATGCATATACATTCTTGGTCGTAGCAGATGAGTTGATAGCGGATAAATTAGTGGATTAAATTTAAAACGTTTGGTAAAATTAGCGGTTGAACTAACTTATAAACATAAGATGAGATAGATGGACATTTGTAGTTAATGCTTAAAAGTGAGAGAAGATTCATTTAATTAAAGATAAATGAGAAATTTAATTAATATAATCAGGATAAAAATAGAGAAAAAATGAAATACTATCGGCTATAATTTCAAATGTTATTTCAAATAGCGTTTTCAAAAAAATACTATAAGCTAGTCATATTAAATATCTACTATGAATTTATCTGTTATAAGCTAGTAGCTTGACTGACTTTGTCAAATAGAGTCAAAATGAAGTGAATGATTGGATAAAATAAAATCTCTTAAAATGACAATGGGATGAAACAAACTTGCAAGTTATGTACAAGATAAACTCGAGAATTTTGTTGAACTTTATTACTCAACAATGACAATTTCTCATATTAAATATAACACTACTTAAAAAGACAAAGCTATTTTTTTTTAATTAAAAAGTTATTTTCTCTCGCCCTCCCCTCTGTCTCTTTCTCCACTCCCACACACATCTCTTCATTGAATATTAAATATCAAATTATAAAGCACACAATTTGGACTTTTTTGTTTCCAACTAATAGATTGTATTGTGCCACAATTATATATATTCGATAGTTATGCTTAAATTCTTTGTGATACTCACAACACACATATATTTTATACGTGCTTTGCAAAAGTACAAATTAATAATAAAAATAGTAGTTTATCAAAATCCAAAATGTCAAGGTATGAATATATTCACAAAAACATTACATCGAATATTTGCAAAGCATTATTTATCAAGAAGTCATCATATGAACATCATATAAGCATGCATGACCAACTAACTGCTCCTACGGTGGTCCAAGTAGAATACAACATCATTATTATGAGGCTAAATAGCACTTTTGGTCCTTTATCTTTGCTCCAGATTTCACTTTGGTCCTTTATCTTTTTTTTGGTCCGTTTTGGTCCATCATGTTTCGTTTTTGTTTCATTTTGGTCCCTGACGTTAGTTTTGACTAACGGACGCCACGCTACACGCTAGCAGTTAACTGCTGACGTGGCGTCTGTTATTCATTAAATGACGTGGCAAAAAATAATATTATTTAATTCTAATTAAATGAATTTAATGAATCAAAATTCAACAATTTCATAATCAACATTCAACAACATTCAGAAACGCAGAAGGCTACAGAATTCATTATCTTTCAACAATTCAACAATTAATTCATTAACAACATTCAACAATTCCAGAATCAAAAATGCAGAAGGCTACAGAATTCATTATCATTCAACAAGGTCATTGAAATTAATTCATTATCATTGTTCTTCAGAAAATCCCTTCATCGCTGTTCCTCCTTCATCGTTGTTCCTCCTCACCTCCACATTGCTGTACCTCCTCATCTCTCATCGCGAATTACCTTCTGCTCTCCTTCATCGATGTTCCTCATCTCCCTCATCGCTGTACCTCCCTCATCTCCTTCATCGCTATTCCTCCTTCACCGTTGTTCCTTCTTCTTCTAGGGATTGAACAGATCTGAAAGATTGAACAGATCTGGAAGATTGAACGATTCTTTCGCTGGTTCTCCACCCAACACAGATCTCTCCACGCATCTCTCCCTTTCCCAGATCTTCTTCCACCCCTTTCTTCTTTCGTTCTCTCCCTCTCTCGTTTTCTCTCACCACGTCTCTCTATCTCTCCTCACAGCGCTCTCTTCTCTCTCACTGTTGTTGGTGGTTGCGGTGATGTGGGGGTTCTGGTTGTTGTTCACTGTTGTTGGTGGTTGTTGGCGGTTGAGGGGCGGTGCACGGTGGCTGATGGTGGCTGACGAGGGGAGAGAAACAGCCACTGTTTCTCTAATTTTGTTTTTATTGTTTTTAATTATTTGTTAAATTATGTTTTATGTTTTTAAAATTTAAATAACATAAATAATGATGTGGTAATTATTTTAGAATTAAATATGGACACTACGTCAGTAGTTAACTGCCACCGTGGCGTCCGTTAGTCAAAACTAACGTGAAGGACCAGAATGAAACCAAAACGAAACATGAGGGACCAAAACGGACAAAAAAAAAGATAAAGGACCAAAGTGAAATCTGGAACAAAGATAAATGACCAAAAGTGCTATTTAGCCTTATTATTATTATTATTATTATTATTATTATTATTATTATTATTATTATTATTATTATTATTATTATTATTATTATATTTTTTCCCATCGCCAGCAAAGAGAGCACTTGCCGTTTTAAGAGTGGACGAAAAGAGTAGAAAAATGAGGGTTTAGTAGTAGGCTTAGACTAATGTGGAGTGCTCATAAGACTTTTCTTAACACTCTCCGATCAAGATTCATTTGGATACCTTAAGTGAAAAATGATTTTATCAATGAATTTTGTTTGGATAAATTTGGATTATAATTGCTTTTAGGTGTGAAATTACTAAAATGGATCTCAACTTAAAATTACATAAGAAACTTAAAACTTGATAAATAGACAACAAAAAAACCAAATAAGCGTAGAAAATGTCTACTTTAAAATTACAGTAAGAGAATATAATTTAAATTGCAATGCAATTTAGTGAAAAACAATTATGGAAGCTGTAAATGCAGTGAAGGGTAACTATGAAATATCAAAATTTAGTGAATGACAACTATGGAAGATGCATATTGGATTATGTTCTGGACTGGGTCGAGGGCCCAATTCACGGAAATGGCCCAACCCAATCCAGAGCACTGTAGCAGACAGTAAGGGCGCACCTAGAGGGAGCTTGGGGCGCCTCATCGGCTGAGATCAAGCCGCATGATCCAACGGCTAGGGAGCAGCGCCGAACTCTATAAATAAGCGTCAACCCCTCGCAGAAAGGTACACATTCCATCCCATCTCATACTTCCTACTTTGACTTCTTCCCCCTGACTTGGGCGTCGGAGTGTCTTTGCAGGTACACCCGCCGGTTCTGCTCGCGACCCCTTAGCGTCCGCCAGAGCGATCTATAGGAACTCGTTCCTATATCAGGAGCGATCAACATCAACCCGTTCTAATCCTTGGGCGACCAAGGTACAGATCATTGGCAACTGTAGCGACCGAAAAATCCGAAGGAGGGATTCTTCGTCATTTGGAATGAAGCCGCCATCAATATTTAATTAATAGGAAAAACATTGAAAAATCATTTATTTTTGGGTTCGGGGGTCGATTATGTGTGGGGAAGGTATTAGCACCCCACAACATACTTTCAAAAAAAAGGTTACCTTTTAATTTAATGTGTCGAAAAAAGTTAATTCAAAGAAAACACTCTAATTTACCCTTTTTATTATTTGCAAAATTGAAAAGGAAGACCTAATAAAAATTTTAGTTTTTTTTTGCGCTTGACAGGAGTGGGCCCCTGCTCCTACGTATCCCCAGGTGCGATGGAGAAATCAAAGCTACGTAGTTTTTGGGTAGAAAATGTTTGTGTGTTGGTATTTTTAAGTGTTTTGAAATTTGGATGGGTATTTGTAATGACCAAACAAGTAAACTCAGAGTGGTCATCACTCATAGCCCGTTTGAAAACTAAATTTGTTATTAACGATCAAATAAGCTAAACTCAGAGTGACCGTTAGTAACATCCTATTCTTTTTACGTGACTTTAGTTGTTCGAAAAAAATACTGGTTTGGAAGCATTATGATGTAATGATAAAAAAACAAAATGAGTTGTAATAAAAAAAGAAGCGTAATTAAGAGGGATGTTGTGTTATTAAAAAGGGAGGTATGGATAGCAACACATGCTGTATTTTTTAAAAAAGGGGTGTAATTTGAAACAAGGGTTGTATTATTAAAAAGTACCAGTGCGAATAATAGAAACCAGCAGCCCAATCTACGTTTTTGGGTTTTGGGCTGATTGTTTGCGAGTGGGCTTATGGACGGGGGTTATGTGAAACAGGGGTGCGAAAAGTAATCTGAACTTAAAAAAAATTAAAAATAAATAAAACCTAGACTATATAAAGCAAAACACTAAATGACTAACCCTAATTTCTAACTCTCCATCTCTCAGTGCCGCTTCCACTATTCCCTTCAACCCTAATTTTTCATTTTTCCTCTCCTAGCGGCGCCGTCCAACATCAACCCTTCTCATCCCTAAATTTTGCTCTCTCATCTTCCCACACCAGCCACCAATAACCTCCACATTTGTTCCTCTCAACATCGCACACCAAAAATGGAGAGAGAGGGCGAGGTTTTCAGAAAGAGAGAAAGGCTTTCGCAAGAGAAAGAGGAAGAACAGAGATGGTTTTCTCGTGTCTGATCGGAGAAGACGAACAGAGATGATGCTGAACACACGATAGTTGGTTTGGTGACGACGGTGAGGTTTACGATGGTGTCTGAGGGTGGTTCTATTTTCGGTGGTGGTATGGGTTGGGCCACGGTGGTTGAATGGTGGAGGTTTGGTGTGGTTTACGGTGGTGGAACTCACAGGGAGGGGGAAGAGAGAGACGACGGCGTAGGGAGAGAGGAGAAGTGTGACGATGGATAGAGAGATGGTGGTGAGAGAGAAGAGGGTTACGGTTGAGAGAAAGAGAGAGAGCTGCGAGGGACGATTTGTCACAATGGTCGTTTGGTGGTTTTGATGGGTTATTCATGGTGGTTCACGGCGAGGCTACGGCGGTGTCCACTGTGGACGATGGCCGGAGGTAAAATTTTCTTTTTTCCCTCACTTTCTCCTCTCACAGTGTCTCCTCCCACTCCCTACATTCTGTTTTTCCCTAAATGAACTGATTCTGATTTGTAGCCCTAAATTTTTTAACTAAACCTATTACTAATTAACCCTTAATTTAGATAACTAATTAATTTCATTTTCGTAAACAGAAAGGTAACGAAACTGATTCTGAAAACCCTGTTTTATTTCTAATACTAACCTTTCAAAAGAAGAAGAAGATAAACTGAACCTATTTCAAACAACTTAATCATGATAGGGAAACCAAAAATAAGACTACATTTTGGAAAAAAAAATAGGTTAGACCACCTTTTTCCAGTCTCTGAAATAGACTCCTGTTGCTTACTGCTTGCTGCTACTATCACTTTGTTTCAGAAATTTTTGGTGCTTTGCGGTTAGGGTTTCAGTATGAAACCTTAAATTTTTGCTCTGAATTTTCGTGTGAATTTTCTCTCAGTTTTTGTGTCTCTGTTGCTGTGCGCGTGAGTATTTCAGTCTCTGTGTGCTAAAGACAACGTTGCACGAGAGTGCTAAAGACACGCGCGTTTAAAATGATACGTGACACAACGAGAATAAAAACTTTTTTTGGATTTCTTGATTAATCGGACAAAATTAGGGTATGACAGCTATCCTTCTTTATTTATATTTTACTAGGAAATATGAAGGGCTTCCAAATTTCTCGAGTAAAATAGAAATAAAGATAAAATGACACTAATTTTGTCAAAACTTTTTTTGAGAAATTCATGAAAAACTGGGTTTACATAGAACAAAAGTAAATAAGGATCGCTGGGGATCTAGGGACGTGAAGGATCATTGAGGATCTGAAGGAGCACTGGGGCTCTAAAGGTCTAATTCGCAGTCGATGCTTGGCGCATTGATTGGAGTTAAACTGAAGGACCGACGGGGCCTGAGGGGCTGCCTAGGCCTTGATGGACCAAGATGGTCTGATGGAGCACAAACTAGCAACAGTACTAGTAAAACGGTCTGCTTGGGGGTGGCCGTTTTCGAGCAGCCATGGGGGTCAAGACCAGGTCGTTGACCTGGTTTGCTCACCTCGAAGGACGTCCACTATGTCTTAGGCTGACACAGTTAGTCTGAAGGACCTGGGGTCGGATGATCCGTCGGTTGCTCGATAACGCGACGTGTGATCTGAGTTGATGGATCAATGGAGGTCTCAAGGAGCGCTGGGGCTCTGAGGGACCGCTGGGGGTCTAAATGAACTGTGCTAGACTCAGTGCTAACATTACAATTTAAATTTAACTCGGCAGATAAAAACTATCTATATTTGAGCGATTACTCTCTTTCATTGTGAGTTGGAAATCGATTTTGATGTTTAGTTCAAAGTAGTGAATCGATTTCTTAATTTCTTAAAAATGCTTCTTATGTTTACGTGTGCATGCATGCATTTTGAAAGAGTAAAGGCATGAGACTTTTGTGAGATGAGCTGACCTTCGGAAGCGGCTTACAAAATATCCTAAGACATGACCCAAACCCTAGAGACTACCCTTAATTCTTGAGTCTTTGATTCTTGAGTCTTTGATTGCCTTGTATAAGTTATTGTGACTTAGATAATTTGTCACTTTGGCTTCGGTCACTTTCATCATCAAAACCTCACCTGCAATACAAGTAACCTGCAGTACAAGATATCCACGACCACACCACCACCACATAGCTCATCTCTCTCTCTCTCTCTCTCTCTCTCTCTCTCTCTCTCTCTCTCTCTCTCTCTCTCTCTCTCTCTCTCTCCCTTACTCTTCTCCTTCTCTCTCTACCCTAATACCCTTCACCACCACCACCACCACATAATAATAATAATAATAATAATAATAATAATAATAATAATAATAATAATAATAATAATAATAATAATAATAACAACAATAATAATAATAACTATATAAAAAAACAGATTTAAAAAAATTAAAATAGTACTTAATACAAGCCATTCAGATTGGGACACGTGGCTCTCAGACTTAGCGACGGAATTTGAATCCCTCGCTAATTAGCGAGGGATTCAAATTTCCCCCGCTAATCCCATTAGCGAGGAGCAATTTAGCGAGTGACCGATTCCCTCGCTAATTCCCTCGCTAATGGGCATTAGCGACGGATTTGGGGCATTTAGCGAGGAAAAATCTCTCGCTAATGAGCAATTTTTTTGTAGTGTATATAGGCATCAAGTAATCGTGTTTAATTTTAATATTCTTCTTTAGATGAATTTTTATTTTTAATAGTTTTTGTGAAATCGTATGATGTGTTAGGGCTAAATAGTTTGCTTAAGTTGAAGACTAAATGAAAACTTTTTTTGTCTATATTTAGAGAGTGCTTGGATCAAATACAACGAGTATAGTAACTTCACAAATCACATACGTAGATAGCATTATCAACATATAGTTGGGTTACAGTTTTTAATGATTATAATTGATACAACTATTTGATTTACGTTACTAAATAGCATGAGAAAGCCAACAGACACATTTGTCCCAAATCACATACATAGAATAATTCCAAAATCATTTGGTCAAAAAAAAAATTCCAAAATCCAAAATAATACCACATACATACAATACAATAATATATCACTTGCATGCAATAATTCTAATAAATAACTTTCAAATCTAAATCAATATTAAAACTAAATTTTCTGTTTTTAAACTAAAATTTCAATAGCACCTTACAATGTTGGATACTAAATACAACATATTTCACGATTAATATATGTTATGCAATGAAAAAATTGAAATTTACCAAACCATTAGACAACATTCAGCAAATTACATACAATTTTTTAGCAATATATAATTAAAATAAACAATATTATAATAACATAGAAAGAAAAAACATTTTAAACAAACCCGTGCAATGCACGGGCTTAACCCTAGTAAGATGTGCTATAACACTCAAATCTTCAATTATGTGAATAATTGTTTGATTTATAATATATAAAAACTAAAGAATTCTAAAAGTGAAATTAAGGTCACGTGTTAACTAATCACCTATTTGTTGACTTAGTTTCAAGAAATATATATATATATATATATATATATATATATATTATTTTGATATCTATATCTATATATACTAGTTGAGAAAGTATATTTTGGTGCCCCTAAAAAATGAGGAACTGGACATATTTTATTATATTACTAGTATTTTACCCGTGCATACGCACGGGTGATACTGTATTTGTTATAATTTTCTATGAAATTATAAATACGTCAAAAGTTGCAAAATATAATAAAAAAAAAAGAAAAACTCGATAAAAGGCGATATTTCAAATTTATTAAAATAGTTTTGTTGCAAAAAGTTTAAAAAAAAGTCTTTTTCTTCTTATAATATTAATAATGTGGTAAAATGAGGAAAAAAGAAAATGAGATTTAACATAAAATATGCCTGTTGGTGCTCTCATTGCTGCTCCCGTGGGCGCTCCTGTTATCGCTCTCGTTGCCGCTCCGTGTGGCTCACAAAAAAAAAGTAAATGATATTTAATTATTGATTTTTTTAAAAAAAATAATTTTGAAATTTTTGCTAGCGGTGTCGCTTTTTTTTACAATTGATAGTGGTTAAATTAATTGGTTTTAGTAATTTGAGTAGATTATAGGAAATAGTAAATTCTACGTAATTTAATATTAATTTTATGTAATTACTTATTTTTTACAAAAAATAAATTAAGAAAAATAATTTATTTTTGACAAAAAAACATCTGACTGCGCGCACCGCAGCAAGCAGCGGGCAACTTTTGCTGCTTTTTTTTTTGCTGCTGTTGTCAGTTTTTTTTCTCAGCTTTTGTGCAGTTTTTTGGTTAGTTTTTTCTGCAAAAAGCTGCTTTTTTTTGTTTTTTAGTGACAAAATGTCTAAAATGCCCAAAAAATGGGCATCTGGTGTGCAAGTGAAATGTCTAAAAATGTCAATTTGCTAGCATATTGTTTTATTATATTAGTATTGATAGATAGATTAGATAGATTATATTAGATTAGTATTAGATATTGTATATTTACTTACCTCCCGGCCGAACTCCGGATTATTCAGGGCCCCTTTTCCCTGGATACCGAAGGGGTCAGACCCCTAGACCCAAAAAAAAGATTAGATATTAGATATTTGATATTAGATAAGTGGACTATTTTTGTCATTGATTTTGGACACTTAGCAACGATATAAGTGGACTATTTTTGACATTTTGCTAGCTTATGAATCGATTATACTATGGTATTAGATTTATATTCGAGATTAGATTATATTAAATTAGTATTAGATAGATATGTTTGAAGTGAAATAAAATAGAAGTAAATGAGAATAAATAGATATGGAAGAAGAAAAAAAGAAAGAAATGAGAGAGGGGATATTATGAGAGAGAGAGAATATAATAAAATAAATTTTAAAAAAGGGAGGAGAGAGATGATGGAAAAGTGTGTAAGAGAAAAAGTAAAAAGTTGTAAAAAGTTAATATTTTTTGTCTTTTGGTGACAAAATGTCTAAAATGCCCAAAAAATGGACACATGCGCGCTAGTGAAATGTCTAAAAATGTCAATTTTTACGGTATAATGAAAGTAGTATTAGATAGATTAGATATAGTATTAGATTAGATTAGATTTTTTCCCATTCCTGCATTATAGATTAACTTCTAGTAAGAAATTCCAAGCTAGTCATTTTTACAGTATAATGATAGACTCATTTGAAGAAATTTCCCTTTGCTATGCATTGCTGAAACAGCAAAAGTAGTGCAACGACATGACAATATAGCTACAAGACCTTTGTAAGAAGAGGTGTATCATGTATGACACATGAAGTGATAATATATACAGCCTCTCAAGAATGGGAATGTGGTTCGAATTGTCAGCAGAAGTGTACTTGCAAGTTTGAACACTGAGCCTTCAAACAACTAACAAGTTAAACTCATTGATAGCCTACAATCTTACTTTACATTCCCATCTGGAGCTTTTGGAGATCCATTTCCACCCTGGCATGTAGCCATTTCTTTTGCTTCTTGAGTAGTTAAAGTGTCAATCCCTTCATCAATAGGAAGTGTCCTCTTTGATCCCTCCAATGCAACACCGAGTACTATATTCTCTTCAAGAACAGGCCTAGATGTAGCAGGTTTCCTTTCTCCTTGTTTTGTTGGCATATTTGTAGGAAGTCCAATGGCTTTGTCAGGATCAGATTTGGGTGTCACAGCAGTTTTAGAGTTTCCATTTACATCAGAATTAGATGGAATGACTTTGGTATCCACCTCAGAGTCTTGATTTCCTTTAACCTTAGTATCTGGTACAACCTTGTCGTCTGTCTTGGTATCGAGTTTGGTTCGTGCAGGTGTTTTGTTATCTTGATCAACAGTTGCACGTGCTGATCGAGTTTTGGTTTTATCATCTGCATTGATCTTGTTTGGCGATTCGATCACTAATAATGGACGGTTAGATACTGTTCCAGCACCATTAAATGTGGAATCTGCATATGGTATGTTGTCCAAGTCAGCATCAGTGTATATTTTTTGCAGGGTACGAACTGGTGTTGCAAGTCGAGCCCGATGATGGCTGATAACTCTAAGAAGATCCAATAGTATAATTTCCTGTTTTTAGAATATGGATGGAAAATTAGCTTAATCCTTGAGCAATATAAACTGTTGACCAGAATTAGGATCATATGTGGAGGATCATGTTAACCCAACTAGCAAGAACAAGTTTCTATATAAATAAGCAAGTCTTCTTACCTTTACACACAAATATTCTTCAAAATGGGAGGTCTTAACAAAACAAGACACCAGAATCTGTGAAAATCATAGGAAAAGAATATTATAAGAATATTATATTTCATAGGTAAATCTGATTTAAGATTCCTGTCAATCAGCACATAATCATTGATTTGCAAGATACAATAATAGTCTAACCACTTCATACATACCATAAGAGCTTGATTTTCAGGGTTTATATTGTCCAAAAACACTCTCCTGTGCAACCTCTGCTGCTCAACTTGAGGATTTTTGGCTAATACTTTCCGCATGTCAGCAACAATGTTCTGCAGAAGCATTAAACCATTTGTCATGAAGAAAATATCATAAAACACTCAATATTGGTGAAAAGCAAGTTCAACATAAACAACAAAACTATTTCTTACATTAATCTTATTTACATCCAAATGACTAATGGCTAGGTGGGTTTTGATTCTCCAATGTGTTTTTTGAGTGAGGTTCCGCACAACATTCACGGTAAATTTGTGGTTTGGAATGTGTACTGCTTCACGATCTTCGCCTCTAATAATTGTCGGTGACCACCAGCCAACATGCTGCATAGGAGGAAACATCAATATGCGCAACTCGGAGATCTAAAAAGCACTATTAATATTATGTAATTTTCTTCTGTTAAATTATTTTATAAATAAAATGTGATACATGTTAAATATATAACTCCAACAGTCAATAATTAAAAGGTGCAATTTAATTTAACACACCTCGACAGTGCCGGAAACCTCATAGCCTTCAATTTTAGTTTGAATCCATTCATTGACCACAAAAGGCCGAGTGGCATGAATCATCGCGCTTGAAAGGAAGTTTGTAAATATCTGAACAGATAGTATTTAATGATAATAAGCTCCAGAATATCACAGCTACCACTAAATTTAAGGGAGTTCGGACGATTATAAGCAACAATAAATCCCAAACCTCACGACCAGCAAGAGTCAACAAAACTGTCCCAAGACCTCCTGCAGTAACCCATTTCTGTGTAGAGAAGCCCAGCAATTCCATAAACAATGAAAACGCAGCAATCCATACTGCAGAATAAACAGCTTTGCCTGCAAATTGGAATCCCATCTGGAAAAAAATAGATAATTCATTATCCGTTTGAAATTGAACCACAATTAGTAACCAAACAATTCACTGAAATCAAGGTTTTTACAATTACTATCTTCAAGACATAGTAGTAGCCATGCCAAGCTATTAGTCTTCAGAAAATAACATATAGAAAGGCATAATGAAATCTTTTAGCTCCTAAAAACCTAGAAAATATATGCTTCCATGTATTATATTCGAGTGCTTCCAGTTCAACCTAAATTAAAATTAATCTAGTGAAATATTCATAGTCATTATGTGTATAATACAAATTGAAAAGGGGAAGGCCAATCTAAAAACCGAAACAAATACTCACCAGTCACTATTAAATTGATGGATAACGAATACTCACCAGTCACTATTATATAGATGGGTAGCTATATGGCCTAACTATTTTACCAGCTAATTGATTGAAAAAACACGGTTCAGTGGACTCACACGAGCAGTTATATTTATGAGAGTCACCGAGAATGGAAATGATAATATACTTATCAAGTTTAAACATCATATTCATACTAGACTATAATGCCGGTTGGCTTTACATAGAGAATATATACTAACATTTCTCGTCTCACTTGTATCAGCATTCTCGGCTACAAATTTTTGTGCTTGTTGAATCACACTGCATAAGAGTAATGCACAATTAGTTTATAAAAGGAAAACTTAATAAGCATTGCATATTGGAATCAACGATCTCAGAGTAGTAGTCAAGTTGAAAAATATACAGTTGAATTGTCCAATATGAATAGAGAAAAAAAACAGCAGTTAGACAATAAATATGCAAGGTGTTATAATTTGTCAAGATGATAAAAAATCAGATAAGTCTTCTCAATAATTCTCATAAAAGGGGAAGAAAGGCCCAAATAGCTTTAAGTAACTAGGAGCATCATTAACTGACCAAATCATTCATTAATTTCAAAAGCTTTTATGAATAAGGAAATAAGCACACCTTGATAAACAATAGGCAAAGGCCACTACAGTCGACAATGATCTTACAAAGTTCAAAAGGCGCTCCTTAATAACCTGGCCAGTTTCTGTTGGTAGAATTACTGGTTCGAATGCTCTGCAATCAGCTCAAAATTTAGTATGTGAAGGACAGGTTCAACAAGGAAAGATATAATACATTCATCATTATTATTTCATAACAGTGAAACCTGCAAATAAGTATGGCTCCAGTCCATAACAGTAACGGCCGGAGGTATGAAGTTAGTATGTGATGAGTGGTACTTTTTTTCCAACTATTATCACTCCTCTGCATAATACAGTTTATACTGTTAGACTTACGTGGCAAAAACATTGAATCGGTCAGTATAAATATGAAAACAGAATAACTGCCAAGTAACCTGGAAAAACAGTTTTCTTGTCTGAAACATTAAAGGACCAACACCCCATACTGCAAAAATGATAATGCCAACAGCAGGAATCAACTTTACAATGATTGGCCTATTTTGTAACACATTACAACACCTGCAGAAAAATATGTTAGTTTATACCAGTAAAAAACTCGAACACTTAAATTTGTACGCTTGCTAGCTGCAAAATCACAAAATTCACCTTGCCAGCAGTGTAGTAGCCACCTTAACAGCAGGAAGCTCACTTGGTTGGCATGGCACTAAAAAACAATGACATTTAAAAGAGCGGGAATTGCAAGACAATGTATGTGTTGACTTGTTTAAATGACGGAGGTGTCGAAAGCCCTTGTAGTCCTGTTTAATGAACTGCGATGGAAGATTATACCACAATTACTTTCTAGCTATGATGCACAGATATGATATGTGTATTGGATACGATACGAATCAGATACGACAATACAAACTTCCTTGAAAAATATAGGATACGATACGTCTAAGATTCGTTTATGAAAAAACAAAATATTCACAAAATAATAGAAAATACATACACACAGCCCCAAAGAAACATAGGTTAGTACAATAAAACAGATAGGCACATAGAAACTGGCGAGTTGCACTTGTAAAACAAATATTGGGGATAATTGTTTTCTCTCTTGAATTTATATGACTTGAGTTACCTTTGTTCTTGGACTTGTAAGGTGTACTGAAGGTGTTCTTTCAACGTATAGGGACTTTTGTTTTTTAAAAAAGTAAGAAAAATATTTTAATACTAATCTGATATATACTCATGACGTATTGGGGAAGTATCGGATACGATACATATCGGATACGGATACGACAACAAAACTGAGGTATCCGTGTATCATGGCTTTCTTGTGAAAAGAAAATAATCCGGCCATTTCTTTAATCTTGAAAGGGCATTACTTTTTCATCTTGTCATTAATCGTTAATATCATGTAAATTATAAACATTCAAATGTCATTGTTCCAGGAACATAAGGAGCACATTAATACTATTTCATAACAACATTACAGAAACTGGAAGAATGCTGGATGAGGCATTTATCAAAGCAGAAAGAAAAAAAATACAGTATCAAATTTTATGCTACACAAAAAACAATCACATAGGTAAAGATTTCCCAAGACAAGCAAACGACACAAGACAAAAAGTTGTATAGAATCAAAATTAAACAGTACCAAGAAGTCTGTAATCCAAAGAAAATGGGCAAAGTTGCATGTCAAGCTAAAGTTTCACAACAAAGCTACAATTTGGCACACCAATTACACATTAAATTAACAGTAAGCTACAAGTCTATATCCCAATATTTTAAGAACATACCGAAAGTGGATATGAAGGACCTGCATTCAATAAATTTAACTTGCATCTTCCTGTTTCTCTCTGTAAACCATAAAGTGGTATAAAAGTAAGAAAGAGGCAATAGTGATCCTTGTACAAAGAACACAAAACTAAAGAGAATTCTAGTACCTGATAGTTATTACAGCTCAGGTTCCTGCAAAGTCCCAATCCATGGGACAGTTGCAGGGAACCAGGAAGAGCCATTATTGTATAAAAACAAATAGCCAAATAATATTGCAGACTTTGATACAATTACACAATCTATACTCTATAAGCAGATGAAGTGTTGCAGCAGATAGACTTTGACAATCTTCAAACACAGTTAATTGCCTGCAGCCAAACTGAAATTAACTATGTGAGCATAAAAAAGGCTAAGAATGTCAATCATGTACACTTTTCTAACCCTTAATTCTACCAAAACAAAACAACAGTAAGCATAGAAACCCTATATCTATATCTAATTCTATATCTAATAACATCATAGGTGAGTTGAAATGTAGAAACTTCGGGAAACTAAAATATTTTCCCTAAAACCCTACCACCATTATCTTCGTAAGCATGGAAACCCTAAACAGCTTCAAAATTATAACTTACTCAGAATTCTTAACCACCAAATGGAACAGTAAAACATTGAAATTAGGTTATAGACAGAGAAGCACGTGAATAGAATTGCAATTAAAAGAATTGAAATTGGGAATTTTTGGATAATTGGTTGGTTACCTCTGATGAAGAAGAAGCGTTAGAAGACCTTCTTTGTCAGAATTTTTTATTCTTTTTTTTGTCTATCTGCTTCTACGAGGCGCAATGCAAATGCAAAGGGACACACAACAGCAAAACAAAACAGAGAACCTACCCTTTTTTTTTCTTTAAATTTTATTTCTTGTGGGTCCTACCGAAAGTCGCGCATTTGTGCACCAGAATTCTTATGTTGTCCTATCAGCCACGGCTTTGGTTTCCACGTATCCTGTCAAAACATTCACGCTTCTGTTTCGCCTCCCATCCAATCCGCATTGGTCTTTTTCCCCTATTTGTTGTTTTTTCCTTATAATAATAACCGTTTTATTTTCCTTATAATAATAATAACCGTTTTATTTTTCCCTTTTTTAATACAAATTTTGTTTTTTTATGAGTTTAATTTACATCTATATAGGCATTTACATCAACTTCCAATCACATTTCACCATTTAGCTCATCAAATTATTTTCAATTAAAATAAGCAAATTGCAAAATTAGTCAAAGTAACGGTCGTGTCACTTCCCCATTTTTTTCTAACATCATTCCTCCCATGAGCGGTTACTTTGACTAATTTTTCTGTTTTTTATTTTAATTGTGTTCTGTACCTTGAGGTCGTCTGGGCCGGATCCGGTGACTATAGCTGGTAGGACTCCGGCCTTCCAAGTGGTGTGTCAAAGTGATCTCGGGTGGGGTACATGTGATGCAACTCTGACGCTCAAGTCAGTATAGAGAATAGCAGAGTGTAGCAGGGAATGAGAGTGTACCTATTTTTGGCAATGTGTGCCAGTATTTATAGGGATCCGTGCTAGCTCTGAGTTGTTGGATCGGGGTGAACCTGAGCCGTTGAGGCATAATCAACATGAATGGGCTGATTTATTGTGGATATGGGTCCAAGCTATTGGGCTGACCCAGGTCCAATTTGCTGGAGTGGGTCTTTTGATCCAGTCCATAATAAATTGAAAATAATCTGATGTGGTTAAATGCTGAAGGAAGCTGATGTAAAGGCCCCTATACAAAGTTGGTGTATATAAGTTAAACTCTTTTTTTATTTAATTTATATACACAATAGGTGTATGAGTATTTTACACTATCTACCAATTAAAAGTTGATACATCATTAAAAACAAATTAGTCACGTAAACCACCAATTAGTCAATTGGTAACCGACTATTCCATGAAGTGTGATTGATTGTGGTTGTAAAACCCTATACACTATATGTGTATATAAATTAAGCTCATTTTTCTTTTAGTTTAATTATTATGCACGGTAAGTGTTAAAGCTTTTTACACGAACAATCAATCACAAATTATAGTATAAATAAAGAGTTTAATTTAGGCTTAAATATCATTTACCCCCCTTGCAAATATCACCATAATCCATTTACCCCCCTTACAAATATTAAGTGTTTCTAGTTACCCCCTGCCGTTAATTTGCTGTTAGAAAAAATTGACACGTGGCGTCACCACATCTTGTCACCACTGCCACGTCAGCAACCAGTAAATAGCTGCCACGTGGCAGCTCACATGGCAAAGTGGAGGTAAATGCTTACTTAAAAAAATAGAGATTTTTGTGGCAACAAGAGGGGTTTGAACCCATGACCCGTTAGTGGCACAAACCCTTCCTTACCACTGAACCACATGAGTATTTGGGATTACTAACCCACCTACAAATATATAATACATAATTGCCAATCTTTCTGCACCACCTCGTTTCTAACAGCAAAGGAAAAAACCCAATCTTTTCCTAGTTGATTTTTAGATCTGTTCAAAAACGAATTTCAGATCTACTTCATTTCATTTTTGTTCTTTAAGACCTGTTTTGTTTTGTTTTTATTCTTTCAGATCTGTTTAATTTCGTTACTGCTTCCTGAATAAACCTTTCGTTTTTTTCTTTAAAATCTATTCCGTCTTTGATTTTGTTGTAGCAAGTTTTGGTTTTGTTTTAGTTTTTGGGTGTCTTTCCCTTCATTTCCTATTTTCTACAGATGATGAAAATAGGAAGTATCTGTTGTTGAAGATCAAAACTCATCATAACACAGGGAAGGAGTTTTTGACAGAGAAGGCGAAGGAGAAGGAATGCGATAGGTGAGGGAGTGAGGGAGTGAGGAGCAAGGCGGAGAGAGAGATGAAGAAACGCGGAGGGGAGATGAAGTGCTGAGAAATTTTTTTGACAAAAAAAAATAGAAGCTAAGAGATGTCATGTCAAATTTCTTAAGCCACTTGTAAATCCACCTCAGCTTAAGTTAACGCTGTTAACAAAAATAAACAGCAGGGACCTAACTACAAACACATTGTATTTGCGACGGTCATTTTAAAAGTTTTTTTTTTGCAGGGGGGTAAATGGATAAACGTGATATTTGCAGGGGGTAAATGATATTTAAGCCTTTAATTTATTTACATGTAGCGACCGAAAAATCCGAATGAGGGATTCTTCGTCATTTTTGAATGAATCCGCCATCAATATTTATTTAATAGGAAAAAACATTGAAAAAACCTTTATTTTTGGGTTTGGGGGTCGATTATGTGTGGGGAAGGTATTAGCACCCCACAGCATCCTTTCAAAAAAAGGTTACATTTTAATTTAATGTGTAGAAAAAAGTTAATTCAAAGAAAACACTCTACGCCGGACCCACCGTCTCACGCTCTTCTCCTCCACGCACAAATCCGAACCCAAACGCCGTCGTTCAACGCCACCACCACGCCGTCGTTCACCAACCGTCGCTTGCCCGTGGGTCACTTCACGCCGTTCTCTTCCCTTCCCAGTCCTTTCCGTTCTCTCTTTTCTCACTGCTGCAAAAATTCGTTTTCTCTCTCCAAGGAAGTGGAGAACGGCGCTAGAGATTGAGGGAATGAATTAGGGTTGCGAAAATTTCGATCTCACCTTATGTACTGCCTTTTATTTATTTATTTTATTTTAGAGATAAAGAAAAAACTCAGTTTACTAATTACCACCCCTCAGTTTAATAATACACACCTTCTGTGCATCAGCCCAAGGCCTCCAAAACGAAATTGGGCTTCCTGCTACGCACCCCCACTGTTTATAATGCAACATCCCTGAAACTATTTGCACACCACTTTTACTACTGCACCCTCTCTTTTCGTTTTTATTAATTCCTTTTACAAAAAACCTATAAAAATAAATAGATAAATATTTCATTTAAAAAAATATAAATAGGGGACTAAGTCGACTGTACAGTCGGGTTAGTCTGCTTTTTAGGTCACTAATGAACCGTTACAGATCATGTCCTAAAATCCCTATTTAAAACAAACAATTTCTAAATTAAAATAAACACAAACACATTTCTTTCCACAAATCAAATTTTCAAAATAGGGGATTAAGTCGACTGTACAGTCGGATTAGTCAGCATTCTGGGATGAATGAGTCGTACGGCTCAAGAGCCCTAAAATCCCTATTCCAATAAAATCAAACCAACACACATCAAACTATTTTCCAAACTCCAAAAACCCCAATTTTATAAAATAAGGGACTAAGTCGACTGTACAGACGGGTTAGTCATCGTTCTAGGACGGATGAGTTGTACAGCTCAAAAATCCTGAAACCCCTATATTAAAAAAATACCAACCAACAAACTTTTTCTACCCAAGAACTACGTAGCTTTGATTCTCCATCGCACCTGGAGATATGTAGGAGCAGGGGCCCACTCCTGTCAAGCACAAAAAACTAAAATTATTATTAAGTCTTTTTTTTCTTTTTTTCAAAATAATAGGGGTAAAATAAACATTTTAAAAATTAACCTTTTTTTATACAACTAATTAGCAGGTAACCTTCCTTAGGAAGGATGTCGTGGGGTGCTAATACTTCCCCACGCATAACCGACTCCCGAACCCTTATCTGGTCTCAAGGACCCTTATCCAATCCAAAAGGGATTTTCCAATGTTTGCCTTTAAACTAAACTTTGGTGGCGGCTTCATTTTTGAACCTTCGAGGAATCCTCACCCGGATTTTTCGGTCGCTACAGTGCTGTTAGGACATTCAAAGAAGCAGGTTGCACATGGATATTATCAGCGTAGACTTGACACTTGTGCCATTTTCTCACGTAGTTAAAGCAGTCGGTCTCCATTGACAACCAGTAGTAGCCGGCCCTTAAGATTTTTCTTGCCATGGTGTGCCCGTTAGAATGAGTTACGAACGAGCCTTCATGGACATCTTTCATAATTCTTTCTGCTTCTTCTTTTGCTACACATCTGAGGAGGACCATATCGTGATTTCTCTTGTAAAACACTTCCCCATTTAGGAAGAATCCCATTGACAATCTCCTAAGTGTCCTCTTGTCATTCTCGGTGGCACCAGGAGGGTATTCTCTGCTTGTGATATAGTGCTTGATATCGTAATACCAAGGTTTACTGTCAGGCTCTTATTCGATTGCCACACAATGATGTGCTGGTAGGTCTCGATGTTGAATTCGGATGAATGTCATACTTTTGTTGTCATTGATATTGAACATTGATGACAAAGTCGCTAAGGCGTCAGCCAACTGATTTTCTTCACGAGGGAGATGGTGGAAAGTGATCTCCTCGAACTGTTCAATCATCTTTTGGATGTGATCGCGATAAGGGATCAATTTGGAATCTCTGGTTTCCCAGTCACCTTTTATCTGATGGATGACTAAGGCTGAGTCCCCATATACATCGAGTCTTTTGACTTTCCATTCAAGGGCCGCTTTGATGCTTAGGATACACGCCTCATATTCTGCGATGTTGTTGGTGCAATAGAAGCTCAGTCTAGCAGTAAATGGTATGAAGTGGTTATCGGGAGAAATCAATACAGCTCCGACCCCATGCCCGTATAAATTAGAAGCGCCATCGAATGACATTCTTCACCTTTCATTGTCCGTAGAATTCCCTTCATCGAACAAAGCCATTATATCTTCATCTGGGAAATCACACTGCATTGATTGGTAATCCTCAATGGGCTGGTGTGTCAAGTATTCAGCCAAGGCACTCCCTTTGATTGCTTTCTGAGTGACATACAAGAGGTCGTATTCAGATAGTAGCATTTGCCAGCGAGCGGTTCTCCCTGTGAGTGCGGGTTTTTCAAAAATGTACTTGACTGGATCCATTTTAGATACCAACCAAGTCGTGTGGCTCAGCATATACTGCCTCAGACGATGTGCAGCCCAGGCCAAAGCACAACACGTTCTTTCCAACAATGAGTATCTTGTCTCGCACTCGATAAATTTCTTGCTTAGGTAGTAGATAGCACGTTCTTTCCTTTCGGACTCATCATGTTGCCCCAGTACACAACCCACTGATTTGTCTAGCACTGTTAAGTACAGAATGAGAGGTCTGTCCTGTACAGGTGGCATCAGGATCGGTGGATTTTGGAGGTACCTCTTGATCTTTTCAAAGGCTTCTTGGAAATTATCATTCCACTTTGTTTCTTGGTTCTTGCACAGCAATTTGAAGAAAGGCTCACAGGTCGATGTTAATTGGGATATGAATCTGGAGATGTAGTTCAACCTTACCAAGAACCCACGAACTTCTTTTTCAATTTGAGGAGCTGGCATTTCTAATATTGCTAGTACTTTGGCTGGATCCACTTCTATTCCCCTCTGACTGACTATGAACCCCAACAGCTTTCCTGATCTTACACCGAAAGTACATTTGCCAAGGTTTTATCTGAGTTTGAACTTCCTTAGACGTTCAAAGAGTTTTTGCAGATTGACAACATGTGCTTCTTCGGTCTTGGATTTTGCGATCATGTCATCCACGTAGACTTCTATTTCCTTATGCATCATATCATGGAATAAAGTTACCATCGCCCTTTGGTACGTTGCACCAGCATTCTTTAGGCCGAATGGCATTACTTTGTAGCAGAAGGTCCCCCGAGAGTGATGAAGGTGGTTTTCTCCATGTCTTCAGGGGCCATCTTGATTTGGTTATATCCGGAATATCCATCCATGAAGGAGAAAAGAGAATGTTGCGCTGTGCTATCTACCAGGACATCAATGTGAGGCAAGGGAAAGTCATCTTTAGGGCTGGCTCTATTCAGATCCCGATAGTCAACACACATCCAAATTTTCCTATCTTTCTTTGGAACCGAGACAATATTGGCTACCCACTGAGGGTATTTTGCTACTGCTAAAAACCCTGCATCGAATTGCTTCTTGACCTCATCTCTGATTTTCAGTGACATATCTGCCTTCATCTTTCCTAGCTTCTGTTTTACCAGCAGGCATTCGGGTTTTACTGGTAACCTATGCTCGACTATGTTGGGGTCCAGTCCAGGCATGTCTTGGTATGTCCATGCGAAGAGGTCAACATAGTCAAACAAAAGCCTAACCAGTTTCTCTTGCTCACTATTTTTCATTGTGGTGCCTATTTTAACCTCTTTATTATCTTCCTCTGTGCCCAAGTTTATTGTCTTAGTAGATTCCTCGTGGGGTTGAATCACTTTTTCCTTTTGTTCCATCATTCTCATTAACTCTGGAGGAGTTTCCCAGTTATCCTCAACATCTTCCTCAGTTTGATTAATAGGGTGATCAAAGTTACAGTATGGATTATTGCCGTTGTTATTTTCAAAGATATTTTTTTCCAGAACTGCATTAGTGTAAATTGGCGGAATGAAAAATGAGTAAAAGAAAATAAAAATCGAATGCAAAAGAAAAGGAAAACTGAAATTTATTGGAGAATCAGAAATAAGATTTTATTGATACTGATACTGAAGGAAACATGCGTGCCCGAATGAAATATCCTAAGACCTTGGCCAAAGCCATAGGATTGCATTACAGAAACATTAATTTGAACTACAAACTACAGGAAAATCGACGATCTCCCAATTCTTGAGCCTTTCATTTGCAGGACAAGGGCGTACAAGACTGATGACGCCTTCTTCGGCATTTAGATCATCTTCAACTGCAGCAATCTGATTGGGGCTCAGCATTCCCGCACTCTGAAAACTTTGCTTGATGTCGCAGATGATAATCTTCTCCATATTTGGCACTCTTCCCTCAAGTTTGGCTAACCTCCTCTCTTTCTTTTCTTCCACAATTCTTCTTTTGTCATTGCGATCAGGCCAATACCCTATCCCGCATCTATCTTTGTTTTCTTGCAGCTGTATTAGTGTCAGGATCCCCTGCTCGGTCTTTCCCAAACCCCTTCTGGCTTGGTAACCTTTGCCCACCATGACCTTAGCAACCATCATGACAGTCTTGGACAGCTTAGGCTTCAGCATAGTGGACGCATTGGCAATCTCGAGCGCTTGGAAGGCAGTCCCCAAAGACTCCTCAGCAGTCTCGATGTAACGAGTGGGAGATGACCTATTTACCAGCGTTTCTTCTTCACCGAAAATAACCACTAGTTTGTTGTTCAATATGAACTTGAGCTTCTGATGTAAAGAAGAGGGAACTACCCCTGCAGAATGGATCCATGGCCTTCCCAAGAGACAACTGTAGGATGAGGCGATATCCATTATCTGGAAGGTCACTATGAAGAGTTCCGGACCTACCTGCACAGGTAATTCTATGTCTCCGATGACTTCCCTTTTCGATCCGTCAAAGGCCCTGACCAATATAGAGCTAGGTCTCATGTATGAACAATCCACATCTAATTTTTCCATGGTTGATCTGGGTGACACATTCAAGGACGATTCGTTGTCAATAAGCACCCGAGCAAGTGAGTACTCTCCACATTTCACAGATATGTGTAAGGCTTTGTTGTGTCCCCCCTTCAGTTGGAATCTCATCATCAGTAAAGGTGAGGTAATTACTTGCAACAAGGTTTCCAACGATCCCATCAAACTGGCCAACTGAGATGTCATGAGTGACATGGGCCTCATTCAATACTTTCATCAATGCTGCACGATGGGCTTCGGAACTGAGCAATAATGACAGTTGAGATATCTTGGCAGGGGTCTGGTTCAGCTGATCAACTATCTTATACTCGCTCTGTCTCATGAGTTTCAAAAATTCACCGGCTTCTTGTTCAGATAGCGTCCTTTTACCCACATTCTTATCAACGGGTTCTTGTTCTATGCTTTTTCCTTTACAAGCTCTTTCTTCCCCTTCTTTTGTTCGCTCTCCGCTGAGTCCTTCGGGGGTATAGATACGCCCACTTCGAGTCATCCCACTAGTCCCTGAGATGTTAACGACAACATGAGTGGTCTGAACCTTCACATTGTAATTCCATGGGACTGCATTGGTGCCCTTAAAGGGGAAAGGAGCTGGCACTTGAATAGTGATCGATTTAGGCATAGCCGGAGTCAGCTTCGTGTCCTTTTTGTAACAGATTTCTAGTGGTTTCTGGATATCCTTGCTCTGGTCAATATTTGACTGAAGAGTCCACACGTCCTCCTCCTTCTTTCGAAGACCCACCTGTATTATGTGTCGGTCTAGTAAGTCTTGAAGGACTATCTTGAATGCTTCACATGCCCCGACACAGTGAGGGTCAACACACGAATATTTTTCAGCGCATCCCTTCATAATAATTCTGAGGTAACACAAGTCAGCAGGGATGAGGTCTAGAGGTGTGATGATGTCTTCCACCCTTCTGATCAGGAATTGTCCCTCAAAATCTCCAATGGCATTAACGGAGGGTTTCCCATGCCCTGGTAAAAGGTTAGTGGCAACATTCGGACCATCTTCTTTGAAACTTAACCATTTAGATTCAGTCAAGTCTTGCACCACATATTTTAATGCCTTGCAATTTTCTGTTGAATGGCCAACTGCCCCAGCGTGAAATCCACAAGTAGCATCCGGGTCATAACCCCTAGGGAAAGGAGGTTGAAGGGGTCTCATTGGGCGAGGAGTGATCAGGTTGTGACTGATGAGGTGATTGAACAGGTCTGTGTATGACATGGGTATTGGGTCAAAATTGACAGGCTTTCTTTCTGAGTAGTTTTGTGGTCTATAGCCTGGGTTGACTTGGTGAGGTGGGGCTTGTGGTGTTTGAGTAGGGATTTGGAAGGTTTGTCGGGGTTTGTTATAGGGATGCTTTCCGGATCTAGAGATGGCATTGGCTTCTCCTTCTTTCTTTTTAGGAAATCCGGAGAAGAGCTTTTTCTGATTACTGGTTCCCGCCAAGTTATGGGCAATCTTCCCGCTTCTCAATCCATTTTCTAATCTTTCTCCTATGACAATCATATCCGAGAAGCTCGAAGACACGCTCCCGATCAACCTGTCTTAGAAAGGTGATTGAAGAGTATCCATAAACATGGATACCATCTCCTTTTCCAGCAAAGGCGGTACTACCTGTGCTGCTAACGCTCTCCAGCGTTGGGCATATTCCTTGAAGGACTCGTTATCCCTTTTCGTCATACTTTGCAATTGTGTTCTGTCGGGAGCCATATCAACATTGTATTTATAATGCCTAAAAAATGCATCAGCTAGGTCCTTCCAGCACCGGATATGGGCTCGCTCTAGTTGCATATACCAGCTCAAAGCTGCCCCAGCTAGACTGTCCTGGAAGTAGTGAATGAGCAATTTGTCGTCATGAGCAAACGCAGCCATCTTCCTGCAATACATGGTTAAGTGGCTCACGGGGCAGGTTGACCCTCTGTATTTGTCGAAATCTGGCACCTTGAATTTAGGAGGGATGACCACGTTAGGGACGAGGCACAAGTCATAAGCATCTCTCGCACCAACATTAGATCCTGCAACTGCTCTCAACCGTTCCTCTAGCATTTGTAATTTGTCCTTGGCTTGAGGGTTCTCCATAGGGTAATTTTGAGGGAGCCCACTCATACCATAGTAAGGATGAATCATCGGAACTATGGCTGGGTTCACATTTGGGATATGTGAATGAGTGGGGTTCCTGAGATTGGACTCCTGAGCTTGGGGATCAACTATCAACGGTGGAGTGAAGCCAAGTGGGAATCTTCGTGGCGCGACGACAGGGCTCGGGATTTGAATCTGTGGCGCCCCCGGATTACCATTGTGACCTGTCGGTGCAGACTGTTTTTGGCCCAAGACTCCCGAGGGACCATCTTCTGAATTGGCATCGGCTGCCGGAGGTGTGTAACCTTGCGGATGTCCGTAGGGAGGCCATTGGTAACCCTGGCCATTAGCCCCAGTAGGGTACACGTGATGTGGGATCCCAGGTCCATTGGTAAGAGGAGGGTTGGTAACTTGATTTTCAGTGTTCCCAGCGGAGACATCTTCATCTGTATTTCCGTTCCTCAAAGCTTGTAAAACCTTTAAGATTTCAGCCATCTGTTCTTTCATCCCATCTATTTCTGCCCTAAGCTCTTGATTTCCTAGGTTCTGATTACCCTGATCTAGGTTATCCTGATGTGGATTGTCCTGATTTGGGTTATCCTGATGCGGATTGTCCTGATTTGCTTCCATATTTCTAGCCTGAGAACGAGTCCAATAACGATGTTGACGCACCAACTTGTCCTTTACTCTGTTGATAGGATACATGGTATGAGTATAAGAATGGATGAAAAGATGAGTGATGCATGTGTGCATGAGTCTTATTGTTTTAGGCCGAGAATCGTAAGTGCATCCCGATTTGTCACAAGTACACAAATTAACGTTTCAAACATTTTCAAGAAAGGAGGATCAATAGGTGAAACAAACAAACTTCATTAATGGGGAAAGTACAACATCTTTTTTTAAAAAAAAAAACTTCAAAAGGAAAAGTACAATGCTCTTTTAAATTTTACTCAAGTACATATGACCTTCATTTTTCCACTCCTCTCTCTTTTTTTACTAGCAGCGTGACCAGCTTTCTCCCTAAGTTCTGCAATCAGGATCTTCCAAAATTCCACAAACTCGCAAACTTGGATCGGGGTGTTAAACGGGTATATTGCCGCTTCAGCCTTCTTTAGACGTTCTGGGACACCCATGACAGCTTGGTTGGCAAGCCATGCCAACTTTGAGAATTTGTCTTTCCAGTACAAACTTTCATTCTTCAACTCTATGAAGATTTCATGGTTTTCTATCCTGCTGACCAACTCTACAAAGCGACTCTCCCAATAGATGCCTCCAGTCTTCAACTGGTGGTAAACTTCCTCTTGATATCTGATATGGTTCTTCAGCTCATCAGATCTTTCATGCTCCCCTCTCAAGGCTTGTTGGTATTCTCGGAGTATCTCTTCAATTGTCTCTTTATCCCGCCTAATACTTTTCACTTGATCTTCAAATTTAGCTATCAATATCCGAGACTCTCTTTTTGATTTCACCAGCAGGCTCTGTGTGGTTTTTTCAGCAATCATTGATTTTTCCCATAACTCCTTCCACTTGTGCGCATCATCAACGACCAGGTTCATCTTTAAGTTGCATCGTTTTAGCTCTTCCTTTGCCCCTCTCAGGTACTTTTGAACCTCTTGGTTTGCTCTTTTCTTCAATCTTAAGCCGCTTGTGGCTATCTTTTCTTCAATTTTTGGTTTCTTAGAAGCATTTTCTCTAATTCAGCCCGTAAGCCTTTCTTTTCTTCTTCATCTTTTGACAATGCCATTTTGAGCTCATCTAACTCTTCGATAGTGGGAATGGTTGTTAGACTATCTGATAACCTTAGAGGGGGGTGAATAAGGTTATGTGCAAAACTTTAATTCTTTTTCGGTTTTCAAAAACTTTTGCAATGCTTGTTTAAATCAAATGCGGAATCTGAGATTTAAACTTATATGATGTATGTAAGCAGGCAGATCAGGCATAATGAGATGTTACTATTTTCAATATTCACTGTAATCAGATATTTATAACTAAACTGGCAGATCAGGCAAAGTGCAATATTACGCTATTATCAGAGTTCAGGATAGACGGAGATTATAGGCAGCGTAACAATAAACAGATCGGCGTAGTGATAGTAGAATTATAAACAGATATAAACAGAAAATAAAGTAAAGAGAGAAGGATAGAGATACACCAGGAATTTAGCGAGGTTCGGGATAAAAGCCCTACGTCCTCGGCCTCCGGCTTTGCAACCTTTGGACTTTGCTGACAACCACTATATGAAGAATGTTTTATAAACAGGCAACTTCAAATAGCAAATCTCAATTCCCCCGAACTGAGAACCCGAGCACACAACTAAGGATTTCAACACCGCTTCAATCTCCTGATTGAACGACCCAAGAGCACCTCCCAGGATTTCAATACCACTTCAATCTTCCCTGATTGAACGACCCAAGATTACCTCCCAGGATTTCAAACCAACTCAATCTCCTGATTGAGAGACCCAAGAAAACTTCCCAGGATTTCAAACCAACTCAATCTCCTGATTGAGAGACCCAAGAAAACTTCCCAGGATTTCAAAGTGACCCCCACAATGGTAGATTACAATATAGAAGCTATGAAAGTAAAGAAAAAGGAAAAAAGAAGAAAAATTGATTTGAAAGCATTACGGTGTAATAAAAAAAATGCAATGGGTTATGGTAAAAAAAGGGTAGTTGCAATTAACAACATAGGGTGTTGTATTGAAAAAGGGGGTGCAAAGAGCAACAGATGCTGTATTTAAAAATATTGGGGTATAGTTAGCGAACCCAATCCGTGTCTGAGGCCCAGATTTCGAATATGGGCTTTTAGTGAGGGGGTTATGACAAGGAAAAGGAGGGGTGCCATTATAAACCAGATTAATAAACATTTAAAATGAAAATAAGATAGAATGGAGGGTGCGCTGATATTAAAATGAAAGGGTGTAAATAATAATAAGGAAAGGGCCAGATAGCGTCTCCGGTTAAGGAAGCTCGGTAAGCAGAATTATTGACAGAGACTCGAAAAGAATCTCACAATAAACGGCCAGATAGCGTCTCCAGTTAATTTAGCTACAACTACAATGGCACATTCAAGATCAAGGTACTAGGATTTTTCGACCCCACCCTTCCCTTGCTACATGTAGCCTCACCACAACAACACATATATATCAGAAACTAAATCAGAATTCACGATTAATAATTGAAACTTTGGAAAATTGAACATGATCAGAAGAAGAAGAAAAAAAAAAGTAGCTGCGCAAAGAGCTTATATGAACGACTGACTGAAACCCTTACAATAAAATAAACAAGTGAACATTCCAATTCTTTAGTTATTTGACTCTCGATGAAAAGCATTTCATGAACTAGGGCAAACACCTGTGCGTAAGTGATTAAATGATGAACATCGAAGAAAGCGTAAAGAAACTTGGAATGTACTACTAAGGAAGCTAATAATGTGAGTTGATTTGTTTACGCACAGGGAGGTTTTTACACGATGATTAGAAAAGAATGCATGAAGGTACGTTATAAATTAGTGGTTACTGTGATACAAATGTCAGTTGAGATTTGGGGGGGGGGGGGGGGGGGGGGAGCTTATAAAAAGAATATATTACCAATCAGTGATATAGGTTTACATAAAAAGATTATTGCATTAATTTAGAAACAAAAAAAAAACTTAAAAAGAAAGGAATTATTATGATTTACTAAGGCCGATGAAGAATATAATATGTGTTATGTATGTCCGATCTCGTTTACATTAGTCAGCAAATATTTGATAAAAAGAGAATTATAAATGGTTACTCTAAAACTAATTTACATTTTTAGAGTATTACAGGCCAAGTTCAAATTTGGCAGACTCTACCTCTACTTATTACATGAAAATACATGATAAGAAACACATAGGTACTTTAAAAGTGCTCTAAAATAATTTGTAGGATGGAAATGATGGAATATTGGAATTGGAAAGATGTAACAAAGTTAATCTTCATCATCCATTGGAGCCCCATCGGCAGTAACTTCTTCCTGGTCAGGGTATTCATTCATGTTTTCAGCATTGTGAGCTAAAATCGCGCTGTGAAGTTCATTATCAGAATCAAACATTTCTTCAGGTTCAGAGTCTGTGTGCACGATGTCATCATTGTCCGTGTGGTCATCGATATCATCAGCGTCGAAGTATTGAACACCAAAGTAGTTAGATGAATACGGTACAAACTGTTTGAACCTTCCACACACACACAATATGAAAGTCGAACCATTGCACTATTTGCCTAACTGTAGACATCACATATTTCATGTGTCGGTTTCAAGGTAAGGTCTACATTAGAGTATATTAAGCTATACAAATACATTAGAATACTTAATTCTAATACATTGTAATGACCACGGTTACTTAGGGTCAACTAGAGTTAGAGTCACTAGTTAGACTTATCTTCTTATGCACTTTATTAAGTTTGTTATTAGTTTGTTAATTAGTTAACACAGTTGGTTAGAGAAGGATAAGATAGTTACAACAACTTTACCAATTGTAAGAGTATATACTCAATTCTCAACGATCAATAAACAACAATTATGTTAGTTTTATGGTATCAGAGCAACTTTACCAATTGTAAGAGTATATACTAATTTCTGGGATTACGTTCTTTTATGGTATCAGAGCAGAGAAATCTGCTATGCATGCCCTTTCGTCTTCCCCTTCGATTCTTCTTCCCTTTCAATCCAAACGAAGCTCACATCGCTCAACAATGGCGGAAATCGTTACACAAACAGAAGAATCCAAGCGCGATTCTTGTTGCACCTCCAATGAATGGGAACAATTACGACACATGGAGCAAGAAGATGAAGAGAGCACTTCTCACCAAGAACAAGATCAAGTTCATCAATGGCAAAATCACAGCACTAGACGAAAGCGACGACCTCTACGAAGCGTGGGAACGATGCAACAGAACAGTGGTTTCTTGGATTGCTGGTTCCCTTGCTCCAGAGATGGCGCAAAGCATCAAAAATGTTGAGAATGCTTTCGATCTGTGGAATGAGTTAAAGAATCGCTTCTCAAAGGGAGACGCCTTTCGAATGTCTGATCTGATGCAGGAGATACACTCAATCAAACAAGGAGAGAGGAGTATCAACTCGTATTACACAAATTTGAAGGTAATTTGGGAGGATCTTGAGAGTCTTAGACCAGTTAATGCTTGTGTGTGTGGAATAGTGGACGCTAACATCAAGAAGCAACATGAACAAGAGTCTGTAATATGTTTCTTGAAAGGTCAATGACCAATACAACACGGTAAAGACTCAAACCATGATGATGGAGCCGTTGCCAGGAATCAGCAAGGTATTTTCCCTAACATTACAACAAGAAAGACAATTGAATGGAAACGTTTTGGGAGAAAACCCTAAGGCGGCGTTGATGGAGAATACTGGATCAACACATAATCTTCAAGAAAGAGGAAGCAACAATTCACGAGGCAGGGGGCGTGGGAGGTTCCCTGGAAGAAGTTACAACAACAAAACTGGGAAGGTCTGCGCGCAATTACTGTGGCAAGCAAGGTCACACCGTGGAAACATGCTACTTCAAAGCATGGCTTCCCACCAGGTTTCAAGTTTCGCGACAAAGAAACTTCTGCAAACAACACATCTACTGAAGGAGGCAGCACACAAGATGAAAGTGCAGCACCTCAACAAAACAAGTCATCAGTGAGCATCACTCCGGAAATGTAGCAGAAGCTCATGGCATTGCTGAACAGAGGTGGTAATGGAGAAACCAGCCAGGTACATCATGTCATAGCATCCAACATGATACAAGATGCATCAGGTAAGATCACTTACACTATCTGGATAGTAGACACGGGGGCCACAGATCATATATGCAATAATTTGTCCCTGTTTTACTCTTACCATGAAATTAGACCTGTTAGTATTAAAATGCCCAATGGAACACGCACCTATGCAAAGTATGCTGGTACAATTATGTTTAACTCTGATTTAATCCTGCATAATGTGTTATATATACCTGAATTTGGTTTCAATCTTATCTCTGGCTATAAATTGTCTCACTATATAAAATGTAAAATAGTCATTGATGATGATGATTGTACCATACAGGAAAAACCTTCATTGAGGACGATTGGGCACGCTAGAGCATTTCAGTCACTTTATGTGCATGACCAAGACTCAAAATGCTTCTCTGCTTTTAGCATAGATTTTAATAATTTTGTTTCAACTTGTAATCAGAATATGTTTGATCACTTAGCTTGTAATCACATTGCATCTGATAATTTTGCCTTATGGCATCATAGGCTAGGACATCCTTCTCACAATGTGATGAAACATATTTGTAACCATTCTTCATATGTGCAAGATATCCCTAATAAAATTTGTGATTCATGTCACCTTGCCAAGCAACATAAATTACCATTTCCCATTAGTAATACTGAAACTAAGAATGCATTTGATCTAATACGCATGGACATATGGGGTTCCTTTTCCACTCCATCTGTCCATGGTCACTTGTACTTTCTTACTGTTGTAGATGACTTCACAAGGCATACATGGCTGTTTCTCATGAAGAACAAATCTGAGACAAGAGATTTAATCAAAAACTTTGTCACCATGGTGCAAACTCAATTTGGAATCTGTGTAAAAGGCATCAGAAGTGACAATGGGCAAGAGTTTATGATGACAGACTACTATCATGAAAGAGGTATTCTGCATAAAAGAACTTGTGTGGAGACTCCCCAACAAAATGTTGTAGCAGAAAGGAAGCACAGACACATACTGATAAATAGGCTGCCCACAGTTGTTCCAGTCACATTTGCCTAAGGTATTTTGGTGTTATGAAGTGATGCATGCAGTTCATCTGATAAATAGGCTGCCCACAGTTGTTTTGGAAACCAAATCACCATATGAAAGTCTTGCACCATCACATCCCTGACCTACAATACCTAAGGGTCTTGGGTGCCTTAGCTTTGCTTCCACTCTCCTACAAGGCAGAAATAAGCTTGATCCTCGAGCAAGGAAGTGTATATTTCTAGGCTTTAAGCCTGGAATCAAGGGGTACATCCAAATGGATTTGAAGTCTAGAGAAATATTCATCTCCAGAAATGTTATCTTCTATGAAGATACATTCCCCTACAACTCATTCCATCAACAAACTCACAACTCAATTCCCACTCCAAACACATATGATTTTACCACATTTGACCCAGAGAACCCAAACACAAACATCACATCTCCCATGACCAACACTTCAGATAACTCACATAATTTCCAACCCACTAATACACCAGCCACTACTCCAGACACTGAACCCACTGATGCAGCTGAACATTCATCAGAAAACACCACTGCAACAACTTCTCAAAGGCCGGTTAGAGTCATCAAACCACCTGTTCGTTACAATGATTATATATGTGGCAGTGCAGTGACCAACTCCAAAGTATTGTACCGTATTCAATCTATTGTTGGTTATGAGAAACTCATGCTATCCTATAAATGGTTTGCTCTATCCATATGCTCCTCTATTGAACCAAATACTTACAATAACCTTCCAAGTCTGATTGCTGGAATCAAGCCATGAAATCAGAATTGAAAGCCTTAGAGGAGAACCATACTTGGAAATTAACATCTCTTCCCCATGGAAAGAAAACAATAGGTTGTAAATGGGTATATAAAATCAAATATAAGGTTGATGAGTCCATAGAAAGGCACAAGGTTCGATTAGTAGCCAGGGGATACACACAAACTGAGGGAATTGACTACCTTGACACTTTCTCACCTGTTGCCAAAATGTCAACAGTGAGGTTGCTACTGGCCATTGCTGCAAGTCAATCATGGCATCTTCAACAACTGGACGTGAACAATGCCTTTCTTCATGGAGATCTAGATGAAGAGCTATATGTGGACATTCCTCAGGGGTATGACTCTCACTCTCCTAATCAAGTATGCAAGTTGTTGAAATCCCTATATGGTCTAAAGCAGGCAAGTAGGCAGTGGTTTGCTAAATTGTCCACTTTCCTTGCATCTATTGACTACAATCAATCTCAATCAGATCACTCCCTTCTCACAAAATCACATAATGGAAAGTTCACAGTCATACTTGTGTATGTTGATGACTTAATTTTGGCTGGTACTGACATAAATGAAATCAACTATGTAAAGAGTGAACTGAATACTGCTTTTAAGATCAAGGACTTGGGATCCTTGAGATACTTTCTAGGTCTTGAAGTGGCTAGATCTGCTAATGGAATATCTCTGTGCCAACGCAAGTATGCACTTGATCTTCTCACTGAAACTGGTCTGTTGAGTTCAAAACCAGTATCTACACCCATGGTTAAAACTCCTCACCTTGATTCTGCTGAGGAATAACCCACAGTAGATGCCAGTAGTTATCGTCGTCTCATTGGAAGGCTGCTCTACCTAAATAATACAAGGCCTGACCTAAGTTTCGCTGTGCAACCATTAAGCCAATATATGGCAGATCCCAGAGAAAAACACTTACGAGCTGCACATCGTGTGCTTAGATACATCAAAAATGCCCCTGCTCAAGGTCTGTTCTTCTCAGCATCTTTTGTTCTGCAATTAAACGCTTTTAGTGACTCGGATTGGGCAACATGTGTTGTCACCAGAAGATCAGTTACTGGTTTTTGTGTCTTTCTTGGGGACTCTCTTATTTCATGGAAATCAAAGAAACAAACAACAGTGTCCAGGTCATCCACAGAGGCTAAATACCGTGCATTGGCTTCAACTGTCTGTGAACTTCAGTGGCTTACCTATATTCTGTAGGATCTCTTATTGCCATTCATCAAACCTGTTATACTGTATTGATATAGCCAGTCTGCTATACTGTATTGATATAGCCAGTCTGCTATGCATATTGCAGCAAATTCAGGTTTTCATGAGCGAACAAAACACATTGACATTGATTGTCATGTGGTTCGTGAAAAATTACAAGCCCATTTATTCCACTCACTTCCTGTTCCATCTTCATCTCAATTGGCAGATATCTTGGCTAAAGCCTTGGAGCCTCAACCATTTAATGATCTGCTGTCCAAGCTTGGAGTGCACAACATACACCCTCCAGCTTGAGGGGGGGGGGGGGGGTATTTGAGTATATTTATAAGCTATACAAATACATTAGAATACCTAATTCTAATACATTGCAATGACCATGGTTACTTAGGGTCAACTAGAGTTAGAGTCACTAGTTAGACTTATCTTCTTATGCTCTTCATTAAGTTTGTTATTAGTTTGTTAATTAGTTAACACAGTTGGTTAGAGAAGGATAAGATACTTACAACAACTTTACCAATTGTAAGAGTATATACTCATTTCTCAACAATCAATAAACAACAAGTTCATTTTTCATTTCTGGGATTACGATTCTTTTAGTCTACCTTTTAAGTCAAGACCAATTATGCCTGTGAATCTGTTGCCAAAAATGTCTTCCACATAAACTTTTCTCGGTATTATGTTCCCATATGTATCGAAGAAAGATTTGGTTAGCCTGAAATGCCAGTATTCAAGTGTTCAATTACTTCAAATGAGGTGTTTGTATCAGTATAGTGGTGGGATCCATAGACTATCATATAACTGTAACATCTATGGTGCTATTCTTATTTCCATACATTGCCATACAAAAAGTGTTAGTCATGCTTTGAATAAAGCACAAATAGGGGGCAATAGATTGCATCAGCAAACAGGCTTTTCAAGAGGAGCAAAATGGTGTTGATTTTATATATGGTTTTTTGATTTTGATTGACGAAGAAGATAGTTGATAGTAGATGTAACCAAAATACTGTAAGATATAGTTGACAGTTATATATAGTATATATATAGTAAATTACTAGCATGTAACCCGTGCTACGCATGGGAGGAAATTTTCGAATTATATTTTTCATTAAAAATAATCATAAAGAAAATATAGATATAAAATTATTTATGATTTTTTGAATTTGGTATAACATAATATAATATATAGCGGAGACAATTAATATAAAAAATATAATAAAATGTTATTTGTTTACATTAAACTATCAAATGGTATTTGAGAAAAATAATTTAAGAAAAATATAATTTATATTAGGTTTTAAAATGTAGTCTATAGTAATTAAAGTAAATAATTTAAAAATAAAATCGAATTTTGTTTAAAATTAAAGTAAAAACATACAATTGTGTGTATGACTTATAACAAATATTAATTAGAGAAAAAATAAACGTATAGCAAATATCGTTATTAATTAATAAATAAATTATTTTTGATACTTTTTGATTTTAAAAAAGAGATTGTGTCTAATTAAAAGATTTGTTGCTGATTTCCAGTATCATTGGATGAGGAAACCCAAATTTCACAAATATTCATTCTTTGGCCATAAACTCAGTATCCATATATATATATATATATATATATATATATATATATATATATATAGATAGATAGAGATGGGGGTCTCGATTCCATGAATTGAGCGCGGGAAAGCAGTGGTGCCTTTATCTTATTTTTATCAGTTTGATCAATCTAATGTACCATATTGTTAATTACACACAAAACAGTACACCAGTACTGTGGCGTCATTGCTACCACCGCCGTTAGGCCGCTGCTTCTGTTGCCGCGCTATTACGCCGCCTTCCCAGTGCTGCCTTGTCGGACGCCCTCGTGGCCGTTGCGTCTGCCCTCATCTCTCATTCCCGGGTTTAATTCTTTCTCTTTTGAAACCGTATTTGGATTCTAGGGAGATAGAGGCCTCCGGTAGAGCCCAGCTACTAGCTATGGAGCTTTGAAAAGGGAAGAACAATGCTCGAATAGGCTAGCAGGAAACAGAGAGAAGAAACAATTCTGTTGTGATTTGCAATGATGCCAAATCACACTGATTCATTCATTCAAGTAGTGGGTTACAGTTACAATACGTGTCCTAGCATGTGCTCAGCATGCTTTCAAGTAGTAAATGGTAAACTTAGCTAAAATGGTAAAATTCTCAAGTAAAACTTATCAACAAGCATTTAAACTTAGCTAAAATTGAAACATAGTAATATTCAGTATTCAGTACTTAGTCAATCCGTGACAATACCCCCCTCTAAAAGGAATCCTTGTCCTCAAGGATGGAAAGAAGGGAATTGTTTGAGCAGCTCATAGTAGTACTCCCAAGTAGCATCCTCCTTTGGCTCACCTAGCCACTGAACCAGTACTTTAGTAGCAGGAACACGACCCCTCTTCACCATTTTTCTGTCAAGGATAGCAAGTGGTGTTTTGGAAGTTGTTAGAGCTGTAGGCAGTGGAATAGCAGTAGCATTGGAAGGGTTCAGACACTTCTTGAGCAGAGAAACATGAAAGACATCATGTATTTCAGCTGTGGGTGGCAGTTCTAGCTTATAGGCAACCTCCCCAATCCTATCAAGCACTTTAAAGGGACCAAAGTACTTGGGGTTGAGTTTGTGACGTGATTGTTGCCGAGCAGTTACCTGCCTATATGGCTGCAGCTTCAAGAAGACATAGTCACCAATATCAAAATGCCTCTCAGACCTCTTTTTATTAGCCTGCTGGGCCATTCTATTCTGTGCGCGTAGTAAGTGAAACTGCAGCATCTTAATCATAGACTCCCTAGCAGTGAGCGTATGGTCCACTTCTTGATTAGGGGATTCCCCTGGAAGATAGGGTAAATGAATGGGAGGGCTTTGGCCATAGACAACTTCATAAGGGCTGGTTTGAATGGAGGAGTGGTGGTGTGTGTTGTACCACCATTCAGCAAGAGGGAGCCATTTAGACCAGCTTGAAGGCTTATCAGAACACATGCAACGAAGGTATGTTTCTAGGCATTTGTTGACCACCTCTGATTGACCGTCACTTTGAGGATGATAGGCAGTAGAGTGATGCAGCAGAACCCCCTGGAGTTTGAATAGCTCAGTCCAAACCGTGCTCAGAAAGATTGGGTCCCTGTCACTTACAACAATGCTGGGCATCCCGTGGAGCTTGAAGATGTTATCTAGGAATAAGTTTGCGACATCTATGGCAGTGTATGGATGAGAGAGAGTGAGGAAGTGAGCGTATTTGCTCAATCTGTCCACCACTACTAGAATCACTTGTTTGCCATGAGAGGAGGGCAGGCCTTCTATGAAATCCATGCTAATTTCATCCCAAACTCTATGGGGAATTGGAAGGGGCTGCAGTAGGCCTGGAGGATTCATACATTCTGGTTTATTCCTTTGGCAAGTGTCGCAATGCCTAACATAATTCTGGATCTCCTTGTTCATTTCCTTCCAAAAGAAAAGGGATTTGATCCTAGCTGTGGTTATGTCACGACCAGAATGTCCACCAACAAATGAGTCGTGTAGCCATTTGAATATTATCAGCTTCAGTTTAGGATCATTTCCTATCACCAGTTTTCCCTTTCTCCTCAACCCATTATTGTACCAAGAGAACTTGGGATGTGAAGAAGCACTATTCTGCAGATCTGTAATAAGCTGCTGTAGGTCAGAATCTGCTTGCCAAGAGTCCTTGATTAAGTCAAGTAGATCTTCATGAGCATTGTTCAGCATCATAGGAAGTAGCTCAGCTCCACTTTGCCTTGATAAGGCATCTGCTGCAACATTTGTGCTTCCTGTTTTGTACTGGATCTCGAAATCAAAGCCCATTAATTTTGACATCCACATTTGTTGGAAAGGAGTATTGAGCTTCTGATCCAAGAGGTATTTAATACTCCTTTGATCAGTTTTGATAATAAAAGATTTGTGTGATAGATAGGCTCCCCATTTCTGCACAGCATACACAATAGCTAATAATTCCCTTTCATAAACAGACAAAGCCTGCTGCCGTGGCCCCAAGGACTTGCTGATGTAGGCTATTGGATGCTTGTCTTGCATAAGCACAGCTCCAATACCTCTTCCAGACGCATCTGTTTCAACTACAAATGTTTTGCTGAAGTCAGGTAAAGCTAGCACTGGTGAGGAAATAAGGGAATTCTTCAACTGATTAAAGGAATGTGTAGCTTGCTCATTCCATACAAAGCTGTCCTTCTTCAATAGATCTGTAAGAGGTTTGGCAATTTTGCCATAATCCTTCACGAATCTTCTATAGTAACCGGATAAACCAAGGAACCCTCTCAACTGCTTGAGATTAACAGGTACAGGCCAGTCTTGCACAGCCTGTATTTTGGTGGGATCGGTGAAGACTTCTCCATGTGAAATGAAGTGGCCCAAATACTCCACCTTAGTAGTAGCAAAATGGCATTTCTGTCTCTTGAGGGACAGTTGGTGTGCTCTGACAGTAGCAAACACTTGTCTCAGGTGTTCCACATGATCTTCTAGAGTAGGACTGTACACCAATATGTCGTCAAAAAATACGATCACAAATCTTCTAAGAAAGGGGCTGAAGATGTGATTCATCAAAGCTTGAAATGATGCCGGGGCGTTTGTAAGACCAAAAGGCATTACTAGGTATTCAAAATGCCCACTATGGGTCTTAAAAGCTGTTTTGAACTCATCTCCTTCTTCAATTCTCAGCTGATTAAATCCGGACCTGAGATCTAGCTTAGAAAACAGTGTAGCAGTTCCCAGTTCATCCATCAAATCTTCAATAAGTGGAATGGGATACCTGTCCTTTATGGTGTGTTGGTTTAGCCGTCTATAGTCAACACATAACCGCCATGAGCCATCCTTCTTACGCACCAAAACTGCTGGAGAAGCATAGGGGCTGTTGCTGTGCCTGATAATGCCCTGATCCAGCATTTCAGCTACCAATTTATCAACTACATCCTTCTGGACAATGGAGTACCTGTAAGGGCGAAGATTGAATGGAGCCGAGTCTTCCTTAAGAGGGATTTTGTGGTCAAACCCAGGCCTCTTAGGAGGTAACTCTGCAGGTGCTTCAAAGATATCTTCAAACTCAGATAACACATCCTGCAACAATTCTGGAAGATCAACAGAATCTGCTTCTAAGGAGAGTAACTGAAGCTTAGGTACTGCTAGTGTTGGCTCTTCTTGATTGAGGTATAAAAAACAAATCTCAGCATCGCCTTGGAGTGATTGGGAGAACTTCTTGCTATTAATCAGCTTGTTGGAGGGAGCCTTAGCACTTCTCAGCAAGCACCGCTTGCCATTAACATTGAACTCCATTTGTAATTTGGCAAAATCCCAAATAATTTGCCCTAAGGACTTTAGCCACTGCACACCAAGAATTAGATCACAACAAACAATAGGAAGTACATAAACATCACTTGTGAAGGTACACTGCTGCAGTTTCCAAGTGAACTGTCTACATATATATAGAGCTTCAATCTTGCTGCCTCCCCCAGCAGTGACAGACATAGAATTAATTGGCTCAAGTTTGCAACCTAGTCTCATAGCAGCACCAAGGTCAAGGAAATTGTGTGTACTACCACTGTCAATGAGGATCTGTATTGGTTTGTTATTGTACATCCCAGTAACTCTCATGGTTTGATGGCTAGGGGTACCTGACAGGGCATTTAGGGATAGTTGGGGGCTATCTGGCTGTGACAGTTCAGCACTAGCTTCACTGGAGTTTGAATTATCACACTCTTCAACTTCATCGCTATCACCATCCATTTCAAGGAAAAAAATCTGGGCTCTCCTATGTTTTAACTGATGACCTGGGGTAAAGGGTTCCTCACAGTACATACATAGCCCCTTGGCTTTCCTTTCATCCATCTGAGCCTGAGTGAAAGGACCAATGGATCTAGGGATTGAAGGCTTTGTGTTCTGGTTGGCTATTTGGCCCTGGCTAAGGTTAAGTTTCTGGTTGTGGGGCGCATTTGGGTTAGTATTTTGGATAGTGTTTGGGTGTCTGGTGAGGTTGGTCTGGTTTTTGGTGAAGGGAGAGTATGAATTAGAGCTTGAGGCATATTTCTGGTTAGGGCGAATAATTGGTGATTTAGAGGACTCATACAAACGAGCTAGATTAGCAGCACTAGCAATATCAGTGGGATTGAACATACGCACTTGCATCTGAGTACTATGTTCCAATCCAGACAAGAATATACTAAGTGCATGTTCAGGGAGGAGAGATACCTGGGTTTGCGCCAACTCAAAAGCATCAACGTATTCTTGGACCTTACCTGTTTGCTTGACCTGAATCAGCGAAGAGAGAGGATCTTCATAGACGTCTCCGAAGCGAGCAACAACATCAGTCACGTACTGTGTCCATGGAGGGTAGATGTCGAATTTGCGCCTGATGTAGTTCAGGTGCCACTGTAGAGCTAAGCCATCCAAGTGGATCGACGCTAGGCGAACCTTGTTATCCGGTGGAGTCTCATCAAGGCGAAAGAACTGTTCACAACGGTACAGCCACTCCTTTACGTTTCTACCGTCGAATTTGGGGAAATCGACTTTGGAGATCCTCGTAGCGTAGAGATTCGTAGATCCCCCGCCGTCTCGTCGCGGAGTTCCGTTGTTAGCAGAGCGAACGGAGATTTCTTCTGTAGCTCGATCTCGCAGCAGCGTTCGCACCTCTTCCATTCCGGTGAACAGCTGTTCCATTCTCGCGCTGAGTTCTGCGTGTTTGTCATCATGTTTCTTATCGAGCTCTGCTATGGTGGTCGCCGATCTAGTTCCAGTGGCCATCGGAGATTTAGCGGAGCAAAGCAACCAGGAGGGGTGCTTTGATACCAGTTGAAACCGTATTTGGATTCTAGGGAGATAGAGGCCTCCGATAGAGCCCAGCTACTAGCTATGGAGCTTTGAAAAGGGAAGAACAATGCTCGAATAGGCTAGCAGGAAACAGAGAGAATAGAAATGAGAGAGAGAAGAAACAATTCTGTTGTGATTTGCAATGATGCCAAATCACACTGATTCATTCATTCAAGTAGTGGGTTACAGTTACAATACGTGTCCTAGCATGTGCTCAGCATGCTTTCAAGTAGTAAATGGTAAACTTAGCTAAAATGGTAAAATTCTCAAGTAAAACTTATCAACAAGCATTTAAACTTAGCTAAAATTGAAACATAGTAATATTCAGTATTCAGTACTTAGTCAATCCGTGACAAACATGGCGTTATCCAACTGCTCGGAGGTTTTGGATTTTGGTTGTTGCTGGAATGTTGTGATTGTTTGCTGTCTAATGATTTTACAACTTGTATTATTTATGATTTATAAAACCAATTTGTGCACATGTTCAGCTTGATACAACAATACCCACAGCCTTGAGTCGTTGCACTTGCTTCTAATGTCAATGGAAATTGCTTTGAAAAATCAAATTTCCAATTGCCATTTCCTTTCTAGTGGGTCAGCGGTGGAGCTGGGTGGCCAGCAGTAGGAAAGCCAGTGTTCTGTTTATGTGTCAATGAAGACAAACATTCAGAGGGTATCTTTGCCATCTGTTCTTTATCGTAACTCATTTCTTCAACCAACATCCTATCCTTTAAATTGGTTAAATCTAAAATCTCTGGGTATGGTAATGATGAATAATCTTATAAAGACCTTCCGTTTGATTATAACATTTGCTCAATCTCAATGAGACAAAGGTTCCGCAGTTCATCATCTCCAATTTGTAAATCTGAAATGATATAAATCAAATAGTCAGTAACAATAGCAAAAAAGTATATCAAATATATAACAACTAATTGTTTACACGTAATTACCTTGAATGCCTAATTGTTTCCTTCTATTATAGATGATCCCCTCGGATAGTAAACGCCATGTGCTGGTCCAAACATGTCCTGGATCGTTCATAGTGTGCATCGACAACAAATTGATAAATAGTCTACGAAGTTGGGCACCATATGCCAATAGGCTTGCCTCATTTATTGCATCAATAAACTCTTTATCATCTGATAATTGACCCAAAGCAATGTTAATTTTTCACAATTTTTTCAATTTTTACACTAATGGGTGTTATTGAACAATTGCAGGGGTGCAGGAAACAAGGAAACACGGCCCACTTGGCCCAACCCACACTACTGCACTGTGGATATTTGCGGAACCCAAAGACAACCCGGTTAGAGACAAAGACCCACTGTGTTCTCTCTCACTCAAACGTCTTCTTCACACTCTCTCTTTCAGCTTCACACTGACCTTCTTCCCTCCTTAGAGTTCTGCTAGGGTTTCTTAGGAAACCTAGCAGCACACCTTCAATCCACAAACTGACACCAGCAATGGAAAGATCGCAACTCCGCGATCAAAACCCCTCCTTCAGTTTCACGATCTGAGCACTTCTCACAGAACCCTGATTTCACGTTTCTGCTCCGATGGCTTCCTTCTCCTTGGGTTTTACACCGGTCACCACCGTGTAGGTAAATCTGCAAACTGATCTTTGAAATCTTTCCTTTTTCGTTTGATACAACCAAAACCCTAATTTCTGTGTTGTTTCTTTGTTGTTGAACCACTGAGCACGTTGTGGATCTGAAACTCAGCAACTGGATGCAGCAACACGCATAAGGTATCTGTTCACTCTCTCAGTGAATTTATATGCTTCTGTTTTGATTTTTCAGAAACCCTAAGCACTGTTTTTCTCTTTGCAGGTTACCTTGTGATTGTTCTTGATGAACAATCACACCTTTCAAGCTTACACACAGCCTGAAAATACGGTATAGCTCCCTTTCTCTTTAGTTCTTTTCTTTCTGATTTAGTCACAAAACCAGATTACTAATGCTTTGTTTTTCTTTTGCTTGCGAGGAAACTTCAACACTCTTGAAGGAAAACTCACCAAGAACACAAAGAAGTAATACAGAGGGAAGAAGAACAAATGCAGAGGAGTTATACACTGAATGTAAAGAAAACTTTTATTGATTGTATATTATGTACATTGTAAAAGGTCATAAGACCTTATATAGGCACTAGGTAGTTGAATATGAGGTTGTTAAGTTGGTTACAAGTTGTAACTAACTTCTTAGCTTCATAACAACTTATTATTTAGAGGATCGGCTGGTAAACGGTTAGTTGGCTTGTGTCTAACCGTTTACAACTTTCTGAGGGTATTTTTAGGTTTTTAATACTAAAACCAATAAGCAAGACATGTTTGTGAAAAGAATCTTGTACCTTACCATTAACACGCAACGGGTCGTCAAAGCTGCAACATCCTTTCTGAACTGTGAGAAGTATACGTAGATAATATAGTGCCCCAACACCAGGTGGTACATAATTTAACCTACCTATACTTTGACCTCTTTGTCGTGGCCTCCAAACATTTTCTTTTTTGTCATATACAAACTTAGAGGGATATTCTGCATATGTTAATTCCTTACCCTCCATATATTGCTGATTAGATTAAAACTATGCCAGAAACATTGTATTAGATGATTGTGCTTTAGAAACCAATGTATCAATCTTGGAGAAGTCATTGAAAGAAACATTTTGTTGACCGGGTAGGTGAAAAATTAACTTTTGCACCAGTGGCCAGTGGTGATGTATATCGAAAGAAAATATTCTCCAAGATGCTTCACATGGGGACACATATCGACAATCATAGAATTGCTTGATTTCGTCAACAACTCTTGTGGTGCCATCACCATCATTTTCTTGGCATATTTGAAGAGTGGCTCTGTCTGGCCCCCTTGTTTACATACTTAAATAGATATTTTATCGAATTGGACTTGTTACAATATTCAACATTTATATGCCCTCTATACCTCATTAATAATGTAGGGTTGTAAGGAACTACAGACCTGTTATCCATTTGTATACCCTTCTTTTCAATGCTTATGCCACGACGACAATAATTAGGATAACCAACCTCATCAATTGTGGTCTCATTTTGGAAAGACTTAGGAAAGAATTTGGTGCAGTGGTAATTCTCTGTGCATGATAAATTAGGATTTGCAGCACCACATGGACCATGTATCATATAGTTTGCTACAACCTCTGCCAACTTTGGATACAATCTAGGATCTGGCAATTCAGCAGATATTAGTTTGTCAATGTGTTTGGTTGTTTTCAACTTCTTTTCTTTAGCCAACCATAAAAGCATATGGGCATGTGGAAGACCCCTTTTTTGAAATTCAATTGTATACATTCCTACAATAACCAAGTATACATTCCTATAAACACATTTTAACATAAAAATTGAACAACTTGCCTGCTTCAACACCTCCAAACATTTTGCCTTTCCTTAAATCTGCCAAAATACGGTCGAGTTTCATTTTGAACACTCGACATACAATATCAGCTCTGTCTGATGCTGCTAAATTTCTATGTGACACAAAACCACGTATCTCATTCCAGTTCGAGTTGCAAGTAACCATTATAAAAAATCCGGAAATCCAAATGTCTTGCAAATAGCCATAGCATCCTGACAGTTGTTGAACATGTAACGCATACCACCAGTGAATGACGGTGGTAAGACAACACACCTACCTAATTTTGTAGGATCCATTTCACCTCTTGTAACAGCATCTTGTAAGCCACTCAGTAGGTCACATCTTATATCTTTCTGGTTTGCTCTTATATAGGTCAACTGTTGTGATTCAATCATGGTATAAATATCCACCAAAAATTGTTGGAACAACCTACGTGCATTAACAATGTTTCCAAATTCACACACACTCTCTCTTGGATTCGGAATGCAATCCACTCACGAAGAAATATCCTAACTCTTTTGGTTCTTCTACCTGGCTGTTCTGATTCTCTTTCTTCAATGTGCTCTTGATAACTGTCCTCGCCAAAGGGAAACAAAAGAGGATATTAAAGAGGAATAAACGATGTATGTGTTTCTGGAATTCTCTTCCTTTCTCAACGGTGTTCTCATCACCAATGATAAGCGCTGCAACCTCGTCACGGGAAGGGAGATTGTGCATTCTGGCATCCTTTTCTCGATGTCGTATCAATTTTAGGTAAAAATTTGTTGGTCCTTCACGGTCAATAAAATCTTTGGCAAGACGGTATGATTTGGCATATACATTCCACTCGTCTATCATCTTGGTAAGATCTCTAACTAATGATTCATCAAAACCATGAGAGCCATCAGCAGACCTGCAATGAGTTTTTATTATTGCATTAGTATGTTGGTTCAATGAGTGAAAAGCCTTTTTAGTGAAATACATCAGTCATGTTTGTTGCGTGTGAAAATTAACCTAAAGTGCGACAATCTGTTGGATGTTTCATTGTCCGTGTCGTGCACTTACATCTGTGTAAATTTGGGCTTTGTGCCTTCTTCCGGTAATAAACTACCAATGCGACGGCAATTCTGCCCACCAATTATAAATTGAGGTGGACCACCTCCATCATTTGTGTGGGTTTGAACCTTTCCTCCCATTGAAGTGAAACACAACATGCTATTGTAAGTTTCGATTTTCTCCAAAAAGTGTACTTCTATGATTGGTTCCATTCTTCAAATTAAGCAACAAATCTGGATGTTTTCGCTCAAAGGGTAGTGTACCATACCCTTCATACTATTGTGTGTAATTCAGTTTTTAGAATTTACTGTCCAGTAAATAGTGACACTGTAGTTTTACAATTTTGCTATTTTACCTATGTAAAGTGTAGACCAATCATAGTGTGACATGTGGCTATTCAATTGCCTAATAAATAAGTGAGTTAACCACCTTGGTTAACAACTAATCCATTTTTCACAATTCTGTTTTATCATTTCTCTTCTCCCTTCGACAACTCTCTACCCCCTTCGACACCCCCTCTTCTCCCTTCGAACTCTCTTTTCTTGTGTACATTCACTGCAATTCAAGAATTGTTCCAACAAACTGGTATTTCAGAGCTTTGATTCGCGATCGTGTTCATGATCTTGAGGCGTGATAATGGCGAACCAGAATGCCAATCAACTTCTGGCGAACATTCCGGTTCTTAATTCCAAGAACTACGACAAATGGATTGTGCAGATGAAAGTGGTGTTCCGGTTTCAAGAAGTGCTTGATGTTGTGCGATCCGGAATACCCGCAGAAGCTGCTGGAGATGTGCTTCGTGAATGGAAAAGGAAAGACAGTAAAGCATTGTTCTTGATCCATCAAGGTGTTGATGGCGAAGCCTTTGAGAAGATTTCTGAGTATGAAACGACGAAGGAAGCATGGGACGCATTAGCCACAGTTTAATCCAGCGACGCATCGTTGAAGCAAGTAAGATTAAATACGCTGCGTAGGGAATATGAACTGCTTCAAATGAATGAGAAAGAGACAATTGTAGAGTATTTCATTAGATTGACATTGATTACAAACCAAATGCGCACCAACGGAAAAACTGTGACAGATAGGAGGAAGATTGATAAAGTGTTGAGAACCCTAATTCCACAATTTGATTACATGGTGACTTCAACTGAACAATCCAAGGATTTGGATACATTGAAGGTGGCTGAATTGCAAGGAATTCTTGAAGCGAATGAAACAAGAATTCGTGCAAGAATTGGTGATAAATCAAATGAGAAAGCAAGTGAACAGGTGCTGCTGGCACAATCTCAGAACAAGAAAAGGAACTGGGGTAAGAACAAGAAAGGGAAAGGAAAATGGAACAAAGGTGGTGAAGGGTCAAATAAGCACAATGATCAGAAAAATGATTTCCAAAAGAGAAAAGAAGCCTGGAAGAAGAATAAGGGAGAGAACAAGAAAAGAGAGCAAGAAGGAGGTGCAGTGCTATAATTGTGAGAAATATGGCCATTATGCATATGATTGTAGATCAAAGAACACTCAAGAAGAGGCACAATTGGCTAGAGGTGGTTTTGACTCTGATGATGAAGTGGCATTGATGGCAGAAATTGGTGAAATTAACACTGAGAATGGAACACATGTGCAGCAACAAGTGGCCAAACGAGTAGGTGATGATGAACTGGTGTTGATGGCAGAGTCAAGTGGAAACAGTGAAGATTTATGGTACTTGGACACAGGGTGTTCAAGCCACATGACTGGAAATAGAAATTGGTTCATTGATCTAGATGAATCAGTGAAGAAGGCTATAAGGTTTGGTGATGATAGAGTGATAAATGCAGAAGGTTGTGGCACAGTGAGAATCAAGAGGAATGATGGCAAGACATACCTCATCACAAATGTGTTATTTGTTCCATCAATGAGAAGCAATTTGATAAGCCTAGGACAACTTCTAGAGAAGGGATGCTCAGTTCAAATGGAGAATTTGGAATTGAAGCTATATGATCCTAAAGGAGGCTACTGTTGAAAGCAACATTGAACAAGAGGAGAACATTCAAAGTTGGCATGAGTGTAGTCAATGATGAATGTTTGAAAGCTGTTACTAGTGATGAAGTGTGGAGATGGCATGAAAGATATAGGCATTTGAACTTTAGAGACTTGAAGAATTTGACTGCTCAAGGTATGGTGCATGGCCTGCCTGCATTGAAGCTGCCTGATGAAGTATGCAAGCAATGCTGTGAATCCAAGCAAGCTAGAAGCTCCTACAACACTGAAATGAAGATTCAAGCATCAAGGAGACTTGAAGCCATTCACTCAGATGTTTGTGGCCCATTTGAAGTGAAGACATTAGGAGGTAATAGTTATTTTGTTTCATTCATTGATGAATTTACTAGGAAGATGTGGATCTATCTACTTAGTAAGAAAATTGAAGTGCTTGATGTCTTCAAAAGATTTAAAATAATGATTGAGAAAGAATCGGGATGTTACATCAGTAGACTTAGAACTGATGGAGGTGGGGAGTATACCTCCATTGAATTTGAGAAATTTTGCAAAGATGAACGCATAAGGCACGAAGTCACAGCACCATATACTCCCCAAAATAATGGTACAGCAGAGAGAAAGAACAGGACTGTAGTAAACATGGTTAGGAGTATGTTGAAAACTAGAAATATGCCATGTTACTTCTGAGGAGAAGCAGCAACCACAGCAGTGTACATCATAAATAGAAGCCCAACTAAGAGAATGGATAGAATGACTCCTGAACAGGCTTGGTGTGGTGAGAAACCAAGTGTGAAACATTTGAAAGTGTTTGGGGCACTGTGTTACAGACATGTTCCAGACCAACTGAGAAAGAAATTGGATGACAAAGCTCAACCAATGGTTCTATTAGGCTATCATTCAACTGTTGCCTACAAGTTGTATGATCCTAATAGACAAAAGGTGGTTATTAGCAAGGATGTAGTCTTTGAGGAATCAAAGGGATGGGAGTGGAACAATCCTGCACAGAGTAATACTGCCACTACTGTGTTACTGGAGCCTGTGCAGGACACACCAGTAGCAGTGACATTGAATGAGCACCATGATGTTGTGAATGGATTGATGAATGAACCAGAGGGTGCACATGAGAGACCAACACAGCTGCCACAAAGATTGAATGAATTTCAATTGTTCCCTGACAGTGCCATAGGAACTGATGGAGAATTGTTTCAAGAGGCATTGCTTGCTGATTGTGATCCAATAACTATAGAAGAGGCTCTCAAAAAAGAGTCTAAATGGAAGCAAGCAATGGTAGAAGAGCTGAACTCAATTGAAAGAAATGACACTTGGGTGCTAGTTGATTTGCCCAAACAGAAAAAGATTATAGATGTGAAGTGGGTCTTCAAGACCAAGATCAAACCCAATGGTGAAATTGGGAAGTATAAAGCAAGGTTGGTGGCTAAGGGGTTCCTACAAAGACCTGGACATGACTACAATGATGTCTTTGCATCTGTGGCAAGGATTGAGACAATAAGATTAATTGTTGCAATAGCCAATTTTAAGAACTGGTCTATGTAGCAGTTAGATGTGAAGGCTGCCTTCCTCAATGGCTACTTAGAGGAAGAGGTGTATGTCAACCAACCACCAGGTTTTGTGCTGAATGGCAAGGAAGAAAAGGTATACAAGTTGAGAAAAGCTCTTTATGGCTTAAAGCAAGCTCCACGAGCTTGGAATAAGAGGATAGATTCATTCCTATTGCAATTAAATTTTGTGAAGTGTGTGAATGAACATGGCATCTATGTGAATGGATCTAATATAGAAGATTGGCTGGTTGTTTGTTTATATGTGGACGACATGCTGCTCACAGGAACCAGTGAGAAAGACATGCTGAAATTCAAGAAGTGTATGATGAGTGAATTTGAAATGTCAGACATGGGTGTTCTCACTTACTTCCTGGGCATTGAATTTACTGCTACAGAAGTTGGAATTCTGTTACATCAAAAGAAGTATGTTGCTGATGTTTTAAGAAGATTTATTATGAATGATTGCAATCCTGCTGCCACTCCTACAGACACTGCAGTGAAGCTACTAACTGATGGTGAAGGGATAACAGTGGATGCAACTCTGTACAAGCAATTGGTTGGATCATTGAGGTACTTGTGTCATACAAGGCCTGACATATCATATGGTGTTGGGCTCATAAGCAGGTTTATGGAGCATCCAAAGTCCTCACATTTGGTGGCTGCAAAACGTATACTGAGATATATAAAAGGGACTGCTGATATGGGTGTGTTCTATCCTAGTGGAGGTGGAAAAAATGACAAGGAGGTGTTTGGATACTCAGATGCAGACTGGTGTGGAGATAAGGGTGATAGGAAGAGCACAGCAGCTTATGTGTTTATGTATGGTGATGCTCCAATCTGATGGAGTTTAAAGAAGGAAAGTGTACATAGCTGCTGCTATATCAGCATGCCAAGCACAATGGCTCAACATGCTGCTGAGTGAACTGAAATTGAAGAATGATGATGCTGTGAAACTGCTTGTGGATAACAAATCTGCCATAGATTTGGCCAAGCATCCAATTGCTCATGGAAGGAGCAAACACATAGAGACCAAATTCCATTTCCTTCGTGATCAAGTTGCTAAACAAAAGCTGAAACTGGAATACTGCAAAACTGAAGACAACATTGCAGATTTACTGACCAAGCCACTGAAGCTCAGCAGATTTGAAGATTTGAGGAAGAAAATTGGCTTACAAAGTGCTACTAAACTGATTTAGGAGGTGTATTGTGTGTAATTCAGTTTTTAGAAATTACTGTCCAGTAAATAGTGACACTGTAGTTTTACAATTTTGCTGTTTTACCTATGTAAAGTGTAGACCAATCATAGTGTGACATGTGGCTATTCAATTGCCTAATAAATAAGTGAGTTAACCACGTTGGTTAACAACTAATCCATTTTTCACAATTCTGTTTTGTCATTTCTCTTCTCCCTTCGACAACTCTCTTTTCCCTTCGACACCCCCTCTTCTCCCTTTGACCTCTCTTTTCTTGTGTACATTCACTGCAATTCAAGAATTGTTACAACAGATACAGCATATTGAAAATCCTTGTGTCACATGCTTGATTGACTTGTCAGCTCTTTCTTGAAACCAAACATTTGCGGTGCACTTACAACATATGTATGTTGGTTGTCCAAAATTCTGGCACTCTGATGAAAAAAGGTAACAACAACAATACACTCTGAAAAGTGAGAATACAATCTATTATAAATAACCACGTTATAAAATGCTATTAAAAAAATAACCTTCGTCCTCAGCTGTTTGGTATAACTCAGATATATGGGAATCAGTGTTATGCATTCCTTGTGGGGTAGACTGAGAATATCGGTCATGTTGGTCTAATGTACATAACAGAATTGGCATAGTTAGTATGAATAATAACAAATGTATGTTATACAAAAATACAACTCAAGTGTGGAATTCATTTATATATTTATTGTCACACGAAATACCTGGGTGACCTGTTGAGGTGCGTTTGTGTTTTTGATGTAAGACGTTCTTCCTTCGTAGTCGCGCTTGTGAAGCACGATCTTGGTAGGTGTTAGTTACATCTTGGAGTGGTGTCCCTATGTAATGAGTCGGTTAAAAATGTGGCATAAATAGATATGTTAGACTACTCACCCCCTTTTTAATCAACAACAATTGTAGACCGTTTTGACAACATAAAGGTATATGACATCACAAAACAAACGACAAACAGAACTTAATTAGGAATAGGAGTTTTCACAACTTGATAGTAATTTGTATAGTTGAGTGCCTAATAACTTAATCTTGTGTTATTTTGTGAATTAAATGAATTTGATACTGGAAAGTACCTGTTGGAGTCTGGTTGCCATTGTGTTCGTTTTCAAAATTCAATCTAACAGCCCCATTGTGTGAATAAACTTGTTGTCTTATAGTTGATGGATTTTGTTAGGATCAGATATGGTGCTGTTGCTGAATATACTGTGACAGCAGCCAATGAAACAGTGACCTTGTTGAGATGAGTCACAAGATGTTCTCAAGAACAACCAATGCACAAGATGATGATGAAGAATAAGGTCAAGAACAGTTACTGATTTAATGAATGCACACACAGAATTAAAACAGTAGATTCCAAAACTGATTGTCAAGAAAGCATAGAGAAAAATGACAAGAGAGAATTTGGTGACCCAGTTCAGTATCATTGCTGATACCTACATCTGGAGGCTGAGCAATCTGCTGCAGTCCATACTCTTATTCATGAATTGAAGTTACAATGGTGATTACAAGCTTTGTTCTTCCCAAAGTGTTTCCCCCTCACTCCCAATTCCCAATGGTTCCCAATGATTCTCTCCACACCCCTTAGTTTCTGTTTTCTCTATCTATCTCTGTACCTAATGATCACTTAAAGGCTCCTAGTTATGCAAGCCAGCCAAATCAGTTAGGCGCCCTTGGCGCCCATAACAGAATCAGCAACCGCAAGGCAACAGACTTTGGCGCCCTTGGCGCCTGTAACAGTTTCTCAACAGAAACTGTTACTCTTCCAACAGAATCTGGTGTGCTGATGTGGAGGAAGCCACTGCCACGTAGGATCTCCATAGGATGAGGCAAACCACTCAAAGTGCCACATAGGCAACAATCTCCACCTTGGCACTTCAAACTCAGAAATAAATGAACTGTATTTCATAGCAAATGTCCGGCCAAAACTCAACTTCATCAGTTAACATTCAGTAAGTTCAAGCAGTGCTTGAACTTAGACAATGGGACAACCTTGGTGATGAAATCAGCAGGGTTGTGAGCTGTATGAATCTTCCTTATCTGAACCTGTCCTTCACTGATGATGTCTTTAATCCAATGCAACCTTATGTCAATATGCTTTGTCCTCTCATGAGATGTTTGGTTCTTACATAGGTGGATTGCACTTTGGTTATCACAATGCACATCCACACTTTTCTGATTAATCCCCAACTCATTCACAAGACCCTTCAACCACAAAGCCTCCTTGACAGCCTCTGTGACTCCAATGTACTCAGCTTCAGTGGTGGAGAGAGCCACCACATGTTGCAATGAAGCTTTCCAGCTTACTGTTTTGCCAAACAGTGTGAATACATATCCAGTTAGTGATCTTCTTTTGTCACGGTCTCCAGCAAAGTCAGTGTCTACATATCCCACAACTCCACCTGAATCCAGATCACCTCTATAGTAGCTTAGCCCCAGCTTTAAGCTACCCTTCAGATACCTCAGCACATGTTTTACAGCAAGCCAATGTTGCTGTCCAGGATTGGCTAAGTATCTGCTGACCAAGCTTAAACCATAAGCAAGGTCAGGCCTAGTACAGACCATGGCATACATCAAGCTGCCAACTGCACTAGCATATGGAATTCTTTCCATCTCTTTCTGTTCCTGATCAGAATTTGGACAATCAGTTTTGGACAATTTAAACTGAGATCCAATAGGGATGTTTGCTGTCTTAGCAGATGCCATATTGAATCTGTGAAGAACCTTCTGTGAGTAGGCTGCCTGAGTGATTATCAGTCCTTTCCCAGCAGAATTCATTGTGATTTCCATGCCCAATATCTTCCTTGCTTGTCCCAAATCCTTCATCTCAAATTCCCTCTTGAGTAGCACCTTAAGAGTGTCAATCTCTCCTCTATCTTTGCTGGCAATTAACATGTCATCTACATATAAAAGTAGATAGATGTAATTTCCACCATCTAGCCTTTTATAGTAGACACAACTGTCATAATTGCTCCTTTGATATTTGATGTTCACCATATAGCCATCAAATCTCTTATACCACTGCCTAGGAGATTGCTTCAGGCCGTACAGAGACTTTTGAAGTAAACATACCATGCTTTCCCTTCCCTTTTCCTCAAAGCCCTTTGGCTGTGTCATGTAGATCTTTTCCTCAAGTATCCCATGAAGAAATGTTGTTTTGACATCCATTTGTTCAAGATGCAAGCCATACTCCGCAACAAGAGCTAGAAGTACTCTTATTGAAGTATGCTTGACTACTGGGGAAAATATTTCATTGAAATCAACTCCTTCTCTTTGAGTATATCCCTTAGCAACCAACCTTGCTTTGAATCTAGGTGGATCAGTTTCTGAACTGCCTTCTTTCTTCTTGTATATCCATTTGCAACCTACCAATTTTGCACCAGTGGGTTTCCTTACAAGCTTCCAAGTTTGATTTTTCTCTAAGGATCTCATTTCATCTATCATGGCTTCCATCCATTTGCTTTGTTCCTTGCTACTCATAGCTTGATCAAAAGTATTTGGCTCATCATTGTTTAGACAAACAGAAGTATTCAATGCATATGCTGTCATTGATTCATATCCAAGTCTGCTTGGAGCTCTGATTTCCCTTCTGGTTCTGTCTCTACATAACATATACTCTTGTTCCTGCTCTTCATGTTCATCAGTTTCTGAGCTGGAGTATTCTTCAGTATCTTGGCTGATAGGAGGAGTAACAGCATCTGTGTCAGTCTTCTTTTCTGTTCCTCCTGTATCAAACTCCACCTCAAGCTCAGAATCCTTATCTGTTGCTCTTTCATCTAGAACTTCATTGTTCTTTGCTTCATGAAGCAATTTGGATTCATGAAATACAACATCCCTGCTGATTATACATTTCTTCTCATCAACAGACCATATTCTAAAACCTTTCACTCCTTCAGGATATCCCATGAACAAGCCCCTTTTTGACCTTGGTTCTAGCTTGCCTTCACTCACATGAAAGAAAGCAGGGCATCCAAATATCCTGAGATTTTGATAATCAGGTTTGGCTCCAGTCCATACCTCTTGAGGGGTTTTAAAATCCAGTGCAGTGGAGGGACTTCTGTTGACTAAGTAACAGGCTGTATGCACAACTTCTCCCCAAAATGTCTTAGACAGTTTTGCACATGACAGCATACACCTTACCTTCTCCAACAAAGTCCTGTTTAATCTCTCAGCAAGCCCATTTTGCTGAGGTGTCCCTCTCACAGTATAGTTCCTGTAAATGCCTTCTTCTTTGCAAAATTGATTGAATTCTTCATTGCAAAATTCCAATCCATTATCAGTTCTCAATGCTTTGACTTTCAGTCCACTTTGAGTCTCTACTCTCTTTTTCCATTCAACAAAAGTTTTGAAGGCCTCATCTTTTGTTTTGAGTAGATAGATCCACACCTTTCTACTAAGGTCATCTATGAAGGTTATGAAGTACCTTTTTCCACCATGTGTTGGTGTCTTAGAAGGTCCCCATAAATCTGAATGGATGTAGCCTAGTCTCTCCTCAGTCTTGTGTATTGCTGTTGCAAACTTCACTCTAGTTTGCTTGCCAATTATACAATGTTCACAGAATCCAAGTTTGTTGATTCTGTCTCCACAGAGCAGGCCTTGTTTCTCCAATTCCTTCAATCCTTTCTCACTCATGTGGCCAAGTCTTTGATGCCACATAAGTGCCTTGTCAGTAGCTGCTGTTGCTACATTTGTTTCTCCAACTACAGTGCTGCCTTGGAGAGTATAGAGGCAGTTTCCCCTTCTCACTCCCTTCATGACTATCCTTGATCCCTTCATGATTCTCAGCACTCCATCTTCACCTTTAAAACTGAATCCAGCTTTCTCAAGTGTACCAAGTGATATCAATGATCTCTTGAGGTCAGGTACATGCCTTACATTGGTTAACTTCTTCACTGTTCCATCAGACAGAATCAGTTTCACAGTTCCAATTCCAATGACTTTGCATGCCTTGTTGTTTCCCATAATCACCTGTCCACCATTGTATGGTTTGTATTCAACGAACCACTCTCTTCTAGGACACATATGGTATGAACATCCTGAGTCCAGAACCCAATCATCATCACCTGTAGTTGAAGCTGTAGAGTTTGATTCCACCCTTTCTTCATCTGCAGCAACATGTGCTTCACTGCTGTGATCATCAGCAGTATCCAGTATTTCACAATCTTCATCAGTAGCCAATGCTTCACAGTTGTGATCATCAGCAGCATCCAAGACTTCACATGCCTCACCTGCAACATATAGCAACTCACAGTTATCATAGTTATCTGCAGCAACAGATGCATCTGCAGTTTCCTCCTTGGCAGTATTGCCTTTCTTGTTTTTCTTTTCAGGACAGTTCTTCTTGAAATGCCCCTCCTTGTTACAGATATAACACCTATTATGCTTTGTCTTGGATTTTGATCTTCCTCTTCCTTTTCCCTTCTCAGTTCTGTGCTCACTTCTTCCTCTAACAACTAGACTCTCTCCTTGATCATTGTTTCTTGTTTCACTCTTTCTTGATAGTTCTTTAGACATTAAAGCAACCTGAACTTCATCAAGACTTACTGATTCCCTTCCATATACTAGTGTGTCAGCTAGTGTATCATAGGAGCTATTCAATGACCTAATAAGCAATAATGCTTGATCCTCATCTTCTACTTTTACATCAATATTTTCTAAGTCTAGTATCAACTTATGAAAATCATCAATGTGATCACCAAGAGAAGTACCTGGTTGCATCTTGAGTGTATAGAGTCTTTGCTTGAGGTATAGCCTTGTTGCAAGAGACTTGGTCATGTATAAAGATTCCAATTTTGCCCATACAGCAGCAGCGGATTTTTCTTTGGAAACTTCCCTTAGAACCTTGTCTCCTAAGCTCAAGATAATTGCACTGTGAGCCTTGTTCATCAAATCCTTTTTCTCCTTTTCTGTCAGAGTGTCTGGCAGCCTTCTTTCTCCTTCTAATGCATCCTCCAATCCTTGTTGAACGAGGAGTGCATGCATCTTCATCTTCCATAAGCCAAAGTCATTCTTCCCTGTGAATTTCTCAATGTTGTACTTTGCCATATCCATCTATTTCACCTTCCAACCCGATGCTCTTGATACCAGTTGTTAGGATCAGATATGCTGCTGTTGCTGAATATACTGTGACAGCAGCCAATGAAACAGTGACCTTGTTGAGATGAGTCACAAGATGTTCTCAAGAACAACCAATGCACAATATGATGATGAAGAATAAGGTCAAGAACAGTTACTGATTTAATGAATGCACACACACAGAATTAAAACAGTAGATCACAAAACTGATTGTCAAGAAAGCATAGAGAAAAATGACAAGAGAGAATTTGGTGACCCAGTTCAGTATCATTGCTGATACCTACATCTGGAGGCTGAGCAATCTGCTGCAGTCCATACTCTTATTCATGAATTGAAGTTACAATGGTGATTACAAGCTTTGTTCTTCCCAAAGTGTTTCCCCCTCACTCCCAATTCCCAATGGTTCCCAATGATTCTCTCCACACCCCTTAGTTTCTGTTTTCTCTATCTATCTCTGTACCTAATGATCACTTAAAGGCTCCTATTTATGCAAGCCAGCCAAATCAGTTAGGCGCCCTTGGCGCCCATAACAGAATCAGCAACCGCAAGGCAACAGACTTTGGCGCCCTTGGCGCCTGTAACAGTTTCTCAACAGAAACTGTTACTCTTCCAACAGAATCTGGTGTGCTGATGTGGAGGAAGCCACTGCCACGTAGGATCTCCATAGGATGAGGCAAACCACTCAAGGTGCCACATAGGCAACAGATTTATAGTAATTTGTATAGTTGAGTGCCTTTGTTGTCTATTATTTGCAGCAGGATGTATTGAGTGAAGGAGTTGAAAAACATACAACCTCATATAGGGGAGACTTATTTGCATATAGGCTAACAATATGAATGGTAGTATATCTTCAACGGGAAAGAACATAGGATGATATATTAGCAGAATTGAAATGTAACCGATTAGCCATTATTTCTTTCAGTTATTTTTTTTTTGGGTACGTAGACGGAGTGGTCACTACCACTAGAAACTCAAACACACAATTGTGAGGTCCCGGGTTCGAACCCGGGACATGGTATCCAGCCTAACAATTTCGGTATTTGCCAGTTGAGCTAGGCCTTACGGATTCTTTCAGTTATTTTAATCATTATAGAAAAGAAATTGAATAATAAGTACTCATTAAAGTAAGAAAAATATATGGCATAATATATGCTAATTTATAATGTTTATAATCAGACATTAATTGTACTATTTAACATAATTAATATGCTGATTAAGAAATAAAACAGACATTAGTAGATTATTTATAATTTTAATAGACATGATATTTGATGATTATAGGCTGTTAAGGAATAAAACATTATGAATAGCAATAATCATAAATGCACTTATGTCGGTACTTATCCAGTGATCAGTTCCTTCATGCATTTCATGCATTTGCGTTTTCATCATACTTATCCATCATCATGTGTTCATTCATGCATTACATTTTTTCTAGAAAAGAGAATAAAAAACAATGAGCATAATTTTAGAAACAACCGTGTGATGAGGCGTTCTTACGAAATACACTCTAATCGATTATTCTTCTTTGGAAAAGTTTAGCCTTACAAACAAGGTCGAACTTAATTGCAAACTCAGGGTGTTTCAAGGCACCCAGTTGTCCAAAAAAAAAGTTATTCAACGTTTGCAGCTCATCCACAATTCTTGTCAGCAAAGCGATGCATCTCATCTATCCCATGATATAATAACCATGCAAAATGGTCCATTTTGTTAACTAATGTGTTATCAAAAATTTCTTCTATCATGTTTCTAATTAACGTTAACTCTCTATGAAGCATTCGTATAGTGAACTTGTATGCAATGTGCATTTACTCTTGTTTGAGACAGTTAGTGTCCACGTCTCTGCATCTTATCATTATCCCTTGTTCATGTCCAGTCCCACCCCGACCACCAAGTACATATTCTCCCCTAGTACGTTGACTATTTGGTTTGTTCCCAATGATGAAATATCATAAACCAACACTTTGGGTCTTCCAAGCTGGGGCAAATTTGTGATCACTAAAATACCTTGCCAACTTTGTATTCCCTTGGTGCAAGTCCGTTACAAAAATTAAAAAAGCTTATTAGGTTGAAAAGTCTAAGAGCAGCTTAAGCAAAAATTAAGGCATATAAAAACAAATAAAGAAAAAGAGCTAATATATAAAAATAAATAAATTTTTTGTCCCTGCGTTAATTTTTGAGAAAATAAGCAATCATGATTTGAAATGAAGTTTGGCCATCTTCCTATATCCAAAAAATAAATACCCTTTGCTACCCACTTTGAGCCAGAAAAATCCAAGAAAAAAAGAAGAAATTCTTTCAATAGCCCTAGTTAAGTATCAATTCCACATCTAACGATGGTGTATCATTTTTATCAGCTTACTCAACTCAAAAGGAAAGAAAGTGAAAATCACACAAGAGAAGTGAAATTCACGAGACAAAAAGTGGATTAAAAAAACAAACCAGAATAATATAAAAAAAAGAGAAAAAATCAGAAAAATGGTAAGCTAATACATCATACCATTAAACACATAAGATATCATTGTCTGAATAAACCCTCAAAAACACCTCTTTGGGCCTTGTTATCCTTTCTTTCATAAAACCCTGACAATTGACCTCAAACACTTCTTTGGACCTACTCATCATTTCTTTCATAAAAGGTCATTGTCTCAATAAACCCTCAAACACTTCTTTGGGCCCAATTATCATTTCTTTCATAGACCCTAACCATTGGCCACGTTACAACCCTAAAAAAGGTCCATGACCGATTGCTTTTGTTTTCTCAAAATTTTAATTTTAGGACAAGTAAGTTTATTTATTTACAATATATTTGTTCAAAAAAAATATGAAAAGGCTTGCACTCCAAGATTCATTCAAGAAACATCAACATAAATAAGATTCAGTGATCACCAAGTGAAGTTTTCATAGACTATCATAGTCTGTGGGACTCATTTTAAAGAGAGCCAAAAGTATATACTAAGACCATCACCTAGATCCCAAAGTGGGGCATTCCCCTTCACCTTTCATTTCACTTAAACTTGGGGAAATTTTCCCATCATCCATCTCATTCGTATACCACATCCAATCTATATAGAAATATTGGACCACCGCCAAACTCATTACCCTAACTCTGTCACATTTCCCAACCTCACTCGAACTAGAAAAAACATTCCAAAGTGGGGCAATCCCGTCACCATTAACCCTTCACTCCACCTAAAATTGGGGAAATTTTCCCTAAACCCATCTCACCCCCTTGTTATATTCACATCCATAAAATCATACCAGGGCAATTTCTCAACCCATTATCTTAAATACACCCTTTCACAATGTTACTCCAGTCGGGGCAACCTTGTCCTTGTCAAAATTGGGGCAACACCAAACTCCAGAGGTTGAGACAAAATCTCTTGCTTGCCACCTGTCATTCCAAAGTCATGGCATTACCAATTCATAATTTCCTCTACACCCCTAGCTGTTGTCATCACTAGACAGGGGAAAACTATACAATCACCTTCACCGGAAGTCTGAATTTGGGCAGTCCCACATTTCTTGAGTTGGGAAAAACCTACATTTCATGACTTTGACAAAAACCTGCTATTCATCCCTTCATGTGTCACATCTTTCATACCCTAGATCTCTAGAACTCCTAGTTAACTGACTCCTTCATGGGCTATATTACTTTGTTTTGGTAAATAAAAATGGTTTCACACCCCTGAATGCATTTTTGTGACCCCCTCCACTTCATGATTCTAGGCTTTTGAGATCTACACTTTGGACTGTCACCATTTGCGGGCTCTTCTATTTGCACCCTATTAGTTTTATTTAAACACTCCCTTTCATTTTATTTTATATACTAACTCTCACGCTCTGTTTTGTGGCATGGTTCATTTTTGTTACCCATTATCATTTCTATCTTTTATTTATATTTGTGAACAAAATCTCACCGCACACACTTCCAAGTTCACATATTTAACCCCTCATATCTTTCATTTCATTTTACTTATTGCAACCCCCATCCCCTGTTTTATTTCATATTTCTCATGTATCTTGTTATTTTATGTTTTTCTTATTTCTTTCCTAATAAAGCATCAAATGCTATTCATTATTTTATTTATTTTTTAATTTGCATCATATCTTTTTATGCTTCTAACTCATTTGGGTCTAGGTTTTGCCCCACTCTTTTTACTTTCACTAAACAATGAGTCCAACTCATCCTTTCACTCTTAACTCTTTATTTTAGATAATGTTTCCAAGCAAATATTTTCAAATAATCAAACACTCAATCCCAAATTGGTTATTTGCAATGCTCATTCTGGGTTTAACTCGTTTGAATATTGTGAACACCTTACATTTCAAATAGGCTATTAGTGGTGCCCACTCTGGATTTATCTGTTTGGTCATTATGAACGCCCTCCATTTTCAAAAACATTCAAATAATAAAAAACACCAACACACAAATATTTTCTACCAAGAACTACGTAGCACTTGATTCTCTATCCGGAGATACGTAGGAGGAGAGGGCCCCACTTCTGTCAAGTGCAATAATAAAAAATCTTTTTAAGTCTTTTCTAAAAACGTTTCTTTCTTAGTTCTCAATGAAAATGCAAAAACAAATATTTTTCATTAAGTCTTTTCACTCATTTTTTTATAATAAAAGGGAAATAAACATTTTTACAGTTGCACAACTAACTAGAGGTAACCTTTTTCGAAAGGATATTGTGGGGTGCTAATACCTTCCCCACACAAACGACTCCCGAACTCAAAATTTGGTTTTCAATACCTTTCTTTTTAAAAGGGATTTTTCAATGTCTCCCCTTATAATTAAACATTGATGGCGACTTCATTGAACGCGAGAGATCCTCCAGATTTTTCGGGTGCAACAGCTGGCGACTTCACTGGGGTCTTTTTTTAAGAGAGTCAAGCCTACCTGGTTAGTGTGCCAAACCTTTAATTTTTTCGGTATTTATTTCCCTTTCATATTTTAGAGTTATTTATTTTAGATGTTGTAAATATTTTGTTATGCTTAAACCTTTGGTTAGACGATCCTATTTCTTTTTGCAAATATTGTATATATTTTGTTTTATGGAACTTATGTCTTGCTCCCATCAAACACATCACTTTCACATTTGCACACAGTTATGAGTGGGACCCTATACTCGGGTCTGTTTGAAACTTAGACGAGTGGAGATTGTTAGTGGTAGTCGTTATGGATTTCTGTCTGACTATCACGAGAATCTCATCCAGAGTGTGCTCTTTCGTGATATTCCATACCTGATAGTTACCTATCGTTGTGGGTAATATTACTAAAGAGACTTTAGCTCTGGAGGCCTTTGGTGAGAAAGTGATTAGAGCTACCAAAATAATATTCACAGTGTGACCTTTAAATCACTAGGATCTAGGTATAGCACATTTAGGATACAAGAGAGCATCTTCTTTGTTTTATTTAATTTTGTCATTTTTCTTACAACAAAGAAAAGTAAAAAATTATGTAGTTGTGTCATTGTACCCAAAAACATAGCATTTGTGCATCATTTAGCTCTTATTATCATTTTCATTCAAATGCATCATTTCTCTATGCATGCATCATTCATATGGAGTATGACATTATTTCTTTCATCAATCACCATCCAATAAATAAAAATGACGATTTGCATCATTTACATGTTGTATTACCTCTTAATAAAATTTAAAAAAAAACTATTTAGGAGACTTGTTTCTTTGCACATCTCACATAAGGATCAAACAATCACCTCATGCATCTTTACACATTCTCACACACATGTGTGCGGTCTTATACCCCGACCTCGAGTGCAGCTTAAGAATAGTACGATGTTGCGTAGTGATGGCCTTCTGGATGTACATCCAGTTTGGTCGTCACGAAAGCCTCACCTAGAGTTTGAATCCTTTTGAGAATGCTGTCACTCCTGATAGTTTACCTATTGTTGGGATTAACATTCTTAAATGGAGTCCTTGGCTCTAGGGACCATTTAGAACTGTATAGAGCTAACCGTAGAGAGGTTCACATAATAAAGGCACATTGATTTTTGTGTAGAGCACTAGCAGCATGTTCTATAATCTGTCTTTTTCTTACTTATAGCAAAAAAAAGGTAAATAGCATCATCATGCTACACCATTGCAAAAAAAATTACATTCATGCATCATTTCACTCTTGTATCATCCTAGTTTAAATGGATCATTCCTCAATGCATGCATTATTTTCTAAATATCATGTCATTATTCATTATCATTCATCATTCAAAAAATCAAAAAAAAAATGAGAATTTTCATACACGTCGAATTGCCTCTTGGAAAAAGTTAGAATAATTGCATTAGGACCAAGTAATTACTCTTTCACGCATCTCTTGCATATGCATCTTCATCTTGCATGTCTATCATCTTGTGTTCCTTCATGCATTACTTTTTAAAAAAAATGAAATAAAATACGAGCTTGCTTTTCAAAAATATTGTTTGATGAGAAATGAAGTTTGTTTGAGAAACATATTCGAGCTGATCAATCTTCCTTGAAAAAAAAACTCGGTTCTGAATGACAAGCATGCTTAAATTTATTTGCAAACTCAAGCCATGTTAAGACACTCGGTGTCCAAAAAGGGATTATAACTATTAGCAACTCGTTCACAATTTTGGTTAAAGCAAATCATGACAGAGCCCAAATGTTCTCTTTTGTTAACTGGTGTGGTTGTCAACACTTTAGGTTTGATCCTAAGGAAACCCTTCAAGGTCACAAAGAAGCTTCACCCCCTGCATTCAAACAAACACTAATACATTTCCTTCCCATTTTGTTAAAAAAAAAATCCAAAAATCATATTTTAATTTTGCAACCATATCCCATGCATTCTTACTTTTCTTTTTCTTTGCATATCATAAAAAATAAATATAAACATCTCATTTTACATGCATATCAATGACCGTCAGGGAATTATAAAACCTATTTTTAGAGAGATGGATGAAAGTATAAGAAAAACAAGTATTTAAAAGTCAGACCACCAGAATCATACTTTATTCTTCGAATAAAAAGTTTACAGTTCCCGACGCGATGAATTAAACTATACATTCGCATTTCATGCACATTCATTATGTTAAATATTTTTAAAAAAATCAGAGCAAAAAGGCAAGTCAGTTCGCCAACACTCATACATCTGTTTTCCCTTTTTCAAAAAAAAAAAACAAGCAAAAATATTCAAAAATTATGTCAAGCATTATGCATTCTTTTCATTCCAGGCACTGAAAAATCACGGCGAGTATCATGCATTCTTTTCCTAGCATATAAAAAAAAAATTTAGCCATATAACATAATCATTCACAAAAGATCATCATCACATAGTGTAAGCATCACATCATTTGTAACATCATTATTTTGCAATACATGTTTAAAAAAGTGTAGCATTCATGCTTCATTTCATTCATCCATAATTTCTCAGTGCATGCATCATTTCTAAATAAAAAGAAAAAGAAAAGTAGTGTTATTATTCTTGCATCCTTCATCATCCAAAAATATATATTTCAGCTAGCGATTTATTTTTAAATTATAAACCACGATTTGGATCATCTACATGTTGCATTGTCTCCAAAAAGTAAAAAAATTGTTTAGAGTAGTTGGCCTTTTCAAGTGATCAGTTCCTTCATGCATTTCATGCATTTGCGTTTTCATCATACATATCCATCATCATGTGTTCATTCATGCATTACATTTTTTCTAGAAAAGTGAATAAAAAACCATGAGCATAATTTTTGAAAAAACCGTGTGATGGGGCGTTCCTGCGAAATACACTCTAATCGATTATTCTCCTTTGGAAAAGTTTATCCTTACAAACAAGGTCGAACTTAATTGCAAACTCAAGGTGTTTCAAGGCACTCAGTTTTCCAAAAAAGTTATTCAACGTTGCAGCTCGTCCACATTCTTGTCAGCAAAGCGATGCATCTCATCTATCTCATGATATAATAACCAAAATGGTCCATTTTGTTAACTAATGTGTTATCAAAAATTTCTTTTATCATGTTTATAACTAACGTTAACTCTCTATGAAGCATTCATATAGTGAACTTGTATGCAATGTGCATTTACTCTTGTTTGAGTCAGTTAGTGTCCACATCTCTGCATCTTATCATTATTCATTGTTCATGTCCAGTCCCACCCCGACCACCCAGTACATATTCCCCACCTAGTTGACTATTTGGTTTGTCCCCAATGATGAAATATCATAAACCAACACTTTGGGTCTTTGAAGCTGGGGCAAATTTGTGATCACTAAAATACCTTGCCAACCCAACTTTGTATTCCCTTGGTACAAGTCCTTTACAAAAAATAAAAAAAATAAAAAAGCTTGTTAGGTTGAAAACTAGTAAGAGCAGCCTAAGCAAAAAATTAAGGTATATAAAAAGAAATAAAGAAAAAGAGCTAATATATAAAAATAAATAAATTTTTGTCCTTGCGTTAATTTTTGAGAAAATAAGCAATCATGATTTTTTGGTATAAACCAGAGTATCCACCGCCGAATGCAGTGACTAATCCCCTCGCTGGATTGCAGGCACCTCAAAGGGTGGGACAGCTGGCCCAGGGATTTAAAGCTGCTCCATACCCAAGGCGATGATCGAACCCTCGACACTTGGTTAAGGGAGTATGAGCCCCATGGGCTATATTATTTTGTTTTGGTAAATAAAAATGGTGTCACACCCCCTGAATGCATTTTTGTAACCCCCTCTACTTCATGATTCTGGGCTTTTGAGATCTACACTTTGGACTGTCACCATTTGCGGGCTCTGCTATTTGCACCCTATTAGTTTTATTTAAAAACACTCCCTTTCCTTTTATATTATATACTACCCCTCACGCTCTCTTTTGTGTCTCGGTTCATTTTTGTTACCCATTATTATTTCTATCTTTTATTTATATTTGTGAACAAAATCTCACCGCACACACTTCCAAGTTCACATATTTAACCCCTCATATCTTTCATTTAATTTTACTTATCGCAACCCCCATCCCCTGTTTTATTTCATATTTCTCATGTATCTTGTCATTTTATGTTTTTCTTATTTCTTTTCTAATAAAGCATCAAATGCTATTCATCATTTTATTTATTTTTTACTTTGCATCATATCTTTTTATGTTTCTAACTCATTTGGGTCTAGGTTTTGCCCCACTCTTTTTACTTTCACTAAACAATGAGTCCAACTCATCCTTTCACTCTTAACTCTTTATTTTAGATACTGTTTCCAAGCAAATATTTTTAAACAATCAAACACTCAATCCCAAATTGGTTATTTGCAATGCTCATTCTCGGTTTAACTCGTTTGAATATTGTGAACACCTTACATTTCAAATAGGCTATTAGTGGTGACCACTCTGGATTTATCTGTTTGGTCATTATGAACGCCCTCCAATTTGAAAAACATTCAAATAATAAAAAACACCAACACACAAATATTTTCTACCAAGAACTACGTAGCCTTTGATTCTCTATCCGGAGATACGTAGGAGGAGAGGGCCCCACTTCTGTCCAGTGCAATAATAAAAAAATCTTTATAAGTCTTTTCTAAAAACGTTTCTTTCTTAGTTCTCAATGAAAATGCAAAAACAAATATTTTTCATTAAGTCTTTTCACTCATTTTTTTATAATAAAAGGGAAATAAATATTTTTACAGTTAATATGCTTTGCACAACTAACTAGAGGTAACCTTTTTCGAAAGGATGTTGTGGGGTTGCTAATACATTCCCCACACATAAACGACTCCCGAACTCAAAATCTGGTTTTCAATACCTTTCTTTTTAAAAGGGATTTTTCAATGTCTTCCCTTATAATTAAACATTGATGGCGACTTCATTGAACGCAAGAGATCCTCCAGATTTTGTAAATATTTTGTTTTATGGAACTTATGTCTTGCTCCCATCAAACACATGACTTTCAAATTTGCACACACTTATGAGTGGGGCCCTATACCCGGGTTTGTTTGAAACTTAGACAAGTGGAGATTGTTAGTGGTAGTCATTATGGATTTCTGTCTGACTATCACGAGAATCTCATCCAGAGTGTGCTCTTTCGTAATATTCCATACCTGATAGTTACCTATCGTTGTGGGTAATACTACTAAAGAGACTTTAGCTCTGGAGGCCTTTGGTGAGAAAGTGATTAGAGCTACCAAAAAAATATTCACAGTGTGACCTTTAAATCACTAGGATTTAGGTATAGCACATTTAGGATACAAGAGAGCATCTTCTTTGTTTTATTTAATTTTGTCATTTTGCTTACAACAAGGAAAAGTAAAAAAATTATGTAGTTGTGTCATTGTACCCAAAAACATAGCATTTGTGCATCATTTAGCTCTTATTATCATTTTCATTCAAATGCATCATTTCTCTATACATGCATCATTCATATGGAAAATGACATTATTTCTTTCATCAATCACCATCCAATAAATAAAAATGACGATTTACATCATTTACATGTTGTATTACCTCTTAAAAAAAAACTAAAAAAAAACTATTTAGGAGACTTGTTTCTTTGCACATCTCACATAAGGATCAAACAATCACCTCATGCATCTTTACACATTCTCACACACATGTGTGCGGTCTTATACCCCGACCTCGAGTGCAGCTTAAGAATAGTACGAGGTTGCGTAGTGATGGCCTTCTGGATGTACATCTAGTTTGGTCGTCACGAAAGCCTCACCTAGAGTTTGATTCCTTTTGAGGATGCTGTCACTCCTGATAGTTTGCCTATTGTTGGGATTAACATTCTTAAATGGAGTCCTTGGCTCTAAGGGCCATTTAGAACTGTATAGAGCTAACCGTAGAGAGGTTCACATAATAAAGGCACATTGATTGTTGTGTAGAGCACTAGCAGCATGTTCTATAATCTTTGTCTTTTTTCTTACTTATAGCAAAAAAGGTAAATAGCATCATCATGCTACACCATTGCAGAAAAAAATTACATTCATGCATCATTTCGCCCTTGTTATCATCCTAGTTTAAATGCATCATTCCTCAATGCATGCATTATTTTCTAAATATCATGTCATTATTCATTATCATTCATCATTTAAAAAATCAAAAAAAAAAAAGAGAATTTTCATACACGTCGCATTGCCTCTTGGAAAAAGTTAGAATAATTGCATTAGGACCAAGTAATTACATTTTCACGCATCTCTTGCATATGCATCTTCATCTTGCATGTCTATCATCTTGTGTTCCTTCATGCATTACTTTTTTTAAAAAAATGAAATAAAATACGAGCTTGCTTTTCAAAAATATTGTTTGATGAGAAATGAAGTTTGTTTGAGAAACATATTCGAGCTGATCAATCTTCCTTGAAAAAAACTCGGTTCTGAATGACAAGCATGCTTAAATTTATTTGCAAACTCAAGCCATGTTAAGACACTCAGTGTCCAAAAAGGGATTATAACTGTTAGCAACTCGTTCACAATTTTGGTTAAAGCAAATCATGACAGAGCCCAAATGTTCTCTTTTGTTAACTGGTGTGGTTGTCAACACTTTGGGTTTGATCCTAAGGAAACCCTTCAAGGTCACAAAGAAGCTTCATCCCCCTGCATTCACTAATACATTTCCTTCCCATTTTCTTGAAAAAAAAAAATCCAAAAATCATATGTTAATTTTGCAAACATATCTCATGCATTTTTACTTTTCTTTTTCTTTGCATATCATAAAAAATAAATATAAACATCTCATTTTACATGCATATCAATGACCGTCAGGGAATTATAAAACCTATTTTTAGAGAGATGGATGAAAGTATAAGAAAAACAAGTATTTGGAAGTCAGACCACCAGAATCATACTTTATTCTTTCATTTTTCGCGTTTCTCTTCTTCTTCGCAACGTTTCTACTTCAGTCTCACTCGCTATTCTTTCATTTTTCAGTTTCAATTAATTTAATTTTCTCACTAATTTTAATATTAAAAGCTGAGTCATATATACAATCAGCATTTAAAATAATAGAAAACGAAATAAAAATTGGAGGGGGTAAAAGCAAAACACCCCATATTTGCAGAGGGTAAAAACATATTTAAGCCTTTTAAAAAATCAGTCAAAACTTAGCTCATACGAGGAAATCCAACCATTCATTAAGTCAAGTTAACAAATCCACTGTAAAGCTTGCGGCAAACCTATTGCTTCGCCTTTTCTTCTATGAAAACATATTCCTTCACATGCCTATGTGATTAGGCAGTGGCCAAATGAATCTCTTATCCCTTGTAATAAAACATTATACAATGAACACTCCGCATCATAGAATGAGCTAACTAACGAATAGGAATGATCAAACTCGCAACTGTTTAACAAGAGGGATCCAAGCTTCCATTCTCATCCATTGTGGTTTTAATTTTATTATTCATGTCTATCTTAAAACATTCTCTGTAAGCTTCATAAAACTGACAAATAGAGCTTAACTTCAGCTCAGGTTTCATTGTGCAAAAACAGAATAACCAAAACCACAACACTTTCATTTAAACAATATCAACTAGAATTAATCAAAGATGAGCTGCCATTCAACAAATATCAGCTGAACAATACAATAGTTTCAAATGAGTGGCATGAGAAAATCGGGACAACTGTAAATCATAACCAGAATAAAACAAATTTGTCAAATTCATTATTTACTAAATATTTCAGGTTTACTTTAGTTCGATTTTCATTGCACAAAATTGATAAAAATCCAAACGACACACTTTGATGAAACAAACATCAGCTTGATCAAATAATTTTTCAAGTGGATGCCAACTAAAAATCGAGCCTTCTACACATGGCGCCCCTTTTACTAGATATTTTAGGAAGGGTCGCTGTATAAAATAGTTAAAGCTCAGATTTCAAGTAGGGGCAAATGAAAAACAGGGCAATTGTAGTGGAAGGTGCTACTTTCAGTATAAGGCAAATTGTCAAATTCATTTTTTACTAGTTTACTAGATACTAGCAAGGTACCCATGCATTCATACAGATTGCTTAGATTTCTACAAATGTTCGAAAAGCCGTGTATAAAATAAATAATTACTTAGAATCAAACCTAGCTAAATAGGTATAAATGATGAAGTTATATGAAACTAAAACACAATAAAATTGACTTCAGAAGCTCACAGGAAGAAATAAAGTATTGGTAAGACAACATTGCAGATACTTACCGAAACTACAAAAAATGAAGTAAAACTGAAATTCTAGAGATACTGCAATTTTATATGATCAGACAACTTTGGAGATGAACCACAACTAGCTCTAACTCAACCCTGGTTCAATCATTCAGAAGGGTCATGCAAGGACATAATAAGTGTATTGCTGTAAATTGAAAATATCAACTGAAAATGGAGCAAAGAAAAAAAACTGACTAAGGTATGAAGCTTGATGAATTAGGATGTTTGGTTACACAACGATGTCTACACTGGCTATTGAGATGCATATTTTTGAATCAACGAAAAGCGTGAAAGGAATAGGATACTAACATATTACAACCATTTGATGATAAGAAAGATTCCTAAGTGCTCGTGTATATTAGAACACTGTCATTCATATTGATACTCGTAAAAATAAAATAAAATAAAATTCATCAGAATCATTTGATGTTACAGCTCTGCTCTCCATGTCAATAAGCTATAGATAAGGAATAACAGCAGCTAAGGATAAAGCCAACCCTCTGCATAACAGGCCTAAGGCTCATGCTGTACAAAAATGAATAAAGGATCACATTCGACCATCCCTTCAAATTTTAGCCACACAAGTATCTTTAAGTAATCCCAAATCAAAAAATGAATGAAAAAAAGTTACTGAAATCCCAACATATACAAAAAGAGAGCAATCCAGTGAAAAGGAGAGAAGCAAAAAAGTAAAAGACATGCCTGAAACACATGACATAGTTAGTCACGATGGAGCATCTTGTGAAGAGTATAGGTGCAAGTGGTATAAAGGAATCCAACTATCTTTTTTTTGGTACAAAGGGGACCTGACTTCCTAATAATGAGAGACCACAATGCTTTAGCAACATTGAACTTGATATTGGGACCCTGAACATTGAACTTCAACAAGACATTGAAGGGGTCAACCAACGCTTTTTCCTTTCCTAATGAAATTCAAACTACGCATTTTTACATTCCTCTTCTCATTCATTGTTTCAAACAGACACAGCATCTACAGCTAAGCAAAATCTCTCACAATTCAACTTTTAACAGAAATGAATTTGAATGATGATCCAAAAATAGCCAATGTGTACCGTATCACCGATTAACAACATTAATTGAACCCAAAAGAGTTTTCAATGAGCTTTTTTCTAAATTATTTGATAACTAAACAAAAATTGCAATATCAGTTCCAATAATTACCGATTCAATGATCAAAGCTACATTTTATACATGAGACAAGAGAGTGATGAAGTAAATATTCGTGATTTAATGGCGATTGGAGGCGGATTTGTGGGGAAATAGTAGGAGGAAATGGAAGAGTGAAATTGGCCAAGGATTTCCAAGGTCCAAATTCCCAAATCCAATACCCCCTAACAAAGCACAAAACCCGTACTATGATGCCATATAGTTAATGTATAGGGCTTGAATAGCAGAGCACCCCATAGAATACCTACAGAGTTTTCAGAGCCACTGGTCAATAATGCTCTCCTCTATATGCATCAGCCCTGACTAACATCACACAAAGAATGAATTCTTCCTTATCTCAGCAAAAAAAATGGAAGAATTTGCTTTTTATTTATTTTGGCTTTTCCTTAATTCTAAAACTATAAAAATAAACTATTGGTTAATATAACGAAGGCCTTGTGTATTTAAAAATGTAAACATGTAAACAGTAACATGAGGCTTATATGGTAAGAAAACCTGTGTCGCAAGACCCGTAAAAATTCTCTATATGCCCTTAAAACGAGATGTTCAGCTACAACAAGACAAAATTCTGGAATCTGGACATCAGATACCATAGGCAAAATGAATATTTTAGAACTTTATATATGAAATAGGAAATAACATGTTAAATCTGATTGAAATGATGACCTTAGATCTGTTACCTGTTGCTAATAACCATATGCAAAATGTCAATTTTAACAATAAAAACCTAACTTCAAAATTCAAATGAATCTAAAATGCTAATCACATTTGTAATCACATGCTCTTCCATCACGAATATCCGATTCAGACAAAGCACAAGCAACCAAAAATGTTAATTAATTCCTAATCATATGCTGCAACTTCAACGATAGTCACAAAACAATCTAAATTTAGAGAAAAAATTAACTGTAGGCACCGTTATACGCAAGCTGCTGAAAATCCAAAGCAGATTGCCTGGAAAGTGAAAATCCAAAGCACAAGCAACCAAAAATGTTAATTAATTCCTAATCATATGCTGCAACTTCAACGATAGTCACAAAGCAATCTAAATTTAGAGAAAAAATTAACTGTAGGCACCGTTAGACGCAAGCTGCTGAAAATCCAAAGCAGATTGCCTGGAGAGTGACCCATTTGAAAAACAAAAGAGTTCAGTGTAAGAGATGGGTCTTTGAAAACAAGCCAATTAACAGACTTATTTCTCTCTTCTCCCCTTCTCATCTTAAACCCAAAAGGATAAAAAAAAAAAACAATCTTTAGGGTAACAAAGAAATAGAAAAAAGAAAATATGAGAAACTCGGTAAGCAGATTTATTGACAGAGACTCAAAGAATCTCACAATAAACGGCCAGATGGTGTCTCCGACTAATTTAGCTACAGCCACAGTGGCGCATTCAAGATCAAGGGTACTAGGATTTTTAGATCCCACCCTTCCCTTGGTACATGTAGCCTCCCCACAACAACACATAAATCAGATAAACTAAATCAGAATTCACGAATTCTACTTTGGAAACTTGGGAAAATTGAACATAATCAGAAGAAGAAAAAAAATTAGCTGTGCAAAGAGCTTATATGAACCCTGAAACCCTAACAATTAAATAAACAAGTGAACATTCAAATTCTTTAGTTATTTGAGTGCTAACTAACATACATAATTCTTTAGTATATAATCATTTAAGAGACACATCAAGAAATTTGACCAACATGCAATCCAATAATAAGCAAAGGAAAAGAAATCACCATGCTTATATCAACTCATTCTTTAATCCAAGCTTGTTATATAATCTGCCCAAACATATATGATCCAGAATAATTTTTACAAACAGCTTAAACCTTTTAAATCAAATAGGACCTGCATTTCCTCACCCAAAAGAGCTATAACTCCAATTACAGCACACAAAAATTGATAAAACCGTAAGCAATGCACTTTCAAGAAACCAATATCAGCTTGATCTAACAGTTGTCTCAAGTGGATAACAACTTAAAATCAAGGCAACCGTAACACTGGGGGCTCCTTTCGGAATAAGAAAAACTTGTCAAATTTGTTATTTACTAAATATTTCAAAAAGAGACATCGTATAAAACATAGAATAGGGAAACCAAAAGCACCATTTCCTCACCTGACACAAGGAATTCAAACTAGCGCATTTCCTCACCCACAAATAGAATCACTGCTCAGTTTTATTAAATATTTCGAGACGGGACATTGTAAAACATAGAATAGGAAATTTAAAGGGCACCATTTCCTCACCTAACACAAGGATTTCAAACTAGAGCATTTCCTAACCCACAAATAGAACCACAACTACGTTTTCCTTTCCCAAAAATTCAGGAAAAAAAAAAGAAAACTGGATATTTTCATAAAATAAATATCAGCTTAACCAGATAGCTATTTTACGTGGGGCAGCAACAGAAAATTCAGAAAATTGTAAATCAAGGCAACTACATCACATGGCACTCCACTCAGAATAAGACAAACTTGTCAAATTCATTTACTAGATATTTCAAGACATGATATTGTATAATCAAACATAGAAAAGTGCATTCAAAAGACACCATTCCAAACTTAACAAGGATTCAAGAGTATAAAACTACATTTCCCCACGCACAAATAGAGCTATAACTCTAATTACATTGTACAAAAACTGAGAAAAGCCGCAGCAACATGCTTTCATGAAACAAATATCAGCTTAGAAAAATTCAGCTTGATCAATGGTAGTAGCAACTGAAAATCGAGGCAACTATAAATCGGGGCAGCTACAACACGGGCCAATCATTTCGGAATAAGACACATTTGTCAAATTCATTATTTATTATTTACTAAATATTTCCGGACGAGACATTGTCAAACATAGAATAGGCAATTAAAAAGCCACCATTTCTCACCGAACAGACGATTTTCAAACTAGAACACTGCATTTCGTCACCAACGAATAGAGCCATAGCTCAGATTTTGTTTCCCAAAAATTTAGAAAAAACAACATAAAATCGAGGCAAGTGTTAATCAAGGCAACTCTTGATCGAGGCAACTCTTGATCGAGGCAACTCTTAATCGAGGCAACTCTTAATCGAGGCAACTGTTAATCACGAACTCTTAATCGAGGCAACCGTTAATGGAGGCAACTCTTAATGGAGGCAACTCTTAATGGAGGCAACTATAACATTGGCACTCCTTTTGGAATAAAACAAACTTGTCAAATTCATTATTTATTAAAAAACTTGAGGCAGGACATTGGCAAACATAGGAATAGGGCATTCAAAAGTGCCACCATTTCTTCACCCAACACAAGGATTTCAAACTATAACACTGAATTTTCTAACCCACAAATAGAGCTTTTCCTTGCTCAAATTTCATTGCACAGAAATTAAGAAAAACCAAAACAACAAACCTTCAAGTATGTGGCAACTGAAAATCGGGGTAAATGTAAAATTGAGGCAACTAGAAGAAGAGGTGTTCCTTTCAGAACAAGACAAACTTGTCAAATTAATTTCTACTGAATATTTTTGGATGGGACAGTGTATAATAAAACGTAGAGTAATGCATTCAAAAGCCACATTTCCAAGCCCAACAATCAACCCTCAAAAATAATATCTTGTTATTTAACTCTAAAGATTAAAAACAAACGGGATTGGGTCAACTGAACTATAAACCCAATGAACCTCGGTTAAACAATTAATGTCATTGGAAATGTAGTAACACAGTAGGTTCTCCCTAGAAATAGGGGCTTAGGTAAACTACAACCTTAGACAAGTTGGCTCAAGATAAAATAAAGGCTAAAGTATAGTTTTGGTCTCCCTATTTTCAAAAATTTAGACATTTGGTCCCCCTATTTTAAAACTCGGACATTTGGTCTCCCAATTTTAAAAAATCAAATACATTTAGTCCAAAGAGGGACCAAATGTCTTTCATTTTTTAAAATTGGGGGACCAAATGTCTTTGATTTTTTAAAATTGAGGGACCAAATGTCTTTGATTATTAGCCATAAAAAACTGAAAATTCCTCTTAAGACTAAATGTCTTTGATTTTTTAAAATTGGGGGACCAAATGTTTGAGTTTTAAAATAGGGAGACCAAATATCTGAATTTTTGAAAATAGGGGGACCAAAACTATAATTTAACCTAAAATAAAAAATAGAAGTAACACCTTTACGAAATCAAAGCCTCAATATTATCCATCTATGTCATATGAATGTCCTTTCACCAAGTAGGTTCGAAAACACCTCAAACAATTCGGATTTAATCATCCAATTAATATCCAATTAATATAAATTACTACATGTTACAAAATCAAAACAATGACCAATCGATAAGAAATAAAGCCTATCGAACAGCCAAATAACACATCAGAATAATTTAACTTAATGCCCAAGGTCTCAGATATTATCACACTCTATCAATCAAGATTTTTTCAGAAGCAGAACTGGCATTAAAGCTGAAAGATTATCATCCCAGCGACACTGGAAAATACAAGCAGCATAAAGTAGAAAGTAAAACCAAATTCAATTAAAAAAACAAGAATCCTAAAATCAAAACTTGGCTCATATCTAGAAATTCAACCATTTTTTCCGATATACTTCATTGAGAAATCTCAGAAGCGCGGATACCATGTAATCACAGCCAATAATTTGGATAACAATACATTTTTTTTTGAAAAAGGAATGAAAGAAATCAAATCTTGAAAATTAAAAAGGGGAGGTATGTAATCAAAGCCAGTAATTAGGGTCACGATACAGCATTTTGAAGAAAAAAAATAGAAGAAAGAAATCAACTCTTGAAAAATGAAAAGGGAAGGCGTGGCGGATTTGTTTAGAGGGACAAACATTGAAAGGTTTAACCCCCACGTGAAAACCACCGGCGACTCTATTAGGTGTAGTGAGGCGAATTCAACTCCGAAAATAAACACAAAGTGATAGAATGGGATTTGGAAATTGGGACTGAACTGCAACACGAACGGCGGCGATCTTGCACATCAGCACATGTATTGGGGCTTTCACGTCAAGGGTTTGTCTCAGAGAAGCTAATCTGCTATTCTTGGTCGTTCGCTAGAAATGAAAGATAACGGTCGTATTTGCTGAGAAGTTGTGAGGATAGATAGGTTCGGCGAGAAGATTATATATATATATATATATATATATATATATATATATATATATATATATATATATATGGCATTTACTTTCCCCACACCCCCTCCTACTCTTTCACACCCCCTAACTTCTAAAACCCTAAACTGCCCTCAACTAAAAAAAAAAAAAAACCCTCTCTCATTCGAACCCTCACACCCCTCACTCCTCTCACTTTCCCTTTCACTCTCCTCTCATTCGAACCCTTCTCTTTCACTCTCCCTCTCACTCAACTTCTCACAACTCACTCAATCTCACCCAATCTCCCACTCAATCTTCTCCACAAACACCCTCAAGACCACCTGGGTTTTGTTCGCGTCCTCTCACTCTCTCTAATCGTTCCATTTTCATTCAGGTAACCCTCTCTCCCTTCTGTACATTTAAGTTTTTTTTTCTGTGCATCTGTTGTGTTCGCATGACCTCATGCGAACACGTGAAAACGAAGGTGTTCGAATGAGGTCATGCGAACACCGTTCGAATGAGGACATGCGAACACCGTTCGAATGAGGACATGCGAACACCCGTTCGAATGGGGTTGTTCGAACATGTGCGAATGCTTCTGTTCGAACAGGTGCGAATGATGCTGTTCGAATAGGTGTGACAGTATTGTCCCTGTTATATTGCTGGTTATGTTGCTTAATTGGTTTAATGGTTGTTGTTTCAGATATGGTGAGGCATCGTGGCGGTAGTTCGCAACAGCCGGAGCATAGGCCACCCCCGACGGCTTCCGAACGCAAACGGAGGCAAGATGGAGCTGAACCTTCCCGGAGGGGTAGGCGTAGGGACAGATTAGACGTCCCTCCTCCCCCACCGGAGGTTGATGATATTGGCCGGGATGTTGAGCGTGATGCTCAATTTTCGGCATATGAGCTGGCCGGCCCTTCTGGTCATGCACATGAGGAGGGAGGTGCTCAACATGAGGAGGATGTTGAGCCTCAGGAGCCTGCTGCTGCTCCTAGGGCTACATTCCCATTCCCTGGTGGACCTGTTGATGGTTCTGTCTTGCCCACATACGGGTCTCATATTTTGACTGAGTTCTATGCTGGTCGGGTAAGTTATTGTTATATAATAGCGTGTTGTCAATTTTGTTTCTTATTTTGTTGAACATATTGGCTTATTGTGCCGGTGTCATTTGTCAATGCAGGTTCGGCCGGACATAACTACGATTCCACATGGACCGGTTAACCTTGTAGTCCATGCTAGGATCAGGGAGACTCTTATCCTATCGGGGTTGTTCCCTCTCATAGGACTTGGTTTTCCCCTCACTCACAAGGGGCTGCTGAACGCATTCATAGAGCGTTGGCAGCCGGATACATCATCATTCCACCTTCCTGTGGGTGAGATGTCTATCACCCTTGATGATGTATCCCAGATGCTACACATCCCCATCACGGGCCAGTTCTATGACATGCCTGACTGGACTTCGTGGCAGGGAGAGCAGCTGCTGATTGACTATTTGGGGGCCACCCCCCAAGATGCCGCTGAACAGACTTCTGCGCGAGGGTTGTCAGTTGGTCTTGTATGGCTGAGGGATCATGTCTACCACCCAGCCATAGCTGAGCAGAGGTGGCATCATGCTGCTAGGGCCTATTTGCTCTATCTTTTGGGCTGCACATTGTTCGCAGACAAGTCAGGAAGCAAGGTTAAGCTTGGCTACCTAGGTATGCTTCTTGATTTGAACAATGTTGGAGACTACTGCTGGGGGGCAATGGCCCTTGCCCATCTTTATGATCAGCTAAAGGATGCTTCAAGAAAGAAGACGAAGAAGATGGCTGGTCATATGGCTCTACTACAGGTATAAAACTTACTTTTTTTTATAAGTTTGCTTTAGGTTTACTTTCAGATTTATAATCAACCAATGATATGTTCATTACAGGGTTGGATTTTTGAGCACTTCCAGAGTGCCAATTTTACATCTTGGGTGGTGCACCCAGAATATGTTGAGAGTATGCCACGGGCGAAGAAATGGCTGTGTAGGGATGGCCCCGGGGCCATCAAGTCACACACCATCAGACTGTGCCTTGACCGGCTACACCGTGAGGAGGTCACCTGGGACCCCTACACAGGCCATAGGCAGGAGAGACCCTTTGAGGAGCTGGGCAGGTTACACCGTGAGGAGGTCACCTGGGACCCCTACACAGGCCATTGCGGGGGCCTCCCTGTGTGCCGTACTCCTCAAACACGGTGTCGGGCTACTTTCCATGGTTTTCTAGGGTCTCACATCCCTTTGCCTTCCCTGAAAATTATGTAGAGCTTGTGGATGATCCGGATGTCAGTGTGGTACGTGTTTTTTATGTTAATTACAGTAATAAGTTTCTTCTACTTATTTAAATCTACTTATTTAAATAATGTTATGTTATTTGTTTGACAGATGCTGCCAGAGCTCCTGGATATGGTGGATGAGATGGATGGGACCATCAATGATAATGTCCCAGAGCCAACCAGGAGCATCTTTCAGCGCATCAAGAGGTTGCTCAACCCCTTCCGTAGGCTTAGGAGGAGGATCGTCAATGTGTATCAGAGGAGGGGGCGCAACACCCAGTAGGATGATGTCTTAGGGGGGATATTTGTTTGGAACTTTTGTATAATTTAACTACTTTTGATATTATTAAGTATTTTTCTGATGTCATCTACTTAATTTGGCGCAAATTTATTGCCTTTTTATTACAAACCATAACCATACATGAAATACGAAAGACATGAAATACGAAAGACTTGTATTGTGTCCACGTTCCAGAAGATAAATGATCTCTTCTGGAGTGCGTATTGTGTCCACGTACAACTCTAAGACTTGTCGCCCCATCGGAAGTGTAGCATGATATTCCATCATGGTCCCAACGTCGTCATCGTTGCGGATCTCCATAACTGTAAAATAGCCAGTCCCGTAATCAAGACGGTTGTACTTTCGGTAACGTATACGCGCCACGTCTTTACGCCACGCTCCCTCTGGACGAATCTTCCTCTCAGCCTTTTCCTTCAGTTGGGCGAAGGTGATGTCCTTACTCATCCTGCAGAATACATGGTTAGGACAACGAAACACAACACCATGTTCGTTGGTGGTGACAGTCCCATGGTGATGAAGGGCCGTTAGGAATTTGGTGGATGAGTACTGGGTTGAGCACAATTGTCATTCCATTTCAGCTTGGTTGTAGCTGTCAAGAGGCATGGTGAAATGTCTGAGGATGTAAACCCCCTTTTATAATAGGCATGGGTGAAATGTCAGCCGTTGATTTCATTTTTAGATCACAAATCTGGGCCGTTTAAATTCTATCCGTTCAGACACATTTTCCAAAGGGATTGACATCCACTCCTTTATCTGACACACATTTGACTGATTGTAAGCCGTTGATCAAAACTGTCGGTGGAATCTGAGACGTCCAATATCTGTCGCTCTGCAACACTGGTTCGAACATCCTCATGCGAACATATTCGCATGACCACATTCGAACCTGTTCGCATGACCCCATTCGAACAGGTGAAAAACACCCAAGAGGGTGTGTCCCCATATTTAACACACGCGAATGGCCGCGTGCGAACCTGTTCGAAGGCCCGTGTTCGAACAGGTGAAAATTCGTGAAAAAAAAGAGGTTTGGCCTGGCCTTTTGGTCATTTCACACCCTTATGGGCTGTGTTTCGAGTAGGAGGGGGTGTGGGAAAAGCAAACGCCTATATATAGGGTGCTCTTCTTAGTGAGAAGTTGCACTTCTGGCTATTTGGGCCCAGCTTCTTTGAGCACTGTTTACGCCCTAGGCCTGGATTCACCGTTTCAGATTAAGGTTTTTTTTTGTACCCCCACGAATTAACACTATACCCCCCCCCCATGCTGCGTATGAAAGGACCAAATTACTCTTCAAATTTTACAAAAACCCAAAACCTTTATTGTGTACGTCTGATTTTATGCTGCAGAAGTACATAATGTCGTTTTCAAGTTCTAGAAATTAGGTACGTCTGATGCTGACGGAATTACATACTTCTGTGGGTGAAAAAAATGCCTTACGGAATTATGTATGCCTTACGTACTTCTGCAATTCATTATTAATTTTTTTTAATTTCTTTTAGTTTATATTTACAAGCCGGTGGATCATCAAGGCTCCTATAGGCCATCTCATGCAATGCCTTTTTCCACTCTTCCAGTCGAGGTCTTAGAGCAAATCCTGAGTAGGTTCCCCGTCAAGTACCTCATGCAACTCAAGTGTGTCTGTAAAGATTGGTTATTCCTAATCTCTTGTAATAACCAATTCTCCAAGCAGCACCTTCACATGTCAATCCAACGCCATCACCTCATCACTCCCCGTTTCATGGATTACCCCCTGTCCTTCGTCTTCACAACGACGACCACTGCCCCCGCAATGCAGAGAGAGTAAGCTTCACAGTATATGGATTTGGATATGATCATTTCAATAATCAATACAAGGTTGTTGCTGTTTATTGCCATAAATGTTATGATGGGTGTAGGTTGTTTTCTGATGCAGAAGTTAAGGTTTATACATTGGGTACCAATAATTGGAAAAAGATTGATCAGAAGTTCCCTTATCAAGGATTCCCTTTCCCTTTTCATGTATTCGGATTATTCGCCAATGGAACTGTTAATTGGATGACATATGATACTGGTGGTCAACAGGTCATTATTTCTCTTCATCTGGGGAACGAGTCTTATGAACAGGTATTGCAGCCGGACTATGGAGAGGTGGTTTTCGATACTATATCATTGGGTGTGTTGAGAGATTGCTTGTCCATCCTTACTCATTGTGAAGAGGTTGTTGATATCTGGGTCATGAATGAGTGTTGTATTAAGGAGTCTTAGACCAAACTGTTCAGTGTGCCCACAATTTTTGCTACTCAATTCGCTAACAATCGATATCGAAATGCTAGAGCACTTTATGTTTCTGAGGGCGAATAGGTGTTATTGGAGCTTTGGTCAACGTTGATTGCTTACAATTTTAGTGATGGTACTTTCAAGACTCCAGAAATTCAACATATTCAAAACATCAGTGCTTCGCAAAGAGACGATGGGTGTTTGGTTCCAAATGTCTACGTTGAGAGTTTGATATCACATTGTGATTAGTTTTGGGATGACGTTTATTCATATTGTTTTTTTTTGACAAATTTATTCATATTGTAGTTTTTTGTTTTATTTTGTTGTATTGTGTGATTTGAACTATTTTAGACTATTTTATTATATTAGACTATTTTAATTAAAAATACAGTTCTTATCAAAACTGTACGATCAAAACTGTCACTCAAATCGTGTCCGTTAAATTTTAACAAAAACGGATTTATCTAATAAATAGATAAATTCGTTAGTTCAAAAAACCAAAACGGATTTATCTATTTAGTAATTAAATCCGTTTTGAAAAATAACAAAACGAAATTACCTTATATAAGAGTAATTCCGTTGTCAAAACATTACGAAGACAGAAGTACGTCTCAGTTACATACTTTCGTTGTTCAAAATATAAAGACGGAAGTATCTTTCAATTGGTTATTTCTGTTTTGTTATTTTACCCAGAAACGGATTTATCTTTAGGTTAGATAAATCTGTTATGTTGTTTTTCCAGAAACGATATACCTTTTGTTAGGTAAATCCGTTAGTTACTTTTTTATTAGGGGCATTTTGGGAATTAAAAACTATGTGGGGGTATAATGTCAAAGTGTGGGGGTACAAAAATCCCTCAGATTAATTATTTTATTTTAACAAGAAAAAACGAAATCTAAGGTTTACCAATATTTCCTATTTCTAAAACTTTTAAATAAAATTAAAATAAATAATGCTAATATTATTTTTATAAAATTATAAAAATTATATTTGAAATCATTTTCGTTATTAAAATTTAGAGACAAAGAATGCATTTAATTTAGGTTCGATTATTTTGTAGGCTTAAGGCAACAAATACAAATACATTATACATATGTTATTTTCAACACTCCCCTCAAGCTGAAGTATATAAATCATATGCTTCGAGCTGGTTATATATATATATATATATATATATATATATATATATCATAATCATAATTATATAAACCATTGTAACCAAAAAAAATAATTATATAAAACCATGAACAGTCCAAGTAGACTGTCCACGTCAGCCGCCACGCATAACCTATTAAAAAGCCACGCAATCAATGAAATAATACGTGGCATCCTGTTCAGCAAACATTAAAGAGATTTCTAAATTTAATTGGAAATACGCAATGGTCAATGATATATAAGGAAAACTGATGAGGACAATGTAAAATCAAGGAGGAAAAACGTTAAAACAACAATAAACCAATTAATGCTACCTGGCCGAAAATCGTGGGATTCAATCACAAGTTTTATTCACATTTATTTGTGGATTCAAGTCTGTCTCTGTTCGCGAGCTCGCCTCTTCCCTTCTTTCGCGAGCTTCCTCTTCAATCCGTTCGTGACCTCGACATTCCTCCCTCCGTGACGGACACAGCGTTGATTTTCCCCCAAAACCCTAAAACTCTAATTTGTATTCTGTTGATATTGTTGATGTTGAATCTCTTGTGATTTCCTCCAACTTCCCCCTAATGTTGAAATTTTGCTGGCCAAAGCAAGTTTTGGCGATGTCGGAGAAAGGAGGAAAGGGTTATACGCCGTTAAACAAAGGAGGTAAGGGTTTGGCATTCCCTCTTTCTCTTTCTCTCCATTCATCAAAAGTTTCAATTTTTTTCTTATTTTTCTCTTTAGGTATTTCATATTTGTTTTCTGTTGCTGTGTGTTGAATTTTCTGTTTGGTTGTTCTATTGGGTCACCATGCGCAAATATTAGGTTGGGAAATTCTGGGTTTTGTAGATTATTTTTAAAAGAAATGTATTTATGCCTCCTTTTTTTTGTTGCTTGATGACTATATTTTATTTCATATGTTGCTTGATAACTGTATTTTTCAATTTGTTTTGATTACTGATATGAAATTATGTGTTGACATAGTGTATATGAGCTATGCATAGCAGCAGAGTTGGCAAAAGGTTCATCAATGATTTCAGCTGTTAAGGTTTGTTCGGCTATCTCTTAAATTAGATTTTGCATTAAAGAATCAAATGTTGTGGTTGACGTAAGTAATTAATCTATCTCTCGGATGTTATGTTTCTGGAGTTCAATTTGTTTTTATGAAGATGTTACTTTCAATTGTTTTTTACTTTGTTCACTCTTATTTTGGTTTGGAGGCATAATATCATTTTTAGAGTCTGCTTTTTCTCAATTTGGAATGAAGGTTCTGTAAAGATGTGGATGGTAGAATTGCCAAGGAAGGAATTAAATAGGCATTGCATCCTATCAGCCACAAGCTATATGCATACAGGTCCAAAATGCTGAGAAAACTAAGGGACTTGATGCTAAGAAGACTTTGATAGGTATATAAATAATTATTATATTGCTTCTATTTTGATTGAGTTTTTCTTTACAAAAGGCCTTCTTTGATTTGTCTCCTGCTTGCTTTGGAATCTCAAATATATTGACTTGCAAGATTATTTTCATGGTGCAAAAAGGTAAGCTATTCTATAACTTCACCTTCCTTATAGTTTGTTTTTCCATCTTTGATTGCATAACACTTTAATATAACTAAACTGTATGGAGTACTTTTTCACGTTATGCAGTGAGTTATATAACTCTAATATTCTTTTAGCACTTGGATGGTCATAGTTTATTATATTAAATATAATAATTAGCATGTAAGTTTGAAATGCTTAAATACTCTTTTAGTGTATTAGATGGATCAATTATTGTTTCTTCTTTGTTTGATTCTTTGTTTTTTTCCCTCTATACTTCACTTTCAAAGCAACTCTACATGTCAATAAGAGTGGACAACTATACTTCACTACAAATACTACTGCTATAATGGATTTTTTTATTTGACTGCCCTTCTCTTTTTGATTTTTTTTATGTATCTCAGTGATGCTTTAATATTCGTCTTCCTTTGCCAGATATTTCTGATAGTCACCGACACCGTGTTATGCATAATCAACCACTATCCATCCAAGTGGAGTTTCCTGATGCAAATGCTATTTATCCTTATGTTGATGGTGTGTTATGAAATAATCAAAGCTACAGCAAAAAGAAGAAGAAGAAGAAGAATAGAGTGAAAGAATGAGACAAGATAAGAGTCTTTGTATTTCTCTTCACCAGTTAGTCTCTACATATGAGGGTGAACCCTATTTATAGGATGTGGATTTGTAGTGAACCCTATTTACGGTTGCCTTGAAAAATAATCATAAGATATTTTATCACTAGTTGATGTAGTGTATGGCCTCTCATATTTGTAACAATAATCATCCCATACATATGATTATATTTGTGGGCCAATACACCCACCGTGTGGACCATGTAAATAAAACTTCCAATTATTTTTCGCATCATTATGAATCCGGGATGGCCCAACCGGTCATGCCAAACAACAATTTTTTTTATTGTAAACTTCTGGTTTACAACAACGTGTGCTTCAATTGCACTGATATAAGTGTAGTACAAACCAGGGGAAAAAGCGGACAGCTTTTCCACTACAGTTGTATTTTCCAAAATATGTCTTGTTATATAGAGATGTTCAATATCTCCTTCATCTCTTGTTTCAATATGATATCCATTTAGACGGATATCTTTAAAAGTTAATAAATTTCTACTAGACTTAGGGGAATATAATGCATTCTCAATGTGTAAATTTGTTCCCCGAGATAACAGTATATTAGCTCTTCCGGAGCCTTCAATTATCTTTGTACTGACATCGGTTTCTCGCTTCACTAAATAAGAGAAATATTTTTCATCCTTTAAAATTGTATAGGTAGTTCCGCTATCAATGAGACACATATCTCTATTATTGATGCCAGTGTAAATAATCATTCTAACCAAAACTGAACAAAATCTTTATCATAATTAACAATGGAAGTTGAAAACACACTTAAATATAAAAATTTAGGCTAAAGTGCTCCCGAGGTCCCTTATCTTTTTTTAAAGTAACGATTTGGTCATTTATTTTTTTTTGTCCCAAATCAGTCTTTTATGTTTTAAATTTTTGACACAAATCTTTTTCTGTCCCAAATCAGTCCTTTATGTTTCAAATTTTTAACACATAGATCCTTTTTTTTGACACATAAATCAGCACTGTTAACGGAAAAGGATTTATGTGTCAAAAATTTGAAAGATAAATGACTTATTTGAGACAAAAAAACATAAATGATTAATTCGTTACTTTAAATAAAGATAAGAGACCCCGGGAGTACTTTAGCCAAAAAATTATTATCATTAGTATAGAAATGTCAGAACATAACATAAAACTTGTATTATCATTAATTTAGGAAACTTAAAGACACCGGCTTAGCATTACTATTACTATTACTCTATTTACTACCACTAGTATTATTAATAGCAATATTAACACTATCACTATCATACATAATCACTATCGTTATCATCATTATTATTATTACTATTATATAATAATACCTTTTCATATGTAACCAGTATTTTACCTGTGCGTATCCACGGGTGATTCTGTATGGTCGGTGTATTGTCATGAAGTCATAATAGTAAATTGGAAGATAATCATAAGTTGCGAATAATGTCCAAAATGTATGATTTGAAATTCAAAGTGGAAAGAGATAGATATTATGTCATATAACATACAAATTAAAATTATATTGAGTCGAAGAAATTAAAGCTGATTGACAATCCGAATTACATTGATCCATAATAATGTATTTGGATATTAGAGGTAAAATATGCATCCTAGTTGACCCTCCCGTTTGCATGCTCGTTGGCCCTCCCGTTGGCCCTCTCGTTGGCACTCTCGTTGGCGCTCTCGTTGGCGCTCTCGTTGGAGCTCCCGTTGACGCTCTCGTTGGCGCTCCCGTTGGAGCTCCCGTTGGCGCTCCCGTTGGAGCTCCCGTTGGCGCTCTCGCTGGCGCTCCCATTGGTGCTCCCATTGGCGCTCACGTTGGCGCTTCCGGCGCCCTCGTTGCCGCTCCTGTGTAGCTCACGAAAAAAAACAAATGAGATTTAATTTTTGATATTTTTGAAAAATATTATTTTGAAATTTTTGCTAGCATTATGGTTTTTTTTACAATTAATAGTGGTTAAATTAATTGGCTTTATTAGTTTGAGTAAATTATAGTAAATTAAAAAAAGAATTGTTTAAAGTAAAAAAAAAACTGAATTTTTAGAAAAAAAAACTTATTTTTAAAAAAAATTATTGATTTATATATATAATAGATAAATAGTATACAATAAAAAGTGTATAGTATTATTACTAATATTCCTTTGCTTGCGGCTTCCATATTCCTCTCATATCGGTTTTTCTGTGGCTTCCATATTCCTCTCTCCCACGTCAGTTTTGCATAGCTTTTAACAGGTTTGCACAGTTTTTTGTCTCAAAAGCTGCGAAAGCTGATTATATTTTGGCTTTTAGCGAGTCTATTACCATTTTACCCTTAAAATTAGACACTTGGCAATCTAGTAAAATGCTAAAAATGTCATTTTGCTAGCATATGATTTTATTAGATTAGAGTAGAAGTAGAAGACTAAAGAACCATATATAAAGTTATTTTAATTGAGAGGCTAATCCAAGGTGTTGTTAAACCAAAGCGACAAAGTGGAAGACACCCATATTATAATGACTATACGATTCAGAGCTCTGTTAAATAAAAGGAAACCGAAAACATATAACTCACGTTCAAAATGAAGACAATTTGCACAGACTACTCAACTCTCATAATTCGAAGGAAAAGTGACAATGGTGTATTGGTGTTGATAGTGGTCTGGCTACCTGTGACTCAGCATTCTACACAATGATAATCATAATACCATATTATACAGGATAATCCGGTACATTGATGGAATGTCAAGAAGAAAAACAAGAAAAGCAGAACAAGTATAACTGCAAATTCAAATATATCAAGACCCAGTAAATTTCTAACAAAAAAATGATACATATGTATACACATATAATTATGCATCGCATGATATAAGTATTGTACAGCTAGTTATTACAATAACATAACTCAAAAAGCAAAAACAAATTTTTTCTCAATCAAATTCTATGCCACAAATGCAAATTAACATTTTAAAATATAAAAAAACATGATAATATGAGTTAGATTAACAAAAATATGGTAGAAAACAAAAGCATCGTTGTGAAATAGTCTTCAAGATGATTATATCATCATTTCAGTAAATGATATTGTATCTTATTTTTCCTTGCTTAAAATTATACTAAGGTCAAATAAATCTTTTAGATTGCAGTTATTGTGTAAATGTCAAGTTCTTCAGGAACTCGCCCACAAATCCTATAGACTTTCATCACGGTCTAAAGGTACGATTTTTCAAGAACAATACCACAAATCTTCATAAATAATAACCAAAGAAAATTTTTTGTTAGCAATACTACAAGCATACTTGATGACCAAATTGTTAGTTCTCTAGGAACTATATACCACAAAACTTCTTCAACATTAATCAAGAAAAATCATACATTGCATCCATTTTTTTTCATATAATTACTTAACGGATTACTGAAATTGTGTTTATTTTTTAAATTTGAATAACTCATTCTACAAATGTAAATTATTTTTATTTTTATTCCATAAATTACTAAAACATAGTTATAATCATCTATAATACGCGCGCGCCCACACACACGTGTATATATATATATATATATATATATATATATATATATATATATATATATATATAAATGATGTGAGGACCTTTTAGAGATTTAGAAAAAACATTTGCCAAATGGTCATTAGAATTAACGAAACTAGTGGTGATGTATGCTGATTTGATCTTCTATCCGACAAAGTGACATTCTATTCTTATATGCTTAGTTATGAAAAATTGGATTTGAGGCAAATTACAATGATGCTTGATTATCACATATCAGAGTCATTGGCATAACCTCCTCGAAATGAAACTATTTGATTAACTGTTTCAACTAAACAAGTTATTGAGTCACTATTGCCCCTATATATTCGGGTGGATAATGAAGAGGCAACATAGGATGATTATGGATCCAGAGTAGCATCGATGCTACTTGTGCTCATGTACGAGTTTGTTACTAGTTAAGTCTTAAAAAGTAATTTAAGCATCGGTACAACTTGTATATTTAGGTTTAATAGTATTGAATTTATATAAACCAATTTGTAAATTTTGAAAGGACAAAGTATGTACAGTTTCGTAGATGTGGTTGAGATTGGTCTTCACTTAAAAATGGCTCATAATCGTCAATAAATCACTACAAGAAAATCGACGATTTCCGACGACAAAATCCGTCGGAAACGCACTGATTTTCGTCGCAAATTAACGTTTCCGACGGACAAATTTTCGTCGCAAAATCGCTCGTCGGAAATAGTTTCCGACGGATTTTTTCGTCGCAAATAGTTTCCGACGGACTTTCCGACGGATCTTTTCGTCGCAAACTCTAACGCATTTTCGTCGCAAATCCGTCGGAAATTTTAAAAAAAAAATTAAAAAAAAATTAAATTATACAAAACTGATCTTATTTCAGCATATTTGTTGCAGGCTTGAAGCCACAAGCTAAACATCTAACACTGTAACCAAAATCAATTATTTTTGTAACTAATTGTAACTTTACACAACCAAAACTATCTCAAATGTCTGTGACACATTTTCTATTAGGAATCAAATGATAAGAATCAAGGCATCCATGCCAAATTTACATAGACAAAACAAAATTGCTATACCAATTTGTACAACTTAATTCTGACCAAATGCTTCTGCAGCATCATCCTGATCTTCCTCTTCCTCAGTGTCCCAAAGGAAACTAGCATATGTTGCATGTACATGGCTGTCTTCAGGAGAGGATTGCACTGATCTTTCAAAATAGGTAGATGCTCTTTCTTGGTCCTTATGTAACTCCCAAACTAGCTTCCCATACTGTGACAGAACTTCTCCATCGTTTGGATCTGCAAGTCACATATGTTTCTTAATACTAGTAACTCCATTTTCATTGCAGTATTTAACAAGTAACAGCCATTTAAATAATGTACCAAAGTAATCAATTAGTTTCAAAAGAGCATGGAACATATGTTTCTGAACAAAATATTTAGATAAAAATTTGCTAATATGTTGAATACCTCTTCAGACTGATCACCAGAAGCAGTGAAGGGATGCAGTTATAAGCGTTGTCATCAACGTTATCCTCAAACTTCAGTCTCGGATGGATAAGGGCTCCTTCATCAACACAGATTTCCTTCACAAGATGGTAAGTATTCCCTTGATAATAAACTTCCATTTCTGGTTCATATTCTGTTACAGTCTTATCCACATAGACACCCAACGAATTCTGAAATGCACCGGTTTCTTTCATAGCGGACTTCTTAACTGATTCTTTGTCATTTGGAAACTTCATAAATGACTCCATATCCATGAATTTACAATATAGAAATACGTACATGATCGAGAAGAGGTGACATCGTAACTGCATTGACAGGGCGTTCTGTCACATATGTCTTGATAAGAGTCAATGTTCTGCTATCCCAAAGCTACCAAAAAATCAAAAATAAATAAACTAGTTAGAGTGAAAATAAATAACATCATGTTATGTTACTGAAAAAAAGAGAGTGCTAAGTGATGACCAAACAGTTAAGAAAGTAACGAATTAAAACGGTGATAGGTGGTGGTACCTTAGCAGACTTATCAAGAGAGCCAGTAAGGAAATGTGAACCATCGGCAGATTTTGCAAGTGATGTTATTGTCTTTTTGTGACCAGCTTCCTCCTTAAGCATTTTTCCAGTCTGCAAGCAGGCAGGCAAACAAAAGAAATGAGAACCATCGACAGATTTAACAATTTTAACAACTTTCTACTCAGTGAAACTCTTTCAACAACTAAACCTACACCATTGGTGATTCTCATTAAAGACAAGTTCTTAAGTTTAAGATCTTCATAAGCAACTCTCACTGGAGAGAGCACTTACTATTAGCAAACAGTAGGTAAAACTAGCATTTCCACTCCCAGTTGCTTGAGATTATGTTAAAAGAACAATTCAAGTGAGAAAATTGATTAAAATAAATTAACTTCATTAAAATAAAAGATCTTTTGATACAGATCAACTAGCTAAAATGCTACACATTTGTACACTTTTTAGTAACATTTTCAAGCTCATCCATTAGAATGCGACACATTCCAAGTCGACGATACTGAAGTCTGGTACCAACAAGGGGTAATTCAGCTACCTTCCCTCCAAATATCCTACAAAAAGAAATGGCAAGTTAGAGGATCATGAAATATAAACAGCAAACAGTCATACAAAATTTGCTACTTGATTCTTGATGTAGCAGATCCTGCATATGGAATGAAATAAAAGAGTCTCAATAGATACAAACAGTGAAGAGAAGAATAACCAACTGCATGATATAAGTGAAGTTAGAGCACACAGGGAGTAAAAGTGGGGACAAACCTCCAGTAGAGGTTTTGACAATGAAGCATTCTCAAGCCCACCGACTAGAATCTCTCTAGCCTTTTCTGCATTTCCAGAAGCCTAATGACAAAATGAAAAAGAATTCAAAAACAAGACAAGACAATTTTCACAAATCTAGCAAAGCAAATGGACATATAAAACTAATAAAACTGTTAAAAGAAATAAGAAGGGATCCTTATGCATCTTGTAAAAATATCATTATCATTTAGCAGAATTCAGACAGATCAACAAAAAAGAAGTAGCTAACATCAATTAAGGTATCTGCCATTAGTTCATCTTGTAAAATGAGAATGTGTATGCAGCTAAGAATATTTTCAGTTTGCACACAAATATGCTAACGAACCTACCAAATAAACAAATCGAGAATATTGAGCAAACAGCATTGGCAATGTTTGTGAATGTTCTTTTCCTTTCTCAATAGCAATGACCTGCTCGTACAAAGAGTAGGCGTCGTCCAACTTACCCTGTAATATCATGTATGGAAAAGCTGTAAACAATTTAAACCAAAATTAAGTCACAATCTATTAACACTTTTGTAAGTCGGCATACCAATCTATATTCCATATTGGCATGCCTGATTATTGCTTCCAGAAGACCTGGAGAAATTTCAGTATGCACAAGTTAATATGCAGCTCTAGCACCAGCTATATCTCCAGCTTGCTCCTTGAACCGAGCACAAAAAAGATGTATCTCAGGTTGTCTCTGCATAATGACCAACAAAAAATGATAAAGCTACAACTCTCACCACAAGAAATGTGAATTATGCTAATTATGATATATTGAAGTTAAGTAAAATCAACTTTAACAAGTGGCTAGTACTTGAGTACATTAGATATCCCTTTCACTTACAAGCCAAAAAACTTGACAGATGAAGTTGCAATCAGAAGCATGCAGTTCTGTTTAGCAGTCAGTATCATGAAGAAGATCAACAAGCAATTGTTGATCTTTGATCAACAATTGACGGTTGATCTTTAGTTATATTACAATGTAATATAACTAAAAAAATCTGTTAAGAGAGTGGCATCAAAATCATCAACCATGACAATTAGGAATGCACAAAAACATATGATAGTACATGTATCAACTGAAGAAAAAATAAGCATTGTGAAGGGGAGAGCCAGTTAGAGAAAACACCTGATCAAAGTCCACAAGAAGAAGCTTGCCAATCCCTGCCCTCAAGAGCATAGAAGCAGCATGAGTGCCAACCCCTCCAAGACCAATGACCACGACATATGATGCGGTCACTTTCTGTTGAGATTCAAAGCCAAAAAATTGAATGTTCCTAGTTACATGGAAACATTCCATCCCAAAAGTTTGATTAGTAGAAACCCAAGAAAAGATAGATATAATAATTATTAGCTCTAAGCATAAAGGCAATATATATTAATTTATCCATCAACGCTGAAATTGTCCTCCACAAACAAAGGGGCTTTTAATATCAAATAGAAATAAGATTGCATGTACTTAGAGCACATTTTACTAAATAATTCAACACTACATGGCAAAAAAAACATATACGTTCAAAAATAACTTGTGCAGCGAAAATGTCAAATTAATCGACAATAATTTGTGATACCTAGACAGCTGTTCTGAAACAATCTCATCATTCAGAATATCTTCAGTGACCACCTTATCACTCTTCTTTCCAGAAATAGTGCATCCTTCAACACCTATATGAGACACAAAGTTCAACAGTTATTAGGATACAGAGAACATCAATCTCTATGATGTGAAAATAGAGTTTAGGCAACACTCTGATCAGTGATCAGTTATGTACAACAAGTTGCTTATAATTGACAGCACATTAACAGAAGGGTTCAGCATAACACATATTCAAGTTCACCTGCAATACTTGACAACCCTAAGACCCAAATATTAACCTTCAAAAATGTCAGCATTTAAAATTGAATCATTGACGACCTACAGTATACAAATTGTATTGATTTTAGGTAAAAATTGACGGTGATACCTAAGAGAAGAAAACACACAAGGAAAAAAACAGAAAAAGAAGGAATTGACGGTGATACCTTTGATGAAACCTTGAAGAAGCACCACGCCTTGAAGAAATGAAAGGCACGAAGCCTTGAAGAAGTACGATTCGAGCTTCAGAGACGAGTTTGAAGGTGAGAGATGATTTTGAGGGTGAGAGGATGAGAGGCGATTTCGAGGGTGAGAGGATGAGAGGCGATTTCGAGGGTGAGAGGGTGAGATGACGAGTTTGAAGATCAGAGCACGTCGAAGAAGAAAGTGAAAGGGTTTAGGGTTTGACATGAGATTGAGTGAGAGGAACGATGGTTGCGGAGGTGAGAGTGAGGGAGGAGTCGCGGTGGAGAGGAGAGGAGTGACAGTGGTGGCGAGAGAATGAGGGCGAGGGGGTGGTGGCGACAGAGAGAGGGCGCGCTAGGGGGAGAGATTGAGAGTGAGACGGTACTGTGACTGACTGCTGAGTGAGGGAAAGAGTTGTTCTGAGGGAGACAACGAGACCGAGGCTGAGTTTTAATTTGTGTTTTGTTACTTTGCGACGAACTTTTACCCGTTTCTGACGGATATATCCGTCAAAACTTAGCGACGAGATACAATTCCGTCGGAAACCTCAGCGGGAATTTGTGCGCCTTTTTTTTAACAGTTGCGATGGTCGTTTTGGTCGCAAATCCGTCGCAATTTGCGACGGAAAATTTTTCGTCGGAAATGTTTGCAGGAAATAAGCTTTATTCTTGTAGTGAATATTCAAACTTATAAATATCTCAAAGCTCATGATGACTGCACATATATTACGTTTTTTAGTGGAGAACAACATAACACATGTGGTACTTTACTTAAGGTTAATGTCGATTTATATCCGTGGAAAGTTTAAAATATTTGAGTCAAAAAAGGCCATGAGGGCACAAGTCAGAAATTAGTATGCAAACAAAACATATGCTAAAACAAATGAATTCAATATTATACAATCTAAAGAAATATTCATGCTATAAGCTGCATAATTTTTTTGCTAAAAATATATGTACATTAGCAAGTCTTTTCTCTATCACAACTAATTGTTGATCTCCTTAAATGGTGACCTGGGAGAATGAACTATCATGTTCTCTTTTACAAGCAATCCATCATCACTTCTAAAATTCATTCCTATACAATCTTTCTCAAAAGATTGCACTAAGTTTCTTAACACATCAATTAATCTAGTGTCTGCAGTAGTGCAATCACTCATTTTATCACTCAACCCCATAACAAAACCCAACAAGTTCTCCCTCTCTGGTGGTGACAATCTTGTAGTAGAATTTTCTAGCAAATTTCTATTCTCCATCTTGATCTTTTGAAGCAAAACATCTGAGCCTCTTAGCTTATTCTCTATTTGATCACTCAACTCTTTTATTTTTAACTGTTTTTCATCCATTTCCATTTCAATATCCAATGCAAGGTGTTTTAACTGGCTCCAGTTTTCTTCTTGCAGTTTTAGTTTCTGCTCCATGTCATGGATATCATCCTCAAGTTCCTCTATCATCAATTTTTTCTCTTCAATTTCAAGTGTAGCTATAGCCTCAGCTTCTGTGATCTTATCACAAGCTTCTTGGACTTGAAAAATTTCAGCTTGTTTCTCAGCAAGCTGGGAAGTAAAGGGGATCAAGGAGCTAATGAACTCTTTTTCCATTGAAGTGGCATGCTGCATTAGCTCATCTATTGTCATATTTTTTCCTTTTCTAAACTGGAAATGATTCTCTTTCTCAAGCTCATTGATTCTTTCCATATTGCCTCTTTCAATCACAACACTTTCAAATTCTCTTCTAAATGATTCTTGTTCCAACCTAAGAACCTCTTTCTGTAACTCCTCTAAATTCTTGTCCTTCTCCTCTATGATTTGGAGATATCTCCTTTCTGCAGCTTCAGAAGACACAACTGTTCCCCACCTTGCTGAAACAGAAGCTTTTGTGTCCTTTACTTTCAGGTCTTGTTCCAATAGGGAAACATGTTGTTGCAGATCATTTACTAGATTCTCTTCCTCTTCCAACTCACAAACCAACTCATCTTTATCATGCTTGATGCTTTCACTAAAATCTATTTGTGCAATAAGTGAATATTCCAATGCTTGACGCATTACAAGATTTTCTTCAAGATCATTCTTCAAACGTTCAACAATTGACTTCCACATTTGCAATTCAAATTCCATTTCACTTCTTTCACATGTTCTTTCATCCAATTCAGCGTTTGCCTTGTCTAAAGCATCATAAACTTCCTCAAGTTTTTCTTTAAAATCAATTTCCATTTCACACTTGGTTGATTCTTCAAGCATTTCCTTGTGCTTATGAGGTTCACTATCATTGGAACGTTTCAATTGTGCCACAGAAATTCCCTGCTTTAACACTAGCAGCATCACAGACATTTCCTCATTCTGCAGCATCAACTCAGTAGTTAAAGAATGAGAACATTCCAACTCCATCTTGAGCTCCTCTATTGTTGCAGCTTTAGTTTCTAACTCAGATTGATAGCTGTCAATGGTTCCTGTCAACCGTGCCTTCAGAAAGCTCCATTCAGCTTGTCTGGCCTTAAAAACTGCGACACACTCTCTATAAGTTTGTTCCAAACCTCTTAGATTGGATCGTAATACTGATAGAGAATATGAAGCCTTTGCTTCTTGAATTTTTGCTTCCTGAAGTTCTCTGAGGGACTTCTTTAACTCATTATTTTCTTGCTCTAACATCTCAGCTGAGTACTTTGATTCTTTATAAGATGCCTCTTGTGTTTCCAGTGCATGTCTAAGATCTTCAGTATCTTTTTCCTGCTGAGAGTTTAAGGAGTCAAGCTGTAACTTTGCATTCTTGCACATCTCTAATTCATGCTGTAGATCCTGTGACATTCTGATATGAGAATCTAACTTGGACTGTAGTGAAGAAATCTCTTCAAGCAATGCAGATTTTTCCAACTCCCAATCTTTCATACCTGACTTGAACTGGTTTTCATGCACCTCTTGTTGATGTTCAAATTGTTCCTTCCTCCATTTCAGTTGTTCTTCAACCTTCATGTTATCCCCTTCGAACTTCTGAAACATGTCATTTCTTTCTCCTAATTCTTTGGATGTTTGCAAATTTGTACCTATTTCTATGCATTTGTTTGAAACTGAAAGGCATTCTACCTCTTGTCCTTCTTGGTTTTCCACTTTCTGATTTTCCTCCTCTAACACCAATACCAACCTTCTCTTTTCATCTTCCCATTTTTCAAACTTCTCATCACAATCTTCTCCAAGTTTATCATCACAATCTTCACTATTCAAATGCCATCTGTGATCTTCATATATCTTTTGTGTATAAATGATTTCATCTGCTTTTTGGAATAGTTCTTGTTCCAGCTTTTCAACTCTAGAAATAGCTTCATGTATCTGATTTACTTGTGCATCATGTGATTTCTTCAATTTCTTAAGTGAATTTGTCTTGCCTCGTAATTTTGCCTTGAGTTTTTCAATTTCAGCTTTAGCTTCATCCAGCTCTAGATTAATATTACTCATTGCTTTGTATTTTACATATTTGACATTCAAAAAACCTGTTTGCCAGCATTGCATTAGAAACAAGAGTTACATTGCAGTTTGCAGATAAAAAAGCAATTTGAATAGTAACATTTAGTTGAGAAAATTGGAAATTATGAAACATAAAATAAACTGAATTTGAGAACATATCACTTAAATTGTATTATTTGAATTGAGACTACTACACAGGGAAACTGCATATGATGAACAATCACAAGAGTCAAATATACTCATATAAATTTTTCAGGAACAATTGTTAGAGTTGGTTGGTTTAAGCATACGAAAAAGAACTATAACATCATCAAGGCTACATACACTCTGTCATTAGAAGCTTAAAATATTAAAACTAATTCCCGTTTTCAATTGATTCAACATTTTCGGTTCATTCATTATGTCTTAAATTTGTTGACATAGATGACAAGATATAAACAAATTCCCCTCTTAATTGAAACACAACATGTAAAGTTTCATTTTTTGTTTCAATTGATTAGGTTACATTTAACATGAAATTTAACCATAAATTAAATATTAAACAATGGCTACAATACAATATTGGCATTTTGGCATGGCTTGAAATGCTTAGCCAAACAAGTTTAAGAAGAAAAGAAGAACATGAAACTGACCTGAGTTTGGAGAAGCAAAGTGTTGCGTGAAGAAGGTGAAAGGCAAATCGGAGAAGAAGAGAAATGAGGAAGGTGGTGGTTCTGTTACTATTACGTTTCATATCCAAGAATAGACTCATTTTTCATGGAATAACCGTTTTCCTAATCATAAAATAAATATGTTTGTTTAATATGTTAGTTTTTTTTGGTCAAGTTTAATATGTTAGTTTTTTTGGTCAACTTTAACATGTTAGTTTAAAATCCCAGGTAGGTAGCTCAGTTAGCGAGCTAAGAGATATCGAAAGAGTGCAACAAAAAAGTATAAGAAGGAGGTCCCGGATTCAAACCCCGGAAACTAATATTCCCCCACCCCCACCCCCAAGTAGGTAGCTCAGTTAGCGAGCTAAGAGATATCGAAGGAGTGCACCAAAAAATTACAAGAAGGAGGTCCCGGATTCAAACCCCGGAAACTAATATCCCCCCCCCCCCCCCATCAACACCCTTCTACCCCACACAATACCCTAATCCTGAAAATACCCCCGACATAAATAACAAAAATTGACTTTTGAAAGATTCTCTGGTGGGAGACCACTTGATTTGGTAATCGGATTTACTTAAATGCAAGGTAAATCCGATTAGCTTTAAATACGTAATAAATACACACGCATAAGTCAAATCGGATCTATCAAACTGACAGATAAATCCAATTTGACCATTTAATTCAGTATAGAAAGCGAAATTTTAATTAATCGGATTTAGCTAAATCTGATGCGCAAGCGGATTTACGTAAAATCTTTTAATGAATCAGATTTACCTTGATGGGGTATATCCGATTTTGAAATATACAAAGCGGATTTATGTTTGGGGTACGTAAATCCGATTTGTTTTTTTTTTAAATTAATTTCTGTATAATTGTTGTTCTATTTTGAAACAGATATTGTGCATACAGAGTCGCAAGTTGTTCCTTTCGTGGTAGACACTACAGAGGCATTCTGGACGGAGAGGTGTTGACTCCCAATCATATGATGTAAGTTAGGCATTTTTAGGACCAATTGTGCAGGGTTTTTATTGTATAACAGTCATTATCTGGGATTTAGTTCAGTTTTAGATCATTGTAGTAGGAAGTTCAATTGTAAGTTATTCCTTCACTTTTGGAGCTAAATGGGACTTGAAGACCTCTTAATTGGTTGTGGCATCTTTCGGCGAACCAGACACTTGCCCGGAAATGCAGCAATCTGGAGGAATTTTGGAAGTCAGAACTTTCTGTCATTCTTCGCGTCGCGACCAGGAGGGTTCGCGACGCGATCTGGAGGAATTTTTACAAGCCAGAACTTTCTGTCATTCTTCGCGTCGCGACCAGGAGGGTTCGCGACGCGACCTGGAGTAGTTTTGCGAGGCCTGAAGTTTCTGTCATTTGTCGCGACGCGACGGCCACGGGCTGCGTCGCGATGGTGCGTAAAAATTAGGGTTTTTAAAGCCGTTTCAGCAATTTTACAGAGGACTTCGTCTGGGGAGCGCAGCTACGGTTTGGAGCAGCAGCTGGGGGTGTTTTTGGGAGCTTCTAATCACTTGGGAACAAGGTTTTGAAGACTTCTCATGGATTCCTCTATGTGTAACTTCTCCTTATTTTTATCTTCTCTTTCCTTGATGTTGTCCATGTAGTTTGTTGTGATTAGGGAGAGATGATTCTCCCCAAACCTATCTATTGATTACTTTGTTATGGTTGATTCAGTTGTTTGGTTAATTTATCATAAGTCTATGCCTCTTTGTGTAATGCTTTACTTCTACATATGCTAGTTGTAATGAATTAGGGATTGTGATCACATAGGGATATGGGTTACATTCTTGATATGGGGTAGTAGATCACATACTTGTGATCACCATAGGAATATGGGATTGGATATGTGAATTCTCTATTTCTTGCGTTTATTGCTTTACCTGTTGGCATGAATCACCTAAGGGATTAGGGTTTCTCAATTAGGTAAAAGGGGTTTTGAGGCAAGGGATTGTCCTTAACCTAATTTAGTGAATTGAATCTGGTAATTTAAACAAACAATTTGAGATTAGCTGAAGGATCATAGGATAGGTGAGGGGAGAAGATTCGACCCCTAATCGCTTTTATTTTATTGTTTACCAACGTTTGCTTTATTTTACCATTACTTCACTTTTCGTCCAACTGTTACGTCTAAGGATTAATTTACTTGCCTATTGATAATAAAACACAATCCCTGTGGATACGACCGGTTCTTACCGTTATTTTATTACTTGCGACGACATTTGGTACACTTGCCAAATTGCTAACAAGTTTTTGGCGCCGTTGCCGGGGATTGTTGATTTCATTGTCACCAAGGCATTTGAGTAAATTCTTAGTTGTTTTATTTTGTTTTATTTTATTTTAGTATTTATTTTTTGTTTTATTTATTTAGATACTTAGTTAGTGTGTTGGACTTGTTAACGGTGTGTTGAAGTGTTTCAGTGAACTGTGTAGCAGGGGCAAAGTTCGAAAGAATTGCTGTTTGTCCCGAAAAAAAAAAATCATGGAATCCACTTCTCGGATGGAAGATGCTTTGGCCCAGTTTAGGCAAATGACTGAGACTATCTTCCAGCCTAAAGAGCAAGCTTCTCGGTTGGAAGATGCTTTGTCCGAGTTTATGCATATGTCCAAGACTCTCTTCCAGCCCCAAGAACAAGAAATGATAAACATGGGGAAGCCACAGGAGCCGCAAATTGACCAACCTCAGCACATAGAGTCCACGCCACCCTCATTTAGCGGTAATTTTTGTGAAGAACCCCACTTGAATGGAAAATGTGTGACACGCACCTTTTGCGATTCTTGTGGGGAGTATCTTGTGGAGTGCAACTGTGAGGATGAATGGGTAACTATATCAGAAAATTACCCATGGCTATGCACTACCAATGAGGAACACGAAGAACAAGCCCCAACAAAAGAAGAATCTGGGGAGGATAAGGAAGATGAGGAAGAAGAAAAGATTGAAATGGAGGAGCATGTAGTTTGGAGGGAAGATCAAAGCTCCCAATGTGGGGAAGGGGTGAAAACCCAACAAGAAAAAACCCAACAAATCATGGTTCCTATTATTCTTCCAAGTAGCAAGGAGGATAGAAGCGAGGAGATTGACATATACTTAGACTCCTTCTATGCCTTATTCATCACCCTTCACCTCAAAAGGGTATGGAAGCATCTACAACTATGTTTCAAATTCATGATGTTCCTGCCACAAAAGCGAAAGAAGAAGGATGATGTGTTCTTTGTGTCATATCAGCCACCTTAATAGTGGGATGACAAACGTCAAGCTAGTGACGTTAAAGAAGCGCTTGGTGGGAGGCAACCCACTGGTGAGCGCCACTTTTCATTCCCTTGAGCAGGAGGCTCATTTATTTTTCTGTTTTACTCAGACATTTTTATTTTGCACTGTTGGTTGTATTTTGCCCTATTTTGACTTTATTTCGCACTTTGGTCTGTACTTATTATTATAACTTACTCTGTGATAGTGGGGCACCACTGCCCTATATTTTGTTTTTGTTTTGTTAAAGCAGCTTCAATAGTGATGACCTGTGGCATTTGGGGTCGCATGTTTGCATTTTCCTTTTGACACTCGCACTTCAAGTTTTATCATCAAGTAATAGCAGGGGTCATGACAAGCGTTGCGGAAGTTCTTTATCATCTGTGAGCAGCATCTCTCAAGTCCCATCTCCATGATCCCAACTGTGAGGTTTGAGCCTAAACACGTTCTTATATATATTGTGTGTATTCCTTGCCTGCATTAGTCTGCAGAACTTGACATTGTGCTTAATTGTTTTTTTGCATTTGATTTTCATACACACTGAGGCATTTCTTTTGGCACCCCTGAGCCTTTCAAGCCAACCCATTAATGTTTATCCTCTGCTAGCCCCTCTGAGCCTATTGTTAAAAAAATTGTATGTTGTTTCTCTGACAATCATAGCCTAGTTATTTCTTAACTTGGAGTTAGGTAACAAAAGCTGTGAGAGTGGGGAAAGTTTTAAGTTTGGGGTTGCTCGTGGAATAGCAACAAACTAAGTTTGGGGTGGTATACAAGAGAAGGAACAAGAAAAGAAAAAAAAATACATATATATATATGTATATATATACATATCAAAAAAAAAAATAATACAAAAATAAAAATACATATATATATGTATATATATATACATATAAAAAAAAAGAGAAAAATAAATAAATAAATTCCTTCTCTTGTTTTGTTAAATGCTTTGGGAAAATGGGGGAGTATTGCGTGAAATTGACAAAAAGAGAGGTAGGCCTAACTCCAAGTGCAACCTACTTATCCAGATGTATCCACCCTTACCTAAGCCCCGCTATAACCCTTAAAGTCCTCAAAATGTGTGTATGCAATTCATTTGTCTAAGATGATATAGAACTCTGTCAAGCCTATGAAACGATGATGCAGGTACTGTGAATTGAGTGAATACCCGAAACACCTCAAGAGTGAAACACTGGTGAGATGTGCGTACAGAGAAAACTTGAGAATGCTGCCTGCTTATGATTCGGTATTTCCAATTCAGTTGTCCTGCCACTGCATTAGATTGATGGTGATAATTGATGTGCTGATGTGTTTAAGGTTGATGTATTATATGTAACAGCTAAATAGAAAAAACAGCCACAGTCTGAATTGATTGTTTGCTTGAGGACAAGCAAAAGTTTAAGTTTGGGGTTGTATTGACTCCCAATCATATGATGTAAGTTAGGCATTTTTAGGACCAATTGTGCAGGGTTTTTATTGTATAACAGTCATTATCTGGGATTTAGTTCAGTTTTAGATCATTGTAGTAGGAAGTTCAATTGTAAGTTATTCCTTCACTTTTGGAGCTAAATGGGACTTGAAGACCTCTTAATTGGTTGTGGCATCTTTCGGCGAACCAGACACTTGCCCGGAAATGCAGCAATCTGGAGGAATTTTGGAAGTCAGAACTTTCTGTCATTCTTCGCGTCGCGACCAGGAGGGTTCGCGACGCGATCTGGAGGCATTTTTACAAGCCAGAACTTTCTGTCATTCTTCGCGTCGCGACCAGGAGGGTTCGCGACGCGACCTGGAGTAGTTTTGCGAGGCCTGAAGTTTCTGTCATTTGTCGCGACGCGACGGCCACGGGCCGCGTCGCGATGGTGCGTAAAAATTAGGGTTTTTAAAGCCGTTTCAGCAATTTTACAGAGGACTTCGTCTGGGGAGCGCAGCTACGGTTTGGAGCAGCAGCTGGGGGTGTTTTTGGGAGCTTCTAATCACTTGGGAACAAGGTTTTGAAGACTTCTCATGGATTCCTCTATGTGTAACTTCTCCTTATTTTTATCTTCTCTTTCCTTGATGTTGTCCATGTAGTTGGTTGTGATTAGGGAGAGATGATTCTCCCCAAACCTATCTATTGATTACTTTGTTATGGTTGATTCAGTTGTTTGGTTAATTTATCATAAGTCTATGCCTCTTTGTGTAATGCTTTACTTCTACATATGCTAGTTGTAATGAATTAGGGATTGTGATCACATAGGGATATGGGTTACATTCTTGATATGGGGTAGTAGATCACATACTTGTGATCACCATAGGAATATGGGATTGGATATGTAAATTCTCTATTTCTTGCGTTTATTGCTTTACCTGTTGGCATGAATCACCTAAGGGATTAGGGTTTCTCAATTAGGTAAAAGGGGTTTTGAGGCAAGGGATTGTCCTTAACCTAATTTAGTGAATTGAATCTGGTAATTTAAACAAACAATTTGAGATTAGCTGAAGGATCATAGGATAGGTGAGGGGAGAAGATTCGACCCCTAATCGCTTTTATTTTATTGTTTACAAACGTTTGCTTTATTTTACCATTACTTCACTTTTCGTCCAACTGTTACGTCTAAGGATTAATTTACTTGCCTATTGATAATAAAACACAATCCCTGTGGATACGACCGGTTCTTACCGTTATTTTATTACTTGCGACGACATTTGGTACACTTGCCAAATTGCTAACAAGAGGGTATATTTTTCAAACTAATTTTCTTCATCAAAGTTTGGTAGATATTTAATTAATCAAGTACACAACATTTATCTATTTTCTATTTTGTAGATATTTTCTACACGCGAGGATGTTGAAGTGGGCTAACGTGGTTGGGAGGCGTATTGGAGTTGTGGTTATCATTGTAAGATCTGACAATTTAAGCTAGAGTTAAAAGGGGTTCTAGAGATAAGATTATTTTTGGTTGCGAGAAGCAAGGGAAGTAGGCAAGATTTAATCAAAGAAACAAAGGAGAGGGAGCAACTATATACTTACATGTTTGGAAAGGACAGACTTGCAGTGCTTCGAAAAGCGTTATCCATTGAATACCCCGGTTTTCAGAAGGAGGATAAGTGGTTGAGTTTGCCTGAGATGGGGTACTTTATAGCTACTAAGTATAATGTGGCCCTAGTTCAATTGTCTTTGGATATGAATTTTACTTATCTTCCTCTGAGAAGTAGTTATTCTTCTTCTAAGTATAAAATCATATCTATTCTGAACGTCAGGGATATCCATTGGATGTATATTTCGGTCTCGCCTGTCTGTCCGTTGCCTCCAGTTGCTTTGATGTGGTCACATAATCGATCAGATGAATCTACTTCATGGTTGGATCCTTATACCGGCCGTTTTTCCCTTTGGCAGTCTACCGCTTTGAAGATGCCCCGTCTCCCTCCCACTGATGCGCCCACCATTGTAGACTTAGCCCATGATTCCGACAATTTAGATTGACATTTCTTGTATTTATTATTGTACCCACATTTTTGTAATTATTTATCCATATATATATATATATATATATATATATATATATATATATATATATATATATCCAAAAAAAACATTAAATATTTTAAATTTTTTTTACAAGTTGGATTTACCCCTGGTAAAGGGTAAATTCGTTTTTGAATTAACAAAGCGGATGTAACCCCAGAACAGGTAAATCCGACTTGATAAAGAGACAAAGAGGATCTACTTGTTGTGGGGGTACATCCGCTTTGTTAACTTCAAAAGTGGATTTACCCTTCTAACAGTAAATCCGATGCGATTTTTACAAATTCAATCGGATTTAGGTAAATCCGCTTTTGATTAATCTCAAATCGGATTTACCTATTTATAAGGTAAATCCGATTGAGTCAAAATTATGGGGGGTATTTTGGGATTTTCATATTTGATGGGGGTATATTGTGATGGGGTGGGGGTATAAAAAAAAGATCCAATGTAAAACTAGCCGTTGGATCATGATTGCTGACGTTTTTCCCAGCCCAATTTAAATCTGGAAGTGCTATCTACACCCCCTTTTCTACTCACACCCTCCCCAAATTTATAATTCAAATTATCCAAAACATTCTCCTTCCACACAAACTACACACATGTCGCTCCTCTACATTTACATGATGAGCGGAGGGATTGAGATTCTCTAAAGTCAATTTTTCCTTAATTCATCTATATTCACATAAATTTAGACTAAATTAAAGAGTATTTAGGTATTTCTCTAACTCACCAACTCCTTATAAATATTCTCTTTTATCACATTTGTCTAGTGAATGTAGGTAAATTTAGACAAAAATGACTTTAAAAAATCTAAATCCATCGGTAGAGAAACCCTTTTTCCCTTCTCTTTTGGTCCCTTTCTCCGGGGAATACCCTTTAGTAATGTGAAGTGAAAATTATCACAATTCACAATGCTAAAATTTCCCTAAAAAATGTTAAAATATTGGTTAGTGAGTGCAAAATTACTAAATTAGTAGGGACAAAATTCAAAATTTATAGAAAGTAAAAGATATGTGATAAAAATGAGTGGGTACATTTGCACAACCGGACTTGGATCATCTCCTTTCACTCTCCCTACATCTCCCTCCTTCATCTCTATCTCTCTCTTACTTTCACTCTCTCTCATCATTTATTTATAATTTTTTAATGATGAAAGAGTGGAAGTAAGAGAGATAGAGAGGAATGAGGGAGATTTAGGGAGAGTGGAAGGAGAGGATCAAAGTGTTTCACAACCTCACTTGTATGAGGTTTTGCCTATGGCTATAAGTGACCACAATATACGACAATTCAATTGATTATTTTTCGATAATTGGAGTTTTATTAGTATAAACTAGCCAAAGGCTAGATAGAGTACATGCTACAAGTATCCTGAAAATATCGAACACTCCGAAAAACGCCTATGAACCTTTTGCCCTTTCCACAAAGGCAAATGTAGAATAGCCTAAGAGATAACACCTAAAGCTAGCAACCTAAAATCGAAATAACTACGATAAAAGCAAAGCTACATGACATCGTTCGTACACCTTAGCTTGGGAACAAATCAAATAGACTGACGAGCAAATAACACCCAATAGTATGCGGAAAATTTAATAAGGACTTCCTTAGTTGCTCAGAACCTTCAAGGCACCACACCACCATGATAATATCTTCCAAGCCAAAACCATGGACTCAAAACACTACTTATAATGCCTTGTGATGGATCCCTTCCTAGAGCTTCTCCATTTTAATTCAACTTTGAATAATATCAAAAATTAAAACATGAATATGACTACCAATTGAATCCTTGGTTGAAATTATTTGGCAAAAACCCAACAGCAATAAGTGACAATCTAATGTAGCAATATGATAGTTAAATGACACCAACATGATACTCTCCAAAACTTGGCAATTGGCACCACAATAATTGCAAAGTAATTTTTGTTTGTCGGCCATTTGGACTTCTTAATTAAAAAGATCCAAGTATTAAACACACTGAAAGACAAATAGCAGATAAGTGATTGTGGACAAAACAGTGAAATGAAACCATATGCACTCCAAAACAAAAACAAAAAAATAATCCACCACCCCATATGCCTCCACAGACCACAGTTACATGTTGCAACATGAAATGTGACAACATGATAAGTCCAACACACTACACACACACACACACACCCTTCTATCCGGGAGCTGCCTTTTCTTTTTAAGACTGCCTACCTATTCAGAATCCCTTTTGGCTGCATTAGCCTTTATTCTTCTATACCCAGGCGTGCTTCTTCTTACATTTTTGTCGTTTCTAAATTCATGAATCATCACCAATTTTTTGCGCTTCTTCAGTATTTTAATTAATGGATTTTAACATAAGTTGATGTTACTGTCTCAATTTATATGTCATCCACACAAGAATATTACTACTTTTTTATATAAACAATGTTAAATGTTAGTTGTTAATTGTTAGAAAAGTGGAGGAGGGTTCTTATACTAACTACTTTTTTTTATAAACAACTGTTAGTTAGTCGGGGGAAAGTTAGTTTCCAGGGTTTGAACCATGAACCTCCTTCTTGCAACTCCTTCATGTTTCTTAGTTCGCCAATTGAGCTACATTCCTGGGACAACCGAACTAACTACTTGGTTTTGTCTCAATTTAATTTATATATATATATATATATATATATATATATATATATATATATATAATTGAGAGAGAGACTCAACCTATTTCCGTGATTTACTCAATTGTTTATGGCACATTATATGTAGTAGTAGGATTAGAAACAAGACTAGAGAACTAAGCTAGGCAATTCAACCAATTGGTGAGACATTGCTTGCGTCTCTTTCCAGAGCAAGTTGGGAGCATACAGAGTGACGATAACATCCTCAAACACAAAATTCATTGCTATAATATTTTGTCTTTTAAGGAGGCAACATTAAGGAAGAGTCATCAATCATGATATAAACAAGACATAAATATTCATTATATTCCTAAAACACCCCTGGTGGTAGTCATCAGTTGGCTAGCTTCGGTTGATTTGTTTTGGGTATAACTTTGGTTTATTTTACAAGTATAGCATATCAATATATCTCATATGCACTATACATGAAGTAATATTTAATTTTGTTTAGTCAACAATTTAAACAAAGCAATACCAAAACACAAATTATATGAATTTATCCCACTAATTAATGATGCTATTTTTTTTGTGGTGAATAGGAGCATTACATGATTGTCAAAACAAACATAATTGTTTCTCTTTTTTTACTGGTGTTAGTCTTGATATTTAATTAACTAATTCGGTGACCACACCAACACTTATAAATTGTGGTTAGTATGTACTAATCAGTGTTTTCATTTATCCGCTCACTCACCAAACAAACACTAAATTGTGGTTAGTATGCACTAACCATTAGATTGTTGTATAATGGTCACCAAAAAATTAGTAATTATTACTGAGGAATTCCTTAGTATCATAAGTCATTGTCGTTGGGCACGAGTCTGACTTAGAGTACTAAGAAATTCCTTAATAATTGTTACTAAATGACATAATAATCATTTCACCATCAATGAAAAATTTCGGTAACCACACAAACACTAAATTGTGGTTAGTATGTACTAATCATTGGATTGTTGTATAATGGTTAGTAATAGAGTAACAGTGTAATATAGTACAATAGCTGATTGTTCATTTGATTGTATTAATAGAGTAGCTCAATATACAGTTCCTATTGTACAATTCTCATCCAGTTGTAAGCCAAACAGTCTCTAGAAGAACTGTAGAGGATACAGTTAGATTCAGTTGGATTCAAACTAACTGAGTTGAATCTCAACAGTGTATATAAACTTCTCACACCTCAAAGCCAAGATTCGACAGCTTCGCAACGAATTGAAAAACACCAAGAAAGGATCTAACTCGATCTCTGAGTTCCTGACAAAAGTTCATTCTCTTGCAGATTTCTCTCATCGTCGTTGGAGAAACAATTACTGATACCTACCTCACGGATGTGATTCTCAATGGTCTTCTAGAGGAATTCAATCATTTCATCATGATGATCTTTGGTAAGAGTGATCCACCTTCTCTGAGTGAAATTGAATCACTATTGCTTGTTCAAGAGTCGCACTTAGACAAATATCGCCAAGAATTAGCTGTAACAACTGTCGATGCGAACATCGCCCAAGAAACAACACCAAATGCTGCTCAAGGATATGCAATTAACGGTCAAAATTTTGGCAATCAATTTGGTCGTGGCCGTGGGCGCCAAGGACGCAACCGTGGTCGTGGTAGAGCTCGCAAAACAGGTCCTCGCCCTACTTGCCAACTCTATGGACGCTACGGTTACTCAGTCTTTGACTGCTGGTTCTGCTTCGATGAAACGTTTGTGTCACCAGCAGCAGTCACTCAAACCACTGCACCAGCAGATCAACAACAAACCACTACTGGCACAGAGGCTGCAACCACCTCTACAACACCTCAAGTTAACCTAGCAGAGGCAATGTCTCTTGATGCTACAGGTATACCTTCTGATTCACCCTCTAATTGTAGTGAAGAAGAGGACTGGTATGGAGACACAGGTGCTACGCACCATGTCACACCTAACTCAAAATTTACACACCAGTACACCATACAATGGTTGTACACCAGTTAGAATGGGCAATGGCCAAGGAGCCACTATATCCTCAATAGGAACCACTAAGTTTACATCACCTATTCACCCACATATTAACCTTGTGCTAAATAATTTATTACATGTGCTAAATAATTTATTACATGTGCCTCATATTACCAAAAACTTGCTATATGTTTCTAAGTTTGCCAAAGATAACCATGTCTCATTTCAATTTCATGAATCTAACTGTCTTGTTGTGTCACAGGCCTCTAAGCAAGTAGTCTTGGTTGGCACCCTTGACAAGGATGGTCTCTATGTATTCAAGGGTCTTCCAATTGCTAAGCACCACCAGAAACAGTCACTGGTTTTACCTTCTAAGTCTTCAGCATATCTTACTCATTGCAATATTAATTCTGTTTGCACTCCACAAACACCAGACACTCACACACTTTGGCATACCAGATTAGGTCATGCCAACTCTCAAGTTGTTGCTCATGTAATGAAACAATGTAATGTGTCTGTGAATTCGAATAAAACTGCATTTGATTTTTGCAATTCCTGTAGTATTGGTAAATCACATAGACTATATGCACCTCCATCTCAAACACAGTACACTGCACCCTTTGAATTACTCTATACTGATCTATGGGGTCCTTCTCCCATAGCCTCCACAGGGAGCATTACTATTATATAGCCTTTGTAGATGCTTTCACACGATTCACTTGGATTTATTTTCTCAAACACAAATCTGAAGCACTACAAGCCTTTATTTTCTCAAACACAAATCTGAAGCACTACAAGCCTTTATTGTATTTCACAAACTTGTCCAAAAACAGTTTTCATTACCCATTAAAGCAATGCAATCAAATGGTGGGGGTGAGTATCTTCCCTTCACAAAATATCTAACAAATTTGGGGATTGTTCACAGGTTTACTTGCCCACACTTCACATCAAAATGGGTCTGTAGAGAGAAAACACAAACATATAATAGAAATGGGCCTCACCCTCCTCTCACATGCCTCCCTTACCCCTCAAATATTGGGACCATGCCTTCACCAACGCCATCCACCTCATCAACATATTACGCACCACAGGCCTACCTACTTTCATTTCACCCTACCAAGCCCTATATCGTAAAGAACCCTCCTATAGCAACTTCAAAACCTTTGTGTGTGCCTGCTTCCCTCATCTAAGACCCTTTAATAAACACAAATTCCAATTCAGAAGCTCATAATGTGTCAATTTGGGCTTGTCTTCCAGTCACAAAGGCTACAAATGCCTCACCTCAGAAGGCAAAATCATTATCCCCAAAGATGTCCTCTTTAATGAAAGTCACTTTCCATACCCTGCCCTATTCCCTCAATCCACCATCACTAACACTTCTATATCAACCCCCACCACACTACCAATTCCCACATTCAATCTCATCTTATCTCAGCTCTCCTCTTTCCCCAATACTCAACAAACCTTACCAACACCAGAAAGCACCAACATTCCTACCACAGCCCCACCACCACCAGTGTCCACAGATGCCCCATCAAATAACACAGAAATATCAGTTCCAATCATCCACTTGGACACATCATTACCCTCAAATACTAACCAACCAGTCCACGCCCCTGCATCACAAAACACCACCACCCACACAGCATATGTGCCACCACCTTCAACCAAAATTCATCCCATGACAACTAGGAAAGACACTGGCTCACTAAAACCTAAAGTCTTCCTCACATATTGTGAACCAACTACTGTCAAACAGGCTTTGGCTGCATCACATTGGCAAGCAGCAATGCAAGCAGAATATCAGGCCCTTGTAAGCAACAATACTTGGAGCCTCACCACTCCACCACCCAATAGAAAAGCCATAGGCTGCAAATGGGTGTTTCGAGTCAAAGAGAACCCAGATGGTTCAATCAACAAAAAGAAGGCACGGTTAGTAGCCAAAGGCTACCATCAGCTTCCAGGCAAAGATTTGGAGAAACATTCTCCCCTGTCATCAAGCCTGCCACCATCAGAGTTCTTCTATCGCTTGCCATACACAACAAATGGGACATTCAGCAGATTGACATCAACAATGCCTTCATCAACGGGAATCTTGAAGAGGAAATTTACATGGTTCAACCTCCTGGTTTCACTGCCAAAGACAAAACTCTGGTCTGTAGGCTACACAAATCACTCTATGGCTTAAAATAGGCCCCTAGGGCTTGGCATGATAGACTAAAACAAGTCCTCCATCAATTTGGCTTCATTCCCAGCAAGTGTGACCCCTCACTGTTTGTGATTTCCTCACCTGGAATTCAACTCTTTGCATTGGTATATGTTGATGACATCCTTATTACAGGATCTGCTACTTTAATTCATGATCTAATCAAGAAGCTCCATGCCACATTTGCACTCAAACACTAGGGCAAACCAGATTATTTTCTGGGTCTCGAAGTGAAGTATCAGTCCTCTGGATCAGTCATTCTCACTCAAACTAAGTACATCCATGATCTTCTTCACAGAGCAGCAATGAGTGATTGCAAGGGCATTGCTACCCCAATGGCATCCACCACCAAACTCAGCAGATATGACTCTAATAAGCTATCTGATCCTCATCTGTACAGGTCTCTGGTTGGAGCACTGCAATTGTAACACTTACTCGCCCTGAGATTGCTTATGCAGTAAACAAGGTTTACCAATTTCTAGCAAAACCACTAGAATCCCACTTCAGAACTGCCAAACGTATTCTAAGATATCTTGGCAACACTGCTACTCATGGGTTGCATCTTCAAGCCTCACCATCAGCAGGTCCCCTGTCTCTTCGTGCCTACAGTGAGTGTCTGGGCAAGTGATCCAGATGATAGAAGATCCACATCAGGCTCTTGCATCTTTCTGGGCACTAATCTCATTTCCTGGAGCTCCAAAAAGCAAACCATTGTGGCTCGTTCATGTGCAGAGGCAGAGTATAGAGGGTTAGCCAACGCCACAGCAGAGTTAATGTGGATTCAGTCTCTTCTCAAGGAGCTGCACATCAAACACCATTCCCCTGTGCTGCTGTGTGACAACCAAAGTGCTGTTCAGATTGCACACAATCCTGTCCTGCACTCAAAGACAAAACATTTGGAGCTTGACATTCATTTTGTGAGGGAGAAGGTCTTAGCCAAAGCTCTCAGCATCATCCATGTCGCTGTTGCTGGGCAACTTGCAGAAGCATTAACAAAGCCACTTCCAGCAGCATCATTTCATGATCTCAAAGGCAAATTTAAAGTTGTTGCTTGCCCCAACTCAAGTTTGAGGGGGAGTAATATAGTACAATAGCTGATTGTTCATTTGATTGTATTAATAGAGTAGCTCAATATACAGTTCCTATTGTACAATTCTCATCTAGTTGTAAGCCAAATAGTCTCTAGAAGAACTGTAGAGGTTACAGTTAGATTCAGTTGGATTCAAACTAACTCAGTTGAATCTCAACAGTGTATATAAACATCTCTATAACCATTTCAGCAAAATAATGAAGAATTCAGTTACTGAACTCTCACTTCCCTTTAGTTAGTAGCATATACTAACCACACAAACACTAAATTGTGGTTAGTATGTACTAACAATTGGAGTGTTGTATAATGGTTACCGAAAAATTTAGTAATTGTTACTAAGGAGTTCCTTAGTATCATAAGTCTTTGCCGTTGGGCACTACTCTTAATCTTGTAAAAAACTACTTTACACACAAATGTCAACAACATTAGGAAAACCATTGCCTGTCCATGAAGAATCATAACTCTAAGTGTTTTCCATCAAAGTGGTGCATCATGTTTTACAAATTATAAAGACACCATATACAACAGTATGAACCACATTTTGGTCAAAAAAAATAGTATGAACCACATATTTGATGTATATTTTCTTCTCTAATGCACAAGATTTAGCGAAGAAACTTTATCTAATAAAATGTCATTAATTAATAGGTTAGGAGTGTGTGCGCACAAACTACTTGAAGGAATTTAAACCACTTGCGGGTGAGAAATTTTTCTTCGCGGAGATGAGGGAGAAAATTCATCTACAATCAACCCAAGTCAAGGGTGCACAACTTTTTCTCATTATCAAAATTTTTGGTTCACAATATAGTCTGAAATTTTCTTTTCAAATAGTATGTCTTGAAAGTTAAAAAAAATCAAATTAAGAGTAAAATTATTCTCAATTTAGTTTTCAAGTCAAGTAGTACACCCAAAATTTGTGGCGTCAATCAAATTAATCCAAAAGTTTTGTTTATAGTCAATTACAGAGACTAATCAGACAAAGTTTTAAAATTTTTAGAGATTAATTTGAAAAAATTCACAAATTTTAGGGACTAATTATTATTTTATATACTTTAAGGATCAAGAAGAAGAAAGAGTGTAAGTTCGGGAATTAAATTGAGAGTTCAATCTTTATTTAAACGTCAAAGTTAAAAAAATTGAAGGATCTAGGTGAAAAATATTAAACTCAGGGGATCAAAATAAAAATTATATAGGATGTTGAGTGCTAATATTTATTTTCCAGGGTGTGCAAATGCACCCCCTGAACTCTGTGTAGCTCCACCACTAAATTCAGGGATGGGGACGAACGGGGACTATTTCTCCTACCCCAAATATACTACATAAATACTTATATAAGTAAAGGCATGGGTGTCTTTCTCGAATTATATAGGGGCATATCTGGTGAGAGGGATTTGGATAGCTTTTGGTACCTTTAGCTTATTTTTTAGGGAGAGAGAAAGACACAATATAAGTAAAGGCATGGGTGTCTTTCTCGCCATAAAGGCACCCAATCCCCCCCCCCCCCCCCCAAGTGAGAGAGATATTTTATGTGACGGAGAGGAGTCTTTGTCAACCATTAGATCTAAATAGATGGTTTAGATTAAAGATTATCATTAAGTGACTAACATGTCCTATTTACTTCCGTCTTCCAAAAAAAATTGCTACCTTTTTTCAAAAAACATAAATTGTTGACCACAAGGTTGTCAAATTTGAGAGTCTACATAAACTCGTGGACCATATATAGGTAGACTCGACTTATAAACGACATATATACATGATTTAATATAGTTTAGCACAACAATAATTCAACATTTTTGTCATCTAGACTCATAGACTCGTAAATTCGTAAGAGAGTTTACCTGCTAATTGAATCGATTTTGTGATCTAGACTCATAAACTCGTAAGAGTTGACTCGAGAGTTTGACAACCATGGTTGATCATGATCATGTGCGAGGATTGTTCTCCTTGGCGCCATTGCTGCTCATGTTGTTTATCTTTGACAAAATAGTTCTCAGTGTCCTTAACTTAATTTTAAATTTTGGTTTAGTCCTTGAAGTTTTTTTTCCAATCTAGTCCCTTAAGTTTCAAAACGTTAGCAACATTACCCTTTTTTAGTTTCGCTTTAACTCTGTTAAATAAAACACTTATGTAACTAACAGTGCTGATGAGGCCTATTATAATATTGAGGTGACTGCTCCAACTAGAATTTCAGTTAGAAATTAATTTTTTAAATTCTTTTTTATTAAAAATAGAAAACCCCAAAATAATGGCAATTAGGGTTCATCCCCGTCTTCATCTTCTTTTTATGAAAAAGGAAATAGCAGCATCCACATAGCATAGATCAAACACACTATTTTACCCACCAAAACCATACGACATCAAAATCCATTTGTTATGGAAAAAATGAAAATTGTGAACCAACAGTGAAAACTGGAAGGACGAAGAAGAAGGGAAGAGCACCACCAACCACCACCACCACCACCATGGCCACCACATCACCACCCCCTCCTCCTCCGTTTTTCCTCTCTCTCCTCGCGTCATCTCTCTCCTCACCGTGTTTTTTGGTCTGAATCCTACGACTTGACGGCTCTATCCTCACCTTTCTAACAATCGGTCACCCAAAACTCAACCAGTACCCCTTCCCTCGTGGTCTCCTTTTCGAACCATAGCCCCCAACACTCTATTTTTGTTTATTTGTTTTGCAGATCTGGAAGCATATACATGAAAACATAGATCTGGAAATATTTTAAGTTGTTAGGGTTTTTTTTTGTTTCTTGAAAGTGTTGGAGTTCAATGTGAATTCCATCTAATTGTGCAGAGAGTTGAGAGAAGAAGAAGTAGCAAAACAGAATGAATATTCTAATCTGTGTATATTGACTTGAAACTGAATTACATTGAGAGTATATAATTTTGTTACAATCAGTTGAAACTCAAATGTAAATGAAATGTATCAGTAAATGAAATTACAAATGAAATTACTCTATGGTAAAACACTTAAACTGTAATAATCAAGTGGTAAATGTAAAAATAGTAAAACTTCATTGAGCATGAGTTACTCTCAACACCATCCCTTAACTCATGGTCTCGAATGTGACAACACCGAGATCATCTCTTAGTTTGATAATCTGGTCTGTCTTAATTGCCTTGGTCAGTATATCAGCAACCTGTTGCTGAGTTCTGCAGTGAGACACTTCAATCACACCAATCTGCACTTGATTTCTGAGGAAATGGAACTTTGTATCAATGTGTTGGCTTCTCCCATGCAGCACTGGGTTCTTGGCAAGGCTTATGGCTAACTTGTTATCAATCATCAGCTTCACATGAGTGTGAACTTTAATCTTCAAATCCTGCAACACATTAATCAACCAAACAGCTTGGCAGGCAACTACTGCACCTGCTACGTATTCTGCCTCACAGGAAGATAATGCAACCACTGGTTGCTTCTTGGAGCACCAAGAGATTGGAGCTCCTAAGAACATGAATAAGTAGCCTGTAGTGCTTCTCCTATCCATTCTGTCACCGCACGAATCAGAATCTGAATAGCACAGCAGATCACCAACACTGTCTGCTGTATCAGATGGAAAATAGAGTCCATACTTCAAAGTTCCCTTGATGTACCTAAGTATCCTAGTTCCAGTCTGATAATGGGACCATTTGGGCTTGCTCATAAATCTGCTAACCACTCCAACTGCATAGCAGATGTCAGGCCTAGTGTTACAAAGGTATCTTAAGCAACCAACTAGCTGTTTGAAAACAGTAGCATCAACATCTTTCCCTTCACAGTCAGCATCCAGTTTCTGATTAGATTCAGTTGGTGTGATGGCAGGCTTGCAATCCAACAACTCAAACCTTTTCAGCACTTCAATTTCATACTTCAACTGGTGCAGAACAATTTCCTTGGCAGTGTATAATACTTCCATCCCTAGAAAATACACCATCTTGCCAAGATCAGTCATTTCAAACTCATTCATCGGAGTTTTCTTGAACTTATTTATCTTAGTAATACAATTTCCTGTCAGCAACATATCATCAACATAAAGGCAAACAAGAATCATATTGCCTTTACTTGTATGCTTTACATACACACCATATTCTAATTCACACTTCCTGAACCCTTGTTGCTGGAAAAATGAATCAATCTTCAAGTTCCAGGCCCTAGGGGCCTGTTTGAGCCCGTATAAGGCTTTGTGTAATTTGTACACTTTGCTCTCCATGTTCTTCACTTCAAACCCTAGAGGCTGTGACACATAGACTTCCTCTTGTAGAGGACCATTCAAGAAGGCAGATTTCACATCTAAATGTTGCAAAGGCCAATTCCTACTAGTAGCTATAGAAAGCACCAATCTTATTGTTTCATGCCTGGCTACGGGTGCAAAGACTTCAAAATAATCTAAACCAGGTTTTTGTAGGAATCCTCTAGCAACTAACCTTGCTTTATGTTTAGAAATTGAACCATCTGGCTTCAATTTGATCTTGTAGATCCATCTCACACTGATTGCCTTCTTGTTCTTGGGTAACACAGTCAATTCCCAAGTACCATTCTTTTCAATTGAATCAAGCTCTTCCTTCATAGCCTTCACCCACACCTTCTCCTTGAGTGCTTCTTCAACACTTACAGGTTCAGCATCAACCATTAGAGCAAAATGGATGATTTCACCATCATGATCAATCTCAGAATCATGTATAAGTTCATAGTCTGCCAATCTGCTTGGCAATTGTCTCTGCCTCTATGTTCTGATTGCAGGCACTGGCTCACCATCAGAATCAGAACTTAAATCATTCTCATCAGCAGAATCATCATGAATCACATCATTCTCAGGCACTGCAGTGTCAGTATTCTGTTCAATCCCAGGGCTAAGCAAACAAAAAAAGGTGAATGATTGCCACGGCTGAAGACTAAGTGGTACCCTAGTTTCCATCTCACTCCTATTATCATATATCATAAAGAAAGAGAGGAATCACTTCTCTTTTGGCACCTCGATGTCGACTCATCACATCCTAGCTGTGGAAGAAGGCGCCAATGATCCTTTCCTTCATTGGCCTAATAATCTAAATATTTGCTTTGGCAGTTTGGCATAAGGCGGCCTCAAGCTTTCTTTCCTTGAAAACCTTTCCACGCTCGGTTCAAACTCAAACCAACAAGTTTCATCATCCAGCTCCATTGTTCTGACAGCACTAGTACTTGGTTGATTCAGCTTCCAGTCCCATGTTTCTGTCTCCTTCACTAGGACATCCCTGCTTATCTCCACCTTCTGAGTCACAGGGCAGTAGAGCTTATATCCACCAGTGGAATGGTACCCTACAAGTATCATAGGCTTGCTCTTGTCATCCAACTTTCTTCTATTGGCATCAGGCACATGCTTGAAGCAAAGTGCGCCAAACACTTTGAGATGACTCACACTTTGTTTCTTACCAGTCCACTTCTCTATAGGAACCACTTCCTTCAGTTTCTTAGTAGGACATAGATTCAGAATGTATGCAGCAGTAGAAATGACTTCACCCCACAGTGTGTGTGGCAAGTCCATTCCCTTTAGCATGCTCCTTGTCATGTCAAGCAAAGTTCTATTTCTCCTTTCAGCAAATCCATTATGCTGTGGAGTGTGAGGAGGTGTCACTTCATGAACTATGCCATGCGCCTCACAGAATTCCTTGAATTCTCTTGAGTTGAATTCACCACCACCATCAGTTCTAAGGATCTTAAGCTGCTGTCCACTTTGCTTCTCAGCTTTAGCCTTGAACTTCTTAAATTCAGCAAACACTTCATGCTTGAATTTGATGAGTGAGACTGGTGTGTGAAAAGATGTGCAAGTATACACAGTCACAAACAAGTAATATAATGATAAGAAAGGTCGAACTCACAGGGATTGGATTAACTTTATGTATGTTTAGAAAGCATATAAATTAGTACTACTATTCTACTCACAAATTTTGGGGTTTTTAGTTTAAGTAAAAACAGAATGCAAGTATGTAAAATAAGATGAAGGAAATCAGTTGATAAAGATAGTTGAGATGTCTTTACTAGATAATGCTTCTTTTGAGAGTTTTTATGCTTTTAGTGATGCAGAAGCACTATGATGCAGAAGCATCAAGTGCAGAAGCATCAAATGCAGTAGCATTGAGTGCAGTTGCATAAGTGTGTGCTTGCCAGCTACTTTCTTCAGAATTTCGTTACAAGCTTCCCATGTCTGGGCTTGCTAAATAAGTTCACTCCTGCCTTTGAAGTTCCCACTGTTTCACTCTAAGGACTATGTTATCCTATGTCTAGGACTTAACATGGTTTTAACACAGTTTCTTTATTAAACAAGTTTAACAAAGCCTTTATTAAAACACTCACCCTTATTAGTCTTGATTTCTAATTATAAACCATGTCTGTGAATATAACTCTACTTATTGTAAGAGATCAACCTTAAAATAAGATGGATGTAGTATAACACAAGACCCAAAATGCTACAACACTTTAAAAGCATAATAACTTAATCAAAAGATCATTATAAGTTTAGAACATCTCAACTAAAGGAATTTAACTCATGTTATTCATTATATAATAGAGAGAATCTGTAAAGAGCATGATAACATGAATCATATAAAAGATATCAATAGGGTAGAAGTTACACAGATTGATGTTCCTTTGCATGAATTCTGATTGGTGCAGAAGCACTGATTCCTTCGTCTATCTATGAAGAAGTGGGGGAAGAGGGTGTCAATTCCTTCCTCACCTTCTTACAACTAACTAGTAAATAAAATGCAAGAAATGAAACTACTAAAATATAAGTAAAGTGTTTGATCTACATATAATCAAGTGAGATATGCGATGATCTTCAAGTGAGAAGTGGAAGCCTTTATATAGCCTTGGAGGTTTCCTTCAAGTAAGGGTTTGCTTGGAGATCAAGCTTGACCAAAGGTGGCTTAACCATGGTTACTTTTCAGAGCTTTGATTGAGAAGATTGAGTCTAAAGGGGAGGTCCAATTGTGGAGAGCGATGTGTCTTTAGATGAGTAGCCTTTCATGATGATGTTTATGGTGGGCACCTCCTTATGCAAGTGGGCATGTGCCTCCATGTGATTTGTGACAAAGCATGATGTCATAGAAGTTTTGGTGTAGTGGTATGAATTGAGGTGCTTCCATTGTGGGGTTATAAACATTTAGCGCAGGATGGTGCAGAAGCACTAAGTGTAGGAGCATCATGGTGCAGAAGCATCGTGGTGCAGAAGCATCATTTGTAGGTAAACTGAACAAACACATCAAACATACCGATATATATATATATATATATATATATATATATATATATATATATATATATATATACAAAATGCTTTATTCATCATATAATTCCTAGAATGTTGTTATCTTACTTATACTACTATATTTAACACATATTCTACTTGATTTCAAGTAATTAGTTATGATTAGATGTATGAATAACTCTATATAAAATGGAGTTATCAGAGACCCACAACATTCTAGTAAACTCGTCCACAAATGATACAAAGTATCTATTTCCACCATGTGAAGGTACTTCAAATGGTCCACAAATATCTGAATGTACCACTCCCAAAGCATGAGTTGCTCTAGGAAGTAACTCAGTAGCAAAAGGAAGCCTAGACTACTTGCTTCTCAAGCACACTTCACAAAATTTCTCAGGTGTCACAGTTCTTGGAATCCCTAGTACAAGATTCTTAGAGTTCAAGTGACCTAGGCTGCTATAATTCAAATGTCCAAGTCTCTTATGCCATAACAGGCTCTCCTCTTGGTGATCAGTAGCACTTAAGCACTGTGTCTCAGTGGCTTGAATGCTTACTTTGAATGTCCTGTTTCTGCCCAGTGATGACTTCAAAATCTGCCTCTGCTGCTGATCAAACAGTTTCAGTTCACCATCACACATAGTAACTGAAAAAACCTTCTCCAATAGCTGATCAACACTAAGGAGATTACACCTCATACCAGGCACATACCACACATTCTCAATTAGGACTGATTTACCATCTTCTTTCACTATCAGTATGTCTCCCATACCTTCTGCACACAGAGTTCTCTCTTCTGCAAGCCTGATTCTGGTTTTCTTGCTAGCATCAAAATTAATCAGCCAATTCTTGTTGCTAGTCATGTGGTTAGAACAGCCTGTGTCCATGTACCACAGGTCTGTAACAGTGTTATCCTCAGTTGTTGTGACCATTAGCACAACTGGTTCTCTGTCAGAGTCCTCTTCAGCCACCTTAGCTTCATCATCTTCTTTACTCTTATCAGCCCAGAATTCATCAGTAAAGTGACTGAATCTATCACAATTATAGCACTTAATCTTTCTCTTATCAAATTTCTTCTTCTCATAGTTCTTTTTCCGCTTTTCCTTTATTAGAATTGGAGGATTCTGGTTTATCATTACTCTTCTTATCACTAGCAGCAGATTGTTTCTTTTTCTCATAATTTTCCTTACCTTTCTTCCACTTATTATAATCAAACTATTTCTTATTGGGTGTTTTAGCCTGCAGTGCTTGTTCTGTTTCTTTCGCGGATCCTCTTTCAACTAAACGTAGTTCATGTGCCTCTAGGTTTCCTTGCAGTTCATCTAATTTCAAAGTGCTTGTATCCTTTGATTGTTCAATAGCTACTACTATGAAATCGAATTGAGAAGTTAACAAACGAAGTACATTTTCAACGATTGTTTGCTCAGTCATCGTTTCACCACAGGTCTTCATTTCGTTCGTAACAGAAATCACACGCGATACATAGTCAGCAACCTTCTCATTACTCTTCATACTCAGGTTCTCGTACTGTTTTCGCAAGGACTGAAGCTTAACCTTCTTCACCGTAGCATCACCACCATAACATCGCACCAATGTATCCCACGCAACCTTAGAAGTGGTTGATTCATCAATTTTCTCGAACACCTTCGCATCTACACACTGATGTATGTAGAATAAAGCCTTCTGATCCTTCTTCCTCACTTCGCGATGCGCGTTCCTCTGAGTCTCCGTTGCATTCTCCGCTAGCACAGGATGGCCGTCGATAACAAGCTCAAGCACATCTTGAGCACCGAACAGAACTCGCATCTGGATGGACCATCGGTTCCAATTTTTGCCGTCAAACACCGGTAGGTGCATGTTGAAGCCACTGTTGCTGTTCATCTTCTCGTTCTCTGCAAATCACTCAGCCTATTCTCACAATCACTCGTGTTTCCCAACCCTAGAATCAAGGTGATGATTCTTTCAATTCTGATTTGCAAATCGATGAGAAATGCGAAACCGAATTGCACACACAGCTCACACTTCACTCGTGTTTCCCAGGGATGCTCGATAATCAAGCTCTGGATACCAATTTGTTGGAGTTCAATGTGAATTCCATCTAATTGTGCAGAGAGTTGAGAGAAGAAGAAGAAGTAGCAAAATAGAATGAATATTCTAATCTGTGTATATTGACTTGAAACTGAATTACATTGAGAGTATATAATTTTGTTACAATCAGTTGAAACTCAAATGTAAATGAAATGTATCAGTAAATGAAATTACAAATGAAATTACTCTATGGTAAAACACTTAAACTGTAATAATTAAGTGGCAAATGTAAAAATAGTAAAACTTCATTGAGCATGAGTTACTCTCAACAGAAAGAAATTATGATAAAAAGCAAGGCCGAAATTACATTTACAATTACATGGAACCAAACAACAATGATGTTCATCGATGCAGAAGCATTACCAATGAACTTAAAAAGCTGCTAGGGTATGAACAAAGAAGAAGATGAAGATGACTTTTTTTATTTTTAATAAAAACTAATTATAAATGATGAATCATCAAGTGCAGTACCACATAAGCCAGACATCTATTCATCGTAATAGCCACATAAGCCACAGTAACAGACACATAAGCAACTTTTTAATGGAAATAAACTCAAACTCAAAAAAGGGTAATGTTGTTAACACTTTAAAACTTAAAGGACTAGATTGGGAAAAATATTTAAAGGACTAAATTAAGTTAGGAGACCTTAGGAGCAATTTTGCTTTTTTTATGACTTTCTCCGTAATTTACTGATTCTATTTTTTTGGTTATAAACCGGGGGCTAAGCCCCAACACAAAAAACAAGAACTAAACATGAACAAGTCTGGGAATAGAATTTCCTACAATATCATAAAGCAATAACGATCCTACGGAAATAGGACACTGCTCATACAAAATCAAATCATCAGATTGGCAACACCCAATGTTTGCCAATGTATCAGCACAACGATTAGCTTCTCTGAAGATGCTAACAAAGCAGACCTCCCAAGGAAACTGTAGCAGCTTGCGGATCTCTTTAACACTCCACCCCGAAATGCGTCCACTCTCCATATCAAGGATTACATGACAAGCCACCTTGGCACCACGACTCTACTCCATCACTTAGAGAGCACAAGTTGTAAACCAATGATAACACCCCAAAGTTCAGCAAAAAGAGAATCACAAAAACCAATATATTTTGAGAAACCTGGAAGCCGATCACCATTTGAGTTTCTCACCAGACTTCCGCAACCAACAACCTTAGTAGAATCCTTACGACACCATCATAATTTATACACAACTAACCATCATCGGGGGATCCCACTTAACACTAACATGTTCCATGACACGATCCTACATCGACCCATAAGCAACGAGTGACGCATGGTATTCATTCACACAATTAGTTACCACGTCCCAAGGTCTAAAAGGGTGAATATATGACACATCATGCTCTTCTTTATTTTTCTATCTCCAAAGTAAATGACATCCCACAGCTCAACAAGATGCCCACTCAACACCATCTCTATATTCCAACTAGCTTCCATCAAATTGAAGTGAAGCCATCGCATCAGGTCACCACAAAAAAAGAACGACGGGCTTCAACTTTATTAAAACCCAACCACAAATCCAAAGCACGAGGAAAATCATGTAGCGCATAGATAGTTAGCTCTGTCACAGTACCACAATGAGAATAAAAGGAATTTCCTAACCCTATAGCATTCTTCATTGAATTCGTTAACAATTTGTCTAGTACCAGAAGTCAAACAAAGCTCTAACTCTCTCAGAAGCTTTCCAAACTTTAACCCAAAGAGGACTAATTTGTGTCACACCAAAATTTGAAATCAGATGAAAACCGCTAGCAATAGAGAACTCACCGAGACTATTACCCGGCCACAATCTCAAATAATCACCATAATCCAATTTTGGAGGTAATAAAGCGTGAATTCTGGAGGCAAGATCAGAAGGAATATAAGCTTCTAAACCCTGGGGATCCCACGAGCCATAAGTCCCAACAAGATCACAGACTCTAAGGTCAACAAGCCCATTAGGAATATGAGCCAAAAAAATCAGAAAGCTTTATACCTGGGAGAATCCACGAATCATTCCAAACTGAAATACTCACTCCTTTGCCTATAGACCAGAAATAATTAATATTCAAAATCGGCCAAATCTTAGCAAGCTGCTTTCAGAAGCAATTGCTGATTCTTTGATTTCTGACTTTCTTTACATTCTTATTAATTAACTTGAAGTAAATGAAATGAACCCATTTCTTTTCTTATCTTATTGTGTAAACTTTATTCAACTATTGTTTGCTCAGATGGGTTAATAAACAAGATCATCTAAAACATTTAAGAACTATATTAGGAAAAAGGGCGAAGAGATGAACAAAATTGCTAAGGGGTCAATGGTTTGCTAGAAAACTATGTTTTATCAGGAGGGGGAACCAACGAAGGCAAGGCAGCGGCGTCGTTGCTCTTTCTCTTAATCTCTTTGTACACTTTTTTATTTTAAAAATGTGATTTTTTTAGTATGCTATTCAATGTCTTCATACATTCCCTCACATCTTCAATCATTCGATTCACAACACTGTGAAGAAGTCTTTGTTTTTTTCTTCCTTTTTTTACAAACACCACTCTCTCTTTTTTTTTTTGTTAAAGTAGTAAGAGGTTGCGGAGTCTAGCGCTTAAACAAATCTGAAGAAGAATCTATTTTTTTTCTGAAAAGAGGGAAAAAAAGGTGAAGTGAAGAATGTGAAGTGGTAGTGAGAGGAGCAATGGTTTAATTATGTGGGTATGGATTCTCTACCTTAAGGGCGGAAAAAAGCACATACATCAGTCTCTTTCTATCTCATATTTTCCCTCCATATTTTTCTACATTCTCTCTACTTTTTATGCCTAAAATCACCTTAAGCTAGGATGACAGAGGAAGGAAATTAGGAAGAGATTGAAGGAGATGGTCGAAGTTGATCTGCAGATCCATGATCTTCTCTCCTTTTTTCTCTTTCCTCGAAGATGATGCATGTTTGAGACACTGAGATTAAGCTAAGGAACAGTCAAGTCACGTGAGCCAATTAATGCGGAGTTTAATCTGAACCATCTATTTAGATCTAATACAGTTGACCAAGCTCACTCTCACCTCTCACACAAAAATAGCCCTCACTATATATATATATATATATATATATATATATATATAATATATATATATATATATATATATATATATATATAGACACACACTCACACATTAGTAGCCGGGCTTCTTAGTTGATATACGTGCTACACTGCACATTCACATTCACCATAAATGGCCAAAACTATGTCATTTGTTCTCGGTCATTGAGGAATGATACAACCGCCACCATGACAACCTCCGTCGGAATCCTAACATCACCACCGCCACTTGACGTACCGCTGCCTACTCTTCCATTCGATCTCATCCCCGAAATCTTATGTAGGCTCCCCGTGAAACTCCTTCTACAACTCAAATGCGTATGCAAATCCTGGAAATCCCTAATCTCCGATCCAATATTCGCCAAGAAACACCTTCACATGTCAACCACGTGCCACCACCACCACCACCTACTTGTAACCTCTACGAACACCTCAAACGATTCCCTTCTTTGGAATTCCCCAATCTCCTCTATTTTCAGTGACACGTCGCCAACCTTTGTCGTCTCGCAGTTGCAACTCAATGAGCTCATGTACCCGGATACACCTCTCAAAAATGGAAATTCTCGTTGTGCCATTTCCTCTTGTGACGGCATTCTCTTGTTCGTCGTTGATTTACGTTCTCCTCTTTTGTGGAACCCTTCAATTAGAGAGTTCAAGATTTTACCCCCTTTATTAAATCCACGACAAGGAGTTTATAATACCCTCTACACTTTTGGATATGACCATTTCATTGATAATTATAAGGTCTTTGCTCTTTCTTTCTATATTAATAAAGTTGAGGTTAGTGTTTATACTTTGGGTATCGATTCCTGGAGAAGGGTAGATGATTTTCCATATGATGGTCTCTTGGGCCTGATTGATGGACCTGGAATGTTTGTGAGTGGAAATGTTAACTGGTTGGCCATATATCGTGGTCCAGATTGGGTTATTGTATCTTTCGATTTGGAGAAGGAGTCATATCGAAAGCTTTCGACACCTGATTCACCTGATTTCGACACCAGCTCGTGTACTTTTGGAGTGTTGAGGGATTGCTTGTGCATCGTTACAAATATTCATGAGTTTTGTGCTATTTGGGTTATGAAGGAATATGGAATTAAAGAGTCTTGGACTCTATTGTTTACTGTTCCTTATTTGGGAAGGCGTATTTCTTATGCTTATGACAAGGTTTTATATGTTTCAGAGGATGACCGAATGCTGCTAAATTTGAAGGAGAATATGGATTTGAAGTTGGTTGTTTACAATAGAAAAAGTCATTGTTTTAATATTCCTAAGATTGAAAACATCGTTGGTTGGATGGCCTCTGAAGTCTATGTTGAGAGTTTAATATCACCTTGTTCACAAGGGAGGGATTGTGTACCTTTATGGAGAGAAAGACACACACGACTTTACTTATTGTGTCTACCTCTCTTATCAATTATTTTCTCTCTCAGCTTATCTTATTTTCTCTCTTATCTTTCTCCCTCTTAAATATGCCTAAAGGTGCTAAAGGTACCCAAAACTAAAGGTACTCAATCCTAATCCTTAATATTAGGTTCTTTTCGGTTTATGTTATTTATTTTATGCTTGTTCTGGTTATCAGTGACTTTGTTAATCATCATTACTCATGGTTGAGTCTGTTTGTTAAAAAAGTTGGGCATTTTAGACTTTTCATATGTTTTTAATCAAAAATACTAACAAATATTAAAATATGCAATTTTTATTATATTCTTAGTTTTATACTTTTTAAATATTAAAATATAAAAGTAAGACTAATTTTTATATATTTTTTATATTAAAATATTAAACTATGATATTTCAGTCTTACATTTATATTTTTTAATTTTATTAGATTTTAAATTTCCTTTCTATTAACTTTTAATAAATTTAAGAAGTCCCCCAAAAAATTAAGACTAGAAAGTAGAAAGTTGCCTTAGGTTCTTGGTGCGCTTGTCACCAAGTTCTGCAATAAAATTGTATTAATGCTTAAAACAATTATAGCTTACCAGCCAGAATTATAGCTTACCAGCTTATCCACTAAAAAATGTAAGCCCTAAATCTGCAGTAAGTGGCTTTATCTAAGCTCAACCTTTGTTATTTTATTCTCATACTTTTCAACACTCAGTTCGTATAAATTAATCAATTAACAATCAATCAAAAACTATGTTTCAATTGACATCTCTATATATAATGCTAATTTTGCATCTGTTTTTTCCTCCAAATTTTAGGAATATTATCATGATTTTATGTTTAAATATGTCATCACTCTTTAGTCATATGTCCCCCCCGGCTCCCCTTCAGACTAGCATCACTACAACAATAATAGGAGCAGCGACCATTTTCCATCAAAAACAAAGTCGTTGGCAATAGTTTATGTGTCGCATCGACATTTAAGTTA